>CM040400.1:71693513-72272746 GCA_022702515.1 Ilyophis sp. 1 JC-2022
TCTAATCAATAGAAGAAAAAAACTTGAATATGGAAATATTGTCACTCAGAGACCACAACAGACGCCATTGTTCTGGATAACGCTGATTATATACATAGGAGCTATTGATTTTTAAAATTGTGTCTTGCCCTATAATGTCCTCACTGGTGATTGATATACTGCACTCTTTAATGTAATGCCAAGACTTTTGCATAATGGTAATGTTTCTATATAAGAATATGTTTATATAGAAACAATGCCTCACATCGTTTTCTTTAATGAAGTTTAATATAAACTGTGCAAAGCTACAGTATTCTCATTCTCAGAACCACAGTAATAGCAAAGTACAAAATGCTGTCAAGGTTAAGCAGTTCTGCTGTAATGCTTCACATTTAATAATAGTAATGCTTCAAAAATAATGTTCCTTCTGTCAAAGACTAAATTAGTATTGAAGAAACAAGTAGAAAGTAAAAAAAATAACTAAGGCAAATTGGAAGTTCAACAGCAATGACTTATGGATTAATAATGATTGAGTGTGCTTTCAATACACACACACACATGCGCACACACACACACAGGAAGTAAAAACAGCAGTAGGTCTGAAAAGCATTTATTCCATTAAAATGAAATTGTATTCTCAGTAGGCCCGATAATAATGTTCAATATTGCCATTACTGTACCTATCAAGTAACTACTTGAGTGGCAGTATTTTCATTTGTAATGGTATACTGTAAAGGTATACTATTCAGGGTCTTACTTAATGTGTCTTTTGCAAAGCATAGCAAGTCATTGTTTACCTTTCCTTCAATGGTCTATAGTGTCACGGTTTAAACTGGGCAAATCCCGTGCCCTAATCCGGACCAGGTATTTTTTGGATCCACCACTGTCCAAACAGTACACCAGACAGAAATAAGGGTAAAAATTTTTTTTATTTCTTACAATTCATTTTAAACAATTATTTTTAGAAACACAACTGACAGAGGCTATGCCCGTCTGTGGGTTCCTTTTCTCTTCCAGTCTCTCTTTCCACTCGGCCGGACGAAGCCGACCCCTCCCGCAGGTAAGCGTGGTAAGTTTCCGCAGTACACAAACACAACACATCCTCACTCGCACCAAAACAACACGGCCACATGCAAGCGCTCATAGACTAACACCCTCTCTGGCTCGCCTTCCGTCAGCTCTCATTTACCCCAGGTGCACTCATTATATTCTCTCAGGGAACCCAGCCCCAGCGTTCCCCTTTCAATCACCTAAATTCCCAATGCGTACCATTCAAGCATTCAATTGTTCACTCGTTCAATCGTTCAATCGTTCAATCGTTCAATCGTTCAATCGTTCAATCGTTCAATCACTCAATCATTCAATCGTTCAACCAATCAATCATTCAATCTGGCTTCGCAATTATCCCATCTTCTACCACAGAAGCCGCACACATCACCTCCTCACTGAGGGAGACCGCAAACATGTTACAATAGCTGTATATGAAAAACAATATATACAGTGCCCTCCACTATTATTGGCACCCCTGGTAAAGATGAGTAAAAAGGGTTATAAAATAATTCACCGTTTGGTGAATTAGCTTCATCTCACACTGAAAAAATGAGAAAAATCTTTAATTAAGGTTAATTTATTATGAGAAAAAAAATCCCTCATCAAGAAATTATTATTTTTTAACAAAACCACGTGTGGCACAATTATTGGCACCCCTGCATTTATATATAGAATAAAGTAATAATTTTTAATATTTGGTCGCATATCCTTTGCATGCCATGACTTCCTGATGTCTATATAGACTTCATAGACTTTTATTTTCTGGTACTTTTACAAACGATACTATAATGTCTCTGCATTTGAATGAATCTCTATGGAAATTGGGGGGTGGGACTAGGTTTAGCTGGAAATTACACTGGAAAAGTATGGAACGCATGGTTGGCTAAATGGCTTTAAGTCATCAAGGGTCTGACGTATCAAACAAGCCTTAAATATCACTCTGCTGCCAGAAATACAGTAGATATGAATGGATAACTTGAAGGGTTTTTTCTCCTGACTTTTTTTCCATAGAGATTTCAATAAAAAATTTGTCAGAAGAAACAACCCTTAAAGTGATCCATCTACATCTACTGCATGAAGCTCGTTTGATACCTCAGACCCTTGATGACTTACAGCCATTTTACCAACCATGTATTCCATACTGTTCCAGCATAATTTAAATCTAGTCCCACCCCCCAATTCCCATAGAGATCCATTCAAATGCAGAGAGGGGTGCCATTAATCTTTACCAGGGGTGCCAATAATAGTGGACGGCACTGTAGGTGTAGATTAGTGCGAACAATGTATGCTCAGACCAAAATGAGACAAGCCTATTTGATTATGACAACAACAATGTCTACATGGCTAAAAACATAAAAATATGCATGCAGGCATATGCGCACACACTCAAACGTATAATGGGTAATGAAAAAAAAAATCATGGGAGATGTCTATGACATTCCATTAGGTAGAGTGCCAGGACCTTTCCATAAATTAATATATGCAAATATGCTGATGAAGCACAACTGTGCCAACACTGCTAGCAGAGCTAATAATACATATTGAAACGGTAAAGTCAGAAGTGCTACATTAACTCGTGTAAATTTCAAGGCAGATCTGTTTGATTTGCTTACTTCAAATGAACAGGAATTGCATGGTATAGGTTGAGCAAATGAAACGTATGTATCGCGCACTGCAATTTTAAGTCAGATTTTTCCTGAAGGACTCAATGAAAAACGACAAGCTGTGCAATGCAATATGATATGTGCGTGCCTGCCGACGAAATTAACTAATTGAAATAATTTCATTTCGAGGAACGAGCTGAAAAATAGGGTTCTGGAACCGAGAGGGAAAAGATTAATGACCGTTTACTGTCAGAGAGATTCAGGTCATCCTCGTACTGGATCCTTTCAAACCATCTGTTCCTTTTACAGAGGCACCACATCGTGGTGCGTGGATGAGCCCTACGATCTGGGTTTGAATCCGTATTGTGCCAGTGCTGAGTGTGGCTGCTAGCCCCGCGGCGGGGCCACGCACAATTGCCAATTGCGTTGCCCATGGTATGGGAGGAATCAGTTGACCCCGCTGAGCACGGACAAGCCCATAGCCTGCATGCAGCTGCATCGGGTGATCTTCCTTAGATTCCGCTCTGTGCGAGTTTGGCGATGTTGCCTAGAGGGTGGTTGAGCCACGTATTTCAAAGGAAAGCCGTGTGTTTGCACTGAGGTCTGATACCCGTGTGTCCTGTGCAGTGGGGTTGCTTCATGAACGCGGTTTGAGGGACAATTGGACATTCCAAGTTGGGCTGGGAATTGGACAAAGACAGCCCCGTGTTCGGTGCCAAATTATTTAAAAAATAAATTAAATAAAAATCTGTTCCTTTTACATCCATACTAGGGCACCTACCAAGTTTGCAGAAGATTAATAATAAATGAACAATGATAAAGGATTCAGAAAATTCTAAACAACATCAGAGTGAACAGGTTTCTGCGTCAATGGCATAGCAGTGAAGAGCTGTAGGAAATGATACAATATTTATCAATTGGTTTAGGGTAGAGGGTACCACATTGCCCTCTTGAGGCCAGGAGAGGTTCTACAGGTCAGTGAGAAAAATAAACCATCGTCTCAGTTCCAGGGCTGTCTCATTGCTCAGGAAACTGTATTCTAAAGAAATTCCCCATTTATTGAATGTGTAAAGGGGGGTTGGGAGAAACAGATATTAAAATTCAGTTAGCACCAAACATATATATTTTATTAACAGGACTGACTTCTAAGAAATGATGAGTGGTGAGATTGCAATGTTATGTCAATGAATCTAACCCTTGGTGTAGTGCTTTTTTCCAGTTTAGCAGCAAAGAAGAGTTATCATTTTATTTTGGGATGAATATAAACTGCATTTTGTTGTTCAGCCATACATCATAAGTCAAAATAACAATACCCTTTCTCATTTTACCCCTTGAAACAATACAAGTTTTTGTACAATTTGAAATATAATACAAACTGTTAGAATGCTAATACGCATGTATGATATACTAATATTCTGTAGCATGGCATTCTATGACATGACGGGGTTGTGGAAATAGACAAGCAGATGACTCAGATCAATATGAGGCTTTTCGTGACAACTGTAATAATGTTTAACACCTGCTCTGGCATCGTTCATCTGAGAGGCTGATTAACTTGCATCGTCTTGTAAACAGCGATCGCTGTCATCGGAAAAACTGACTCTCCTCATTAACCTGCCACAGCTCAGTCTGTCGCTGCGTCCATTTTGCAGTGGCGGCGGTAGAGCTATGCATGCTAATGACATGGATTGCTTCTGGCAGTCGACATGTGACTTCCCTTCAAATAGAATTCCTAACTGAGGAGTCTGTTTGTACATCTCCTTTAAAAACCTTTCAGATTTTTTCCCGTTTTCTCACAATTATTGGACAATTGTACCCCAATGTTATTCAATTCCCCATGTAGCAACCGCTTGAGAATTTGCCACTACGACCTCATCAGCCGGTAGTAGGAAGGAGGGTGAAATATCACCCTTTAATTGGGAAGAGCACAGACTAGGATGTATGGCCTCCATAATGTGAGCGGCCTTCTCTCGGTAAACAAAACTCTCTTGCAAAGTCAAAGGGAATTGCTCACCACGTCCGTGTTTTCCTCAAAGCTCCTGTAGTCTGTGGCAGGTATGCAAACGCCTTCAGCGCAAACTGCAACAAATAGCCTAGAGTGTGGAATAGAGTGTGAACTTGGGAGAGCGGCGGTATAATGGCTCTTCGGGTCATGAATTGCCCCATAGTGCCACAGAGGTGTTTGACTGCTGCGTGGACTTAGTGAGGTCCGCAGATGGGGTCTGCAGCTGACCTCAGGGTGAGAGCACTGTGAGGCGAGAGACAGTGGGAGAATGACCACCCCCCCCCGTGAGCCCCATGGCCCTCACGCCGTCCCCAGAGAGACCCCCAGACCATGTCATTACTGCTCACTTGACTTGCACTGACAGGCCGTCGTCCCCTGATTCCGAAGGGGGGAGGGGCCGCTGTCAACGCGCACAGCACGATCAAGAGCGACCGGCTTCTTTGACGGCCTTTTAAACACAATTGGAGAAACCCCATTCTTGTGCTCCGCGGCCTGCCAATCACTCGGTCGCTCACTTGGCGGGAAAAAAGCAGGGCGAGTAACAGAGCGATCGCCCTGTAACAGATGCTGTCTCTGTGCAGGTCAGTCGTAGACAATGTCAGGACGTGCTGATGTAGATATTGCCCACTAGGTGGAGACCACACTCTATAGAAATCATGTTGTCAGCGTCATTTTCGCTGTCTCCCTTTGATTGAACGCACAGCTGACATTGACAGACATTCCCCGGCAGCACCCCAGGTCTCATGCAGACAACCACGAAACCCCAGTGGGCTGCAAGGCACACAGCTGTGTGGAGGGTCTGTGGGATCACCCAAAACACTGTATTAATGCTGCTAAACATTATTGTCATTGCTATTCAATAGTACCAAATAATTGCACATTGACAGTTCTTTTTGGCCCTTTCAGGAAATTCAAGACAAGTTGTCACCCCTTAACTTACCAGTGTGGTTTTTGAAAGGGAAGATTTGTGACCCGCAGGTCGTGTTATCGTGGACTTATCCTGTCTCCACCAGGGGGCCCTCCTCTGACCGCTTTGAACTATACACCCCCAGGACACACTCTGCCCCGGTGCCAGGGCCCTAAAAGCATCTCGGAGTGGTAACTCTCCCCCGTCCGCCCCTGCCATTAGCAACACAACCTCTGAAGGCCCAGCGCAGCTGATGCCGTGGATGTTAGCGTTAGCCTGGGTTGCCAGACCACAGCATTGGGGGATGTACGGATGACTGTGACTCATCACGTACCCAGCATCTCACTGCTCTTTCACTTCTGGAGCTGTTCCGTCAAAGTAAAGCTCTTTCTCCCGGCTCTGATCCGTTTTCTGAATTTGGGAAACGCGGAAAGTACGGCATTCTACCTGCCACGTGCCGCCTGCCGTCGTTGCCGGCCCCTCATTGGTGACAAACTATTGCCGGTGACAGTGACTGGCTGAAGACATATTTCTCTGAAGTTCATAGTCTTGTTTCTAGGGCCTACAAGAGGGATGGGAGATGGCATGAAAGATTTAGGAGCGGGGCATATGAATAATTAAAGCCAAAGGGAGGGACCCGGGGTTATCCAAATGGAGCCTTAAATATGGGCTGACAAAGGCACCTTCATACTGCAGGTCAGACATAAAGGTCTATAGTGCATATATTATCAACATACTGCATACTGCATATGCAATAATAGCTACTGAATCTATAATAGAAACGAATAAGAATTCATAGACTACTCCAGAGGGAACCCTCACTCCCTTATCTCAGTAAATGAATAGTATGCTGACACAGCATCTCTTCTTGGCCAACATTAACAATTCCTTAATGCGAGGCGAGCACTTAAACCAAATATTCCAGATGCTCTTTAACATTCAAATAACAAAAGAGTTTGACATAATTGTTTTTCACCCCCTTGCCGTCCCCCATCATATTCCTCCTCCTGAAATAGCTTTTAAATTACAGGCCTCAAGTTTGTTGTGTGACCAAAACAATTATGAAAGTCCAAAGAATTGGGTAATTAAAAGGTAATTTGGGCTCATTAGATCAGGGGTTTTGCAAAGGGTCGGTCCCTCTCTGTCTTATCTGTGTTTATTTCCTCGCCCGGCGCCCGCCATGCGTGGCGGCCCATCAGGGCTGACATTTAAATGAGCCAGTGTTCAACACAAATGTAATCAGGGGACTGCATCCGACGGGGCCCCCTGCTGGGATGATTGCAGCGAGGCGCCGGGCCCCGGTCTCGCCGAACGAGATGCGAGCCGACGTTTTCTCTCCATTTACATTTCCGGCGGCGCGATTAGCTTTTATGCAAAGAAGGGCTCTGATCCTGCTCCTGCCTCACCTCCATCAGCGAGATCATCAAAGGCAAGCCGAGCGGCGGCGAACGCCCGAAAAAAACAGCGGCCCCCTCCGCAACCACCCCCCCACCGGCCCGCACTCCCTGCCTTCCACCAGAATATTCCACGGCTGCGCCTCCATGGTGCAAAAAGCAGCCCGTGAACTTTTCTTCCTGTACAGTGCAGATTCAGAAGAGGTTCAAACAAACAAAAAAGTGAGCGATAGAGAAATAGATGATGATGAGTAAAAAAGAAAGAAGGGAAAGGGAGAATAGGAATGAACATAGAAAGAGAAGAGTGTTACAGCTGGCCAAGAAAAGTATCACAACAGTATTGCAATAAAATGGACAGTGAAATAAAATTTTGCTATCAATGACTCTATTAGGCATGCCTTTGAGCTATGCATTACACAATGTGTTTATGCTGTACAGTGTATTTTATCTACTCCACATTTGATTATAAAATGGACGGTTCCAGTCCTTTATGCCATACAATGCAGCGTATACATGTAGTAACTCACCACTATGAATAAATAATCACTGCGCAAACACAGTATGAAGCTGATTATTGAAATTAACTTGCAAATTAGTGTCATGTGCTATCAATATATGGAGCGCTGGTTGCTCCGTTAGCTAACTAGCTACTTTATGCGCAGTCGAAAATCTATTTGCTAGCTAATCTGATGCCTTATTGCTTGAATGTAGTCCCCCGCATGCACTTTAAATGTGTCTCTGAAGACACTAAACAAAACGATAAAAACAACAGGTTCGTATTTTGTATGGCTTTCGCTTTATTTCAAGGCCCCACAGACGTTCCCATTCGTCTTTCTCCCCCGGGTTGAATGCAGGGTACAGGCTGGTCAAAGCTGCTAAGGGAGCAGGGCTTGCTTGTCTTTTCCTCAGCCCCCCAGGGGCTCTCGGTCACCCCAGCAGTGAACAGATGACATTGCCGCTCGCGTTCAACACCACCCCGCCCCCCAGACCGCATGCCAGAAACACACCGGAGATTCCGCCCAAGGTCAAACCCCCAACCTGTCTGCCACAGCTGCCACCGCTGCTCGTGACCTCCAAAACGAGCAAGGTGAGGACAAATCGGGGTGGCTTCGATCACGTGATGCCACGCTGCGGGACAAAAGGCCTGTGCCGTGCGCAAGCTTTCACAAAATCACTTGCATTTCTCCTACTGTATCACACTGCTTCCTTTCTCTCTAGGAACTTTTATTTATTAAATGATGAAGGAGTAGGTTTCTGAAATGCATCGGAATTTGTTGATTCAAATATTTAAAACTCAGTGAAATCAATCACTATTGGTTATATTCTCATACGTACGTATATACAGTATATATATATATATATATATATATATATATATATATATACAGTGGTGCTTGAAAGTATTCATACCACTTCACTTTGTGCACTGTATTGTGTTGTAGATTTAATTGAATTAATAAATGGATAAAATTGCCATTTTTCCCCATCAATCTACACTCAATAACCCATAATGACAAAGTGAAAACGTCTAGAACTTTTAGCAAATCTATTAAAAATCTAAAACTGAAATCTCTCATTTACATAAGTATTCATACCCTTTGTTTTAATTTATTTTTAAAGTATCATATTTAATATTTGGTCGCATATCTTTTTCATGCTATTACTTCCTGAAGTCTGTGACCCATCAACATCAAAAGATTCTCGATATCTTATTTTCAGTTACTGTTACAAGCGATACTATAACCTCTCTGCATTTTAATTGATCTCTGTGGGAATTGGGGAGTGAGACTTGATTCAGATGGAAATGATGATGGTACAGTATGGAACACATGACTGGTGAAATGGCTGTAAGTCATCAAGAATCTAAGGTATCAAACGAGCCCCAAACCATCACTCTATGGCCAGATATGGAGTAGATGTAGATAATGAGCTTCATACTGTTTGCCTGGGTGGGGGTCCCTGGAATGCCTTTGAGTCTGGGTGGGGGTCCCTGGAATGCCTTTGAGTCTGGGTGGGGGTCCCTGGAATGGATCAGAAAGGGTTGAAACCCCCTGCGATGATTCAGAGACCAAAGACAAGTCCCTCTAGTCATAAAAACACAAACTGCACACACTGCCCATCTTCCCAAAAGAAAACATTTTGTAGAAAAAATGTAGGCCTATGTAGCCTAATAAAATAATTGTATATAACACTTTAATGCTATTATATTACACATAGTAAACATTTAAAATATATAAAAATAGCTTAGGCTATGTGCTAAGAATTTCACAGAATATAACGCATTATTTATACAAACCCAAATGATTGTTTTTATGCTGATAAGACTTCCCTGACTGCCGACGATGGCTGTCCATACATCATGTTTCAAGGCAACACGACGATTTCAGTATGCCAAGTTGTTATGAAAGACTCTAGGTAAGATATATGCCACCTAAACATACTGGGATAGGCGATTTCTCCTGCTTTCTGGAATGGGAGACTAGGGTTTATAGTTCTATAGCTGCAGTTCTAGGCTAAATTTCAATGGTGTGGTTAATTCTTCATCTAGGCTAGGCTACAAGCCTACTGACACAACTTATCAGTTGGGCTAATGTAATAAAAAGTATTCTTTCAACAAACAAAAAAAAAAAGTCCTGATCATGTCTGCTAGCTAAGTAGGCTATGCTACAGCAATGTAGGCTACACAAGCATTACAGTAGGCTACTGACAGTGTACATGTTTTTTTTTTTTTACCGTTATGTTATCAGTTGGGCATTCACGTGTCCAGAGAAGAGCTTTCTCACACTGACACAGCAAGTCATACGCAGCCATCAGGGAGTTTTTAATTTCTCTCTCAAGTGACAAAACTCCTGTCTTAGCGCATTACTCCCGTCGCCTCCTCTCCGCTGTGACTAATTTCAGAGAGGACAGAAGCGGCCTTTCGCCCCCGCGGGTCCCTCCCGCGCACTCCGCTCCGCACAGGTAGCAGTCCAAATACAAATGTCATCTGACAGGACAGAGGTCGGAGGATCCCATCTTGGGTTACGGACCGGACAAGCCACTCCGGCGGTCACAAGATGAAGACGGAGGGATCCGTGGCAGATCGTTCATGACATAGCGTTCTGACTGGGGCCTGAGCGAAATAAACCGTGTGATGTCACGCTTCTTTGCTTCACTGCTCTCACGGGGGGGCATGTTTAGAGTGCATGCTCGGAGTAACAAAGCTATTATGTTAGCCTACTGCTTTAGATACTATATAATCTACGGCCCACATCCTTTGGATTAATGGCCGACATGCGAAGACAGCGAATAGTTTTGACAATACTTTTCATAAACTAGGACTAGGAGAGGTTCGGATGACCTCACTAGCTACAACCATGATGTACCACAACGCAGCTTTAGCTACCTGTATGCGTATAATAGCCTAAATTAATTAATTAATGTCAGGTGCAGAGCAGCAGTTTCCAGGTATGGCGCTTTGCGTAGGTGACATCCAGCCTATCTGGCAATTCATGAAAATAACATATGGGTACATTTTTGTTATTTTATAAAATATCTTGACTGGCCGAAAGCTCTCAATTGGCATAAAGCTATCCAACATGACATTTTTCATGGGTTTGTGGTACATTTATGGAATAATATTTTTTATGAAATTGTACGACTAAATGCCACCAAAAAGGTATTTTTAATTTCACCCAGTTATAGCGACAGTACTGTTATACATTTCAACAGAACTCTGAGCAGAGATAATTAGAAAGGTATGAGCTCTCCCATGCAGACAACAGCAGGAAAACAACTAGATACAACTTATGGGAATGTGTTTTTAAGACTGCTCTGTGTTAAAATGTGAAAATGCAAATAATCACTTTAATTATTCAAAAATATTATATAATTACTGTGTTTATAATTATTGCTTTTGAAGTCATCTTAAAAGCCCCCTGAAAATGTCATAATTTCTAGTGTCTGTCAGTAGGAGTTTATTATAATTCATGCAGAATTATTACAGTAAAACTAAACAAGGTGGTGAGGTGCATTGAGTAATTATGAAGAGAACATTTTTAAATGATTAAGCCTCTGATAATTAGCATTTTTTTATTGTTCATCAAATAACCCATAAAAACATGTTATTCGAAGCATTCAGTGACCTAACAAACAAGCTAAAAAAATTCCCACTCTTGGATAATTAAGTCTTTCAATTAGAATTTTAAAGGGACTAATAATTATATTGATAGCTTAATTAATTTTCATGTTAAATCTGAGTGTTGTTTTAAGTAGTTGTGCTGGTAGAGAATACAGTTTCTCAGAAGTGGCTGGAATCAAATGTGTTTCTGTGATCTTAATCTCAAAGCCATTTAGAATGGTTTGTATCTCACATTCAATGCACAATAGACTTTTAAGCGGAATCCCATTCCAACACAAATATCTGTCATAATCTGTGCCAGTGGCAAGAGTTGAATCTGTACATTTTTAAGACAGCCATCAAAACAAGAAGGTTTAGAAATGTATAAAAAGTTGGCAAACAAACAAACAAATAAATAATCCTGCACTACAAATTTTCCAAATTGAACGGGAACAATGCACATTTTGCACGGCAGTTGAAAGGTTAAACAGACAGGATACTCTTTGAGATCCTAAAATCAGGCAGTTACTTTTTATGTTGTTGATGTTGTTGTTGTTCTTGCTATTGTCTTTGAACCTCTCACTGGCAGTTAAAAAAAAATACCCTCCATAACATGATACGTTACATGCAGATTTCATTAGTCATACTACACAGGCCAATGTACTCGTACACTGCTTGTTACAACATTATTAATGTGCTTTATGACCCGATTTACTGCAGTTCATGTTCAAAACCAGTTTCACATGAAGGCACTTTGCCCTGGATGAACCCTGTGGTAAACTAGTCATGGGAGAATGGATTTCTAGCTTTTGTTTTGGTTGACTTAGTCCAGAGCGCGGGCCATTTGTATCATCACCTCGGAGGGCAATGTGCATGACACACAGGCCATGACTGACTCAACGTTTTTAAAAAAAAAATTTGTCAAATTTGTCAAAACAGTTTTTCAAGGGAAAAAAACCAACATTTGCTTAATTGTGAGCCAACTGAAAAGACAAATGTTGATATAATTTAGGCATCAGTTTCAACAAAACTGCCGCACTCTTTCTGGCCGCCAGATTATCAGAAAGAAGTTAATCTTATAAATTTATACATAATGTATATTTTTTCTGGTAATTTCAGTGACAGATACTGTTCATGACCAAGGACAATAGGCTTAGACTGAATTTCTGTCTTGGAATTCACCTTTGTCGAATCTAACAATGACCCTACCTTAGACCTATAAATGTGTTTTTTCCCTTTTGTAATGTAACTATTCATACATTTGTGTAAAAGGGGAGGTTGGCTGTGAAATGTTTAAGAATCTACACGATACGGGCCTGACATACGCAGAATGCAAAGAGGCTACAGGTCAGGAACAATGGAAGTGCAATTTCTCAAAACATTGCTCTCCCAGGGTGAGATCAGATTATTAGGCTTAAAAAGAAATTAATTTGTCCAAGATTCAGAACTCCTACAGTATAGGCGCCGTCAGATGATATCACACGTCTTCCAGAAAGTCAATTATCTCCACCCCTCTAATAAGCTTCATTTACTACTTTAAAGATGTGACAGAAATACCATTAGAGAGACAGTGACAGTCCTTAAAAGAAAGGGCATCACACAGTTGGATGATGGAAATTAAGCACATCTCCCTCATATGCATTCAGATTGGAGCTATACCACTGTGACAGCAACACACTTCAGATGTTCCACTGCTGAGACTATTAAAGCTAGGCGGGCATGGGATTTGAGGGGGATGTCTGTGATTGCAGAGGAGGGGGTGGGGGCCCTGGAGAAGAGTGATGGATCACTATCCCCAGCCTGAAAAGTCCCCCCCCCCCCCCCCCCCCCCCCTGAGGGTACAGCACTCAGGCAGAGGCGGCATGCCGGCCTCCAGCTGGGCCACATTTGGAAAATGCCACTGAGCATGGCGTGCTTGCTTCACTTGGTCGGGCTCCGGCACGGGGCGAGGCACCATCGGCAATAGTGTGCGTGAGGGTGCGGGCCAGGGCCTTCCCCTGCTCCGAACGACCTCCTTCGTCCTGCGGTTGTGTGGCCCAACTCCGGCGCCACTCAAGCAGAAAATGCTGAGATAGTGGAGGGGGGCGAGGCTTGCCGGATACCTATCTGTCAAGCCCACATTGGTGTTCAAGCCCAGCTCAAAAAGCTTGAGTGGGGTCTCAGGAACTTCAGCACTGGCCGTTTTTCAGATGCTTGGCTTGTAATGTTGAGGTTTCTAATGTTAGCATTCTGCGCTGTGTTCCGTATGATATTGTCCAAAATGGATACCGGTCTGATTTGTATATGAGAGTCATTAGAAGCGGACCTGTTTTGGGTGTGCAAGGTGAGGGCCACTGTGGCTCCAGGCTGCCATCTTAATTACAGGCCGCTTTCAGCCCCTACGGTGTTTTCAGCCATCCTCCAAAAATTCTAACTGAATTAATTGGTTTGTTGTGTTCAGATTCAACTTTGGTTGCCAACCCTAGCGTTTTATGGCCGCACTATACTACTGCTCACGTTTGGAGAGCACATTTTGATGCTCTACTCTAAGAAGAAATGACGCATGACATTGACACAATAAATTAACTTTATTGAATACAGTCTACTGAATTGGATACTACATTTTAAGTGTGTTTCGTATGCATAAATACTGCTATAAATTTCAAGTAACTTTGAAGGAAGCCAAATATCGTGAAAAATTGGATTCCATGCATATATTGTATTTATCTTTGCGTAATATGAGTTTAATGACTGACACACGTTCCTCCCACAGAACAACCTGCTCCTTTCGCCTGTTCAGATCTCTCTTGCCTGGGCTACTATAACACTCTCCATCACTGGGCTCCTGCCTTTGCAGCACGTCTGCGGTCTGCTCAGAAAGCCTCTGTGGTGGAATGACCTCCCCTCCCACGGCGGTCAGAACAGCAGACGTTGGCCGTCATCCAGGGCAGAACGAAGACCCGCTGCACCTCTGCTTCTCCACACCAACCCTCACCAAACCCCAACACCAGTTTAGGCGCAACTTCTGCGGGTGTCATCGCCATTGTTCTTTGAATAAGGTAATTGACAAATTGTCAATTGACAATTGTCTGCACTTCCCGTCTCTCTTGGGACTGTACTTTCCCCTCGAGGAGACGACTGCACTTTGCTGACTGATTTCTGCACTTGTGTTTGCATTGCTGTGTCCAGACCTGTGGGTACAAACTGGCTGTGAGCACACATACAATAACCTAACGCTGTGAGCGCACATACCATAACCTAACGCTGTGAGCACACATACCATAACCTAACGCTGTGAGCACACATACAATAACCTAATGCTGTGAGCACACATACCATAACCTAACGCTCTGAGCACACATACCATAACCTAACGCTGTGAGCACACATACCATAACCTAATGCTCTGAGCACACATACCATAACCTAACGCTGTGAGCACACATACCATAACCTAACGCTGTGAGCACACATACCATAACCTAACGCTGTGAGCACACATACCATAACCTAACGCTGTGAGCACACATACCATAACCTAACGCTGTGAGCACACATACCATAACCTAACGCTGTGAGCACACATACCATAACCTAACGCTGTGAGCACACATACCATAACCTAACGCTATGAGCACACATACCATAACCTAACGCTGTGAGCACACATACCATAACCTAACGCTGTGAGCACACATACCATATCCTAACGCTGTGAGCACACATACCATAACCTAATGCTGTGAGCACACATACCATAACCTTAAGGCCATTATACAAATGGGCAAAAAAGGAATATCACCACAACTAAGAATAAAGTAATATTCCTACACCTAAGGAAAAAGGAAAGTGAAATTAAATCCAGAAAAAAAACAACAAGGTTGTCTATGGCTGCCCTCTAATAACACAAAAACACACACACATTTAATAATAATTGCAGTTCTTTGTGATGGCTATAATTGTGCAGAAATTATGCAAGCTTTACCAGCCTTGGCAGCTTCTGATATAATTTACAGGGAAATGAAACTGCAAGTGTGGAATACAATTAAAACCAATCATGAAGCTATTTAAATAAGCCCATTAACAGAAACCCACACGATAACAATCATTATTGTTTTTAAGTATCATTGCTGATGTCTATTATTCAATTACACGTGCTGTCTCCCGCGTTTTCCTGAGTCCATTTTTCGCCGTGAAGCTCCTCGATTTCACGATGAACTTTAAAATGTAATTAAGTCACAATAAAGAGACGGTGCGCTAAATGAAGCACATTTGGCACCACTTTTGTGCACAATGCTTAATTGTCTGTCACTAAAGAACATTACTAGTACATTTGCATTGCGGTTCACCCTTGCCAAGGGCTGCCTCCTGTTTGACCAGTGTGCTTGTGACTGAAGAAATGTGAACAGCGTTGCGTGACCTGCCGATGTGGGCCAGGGGTCGTGAACTGTGGTGATTCCACAGAGACCTGTGGAGATGTGATAAGGCAGCTCTGCCCTAGCAATGTGGTCAGAAAGCTACCAGCCCAGAAACAGAAAGTTAAATGTGTCCACTAAATTAACTGAGCTAGCTAATTAAAATGGTTAAGCACACTTTAAAAAAATAATGCTGGGGTGATAGGTGGACACTGAAAAAAACGAATGGCGAATCACTTTTTATTTAGCCCTTCCAGCTGAGAAATACAAAAAATCTAAAATTACACCAAAATCAGCTTATGAAGGACTACCAATGGCCCCGGCTTCCAAAACCACAAAAAATGTACTAAAAAAACCCACACAGGTTTATCATTCAGCTAAAATAAGGTTATCTCCTGATGCTTAAGGCCAAGGCCTTAATATAGCTGAACTTACACGCACATGCACGCACACGCACACACACACAAACACACACATACACACACTCAGTGCTGTGCTAGTCAGTTTAGCTGATTCTGCATGACAAGCTCTTGGTCACAGTCAGTCAGCTGGGAGCGCTGGCGGGACTCCACTAGTGCAGGTAGGCCAACAGGGGGAATGTGGCGTACAACCCCACTGCACCAGCCACCAGCCCACGGCTGGGAACTTTCTCCCATGGTGCCCGTCTGTCGCTCTGTGCCAGCCGGGCACTACAAGCCCCTGCAGTACTGAGAGAGGGGCGAGGGTAGGCTGTTCCTGGGGAATCGGGAGCAGGGGCAGAGCCTAGAGAGGAATGCAGTGATGCTAAACTGAAGCAAAACAGAAAAACCACAGCCCACTCCAGAGATCAACATGACTGCAGACACGGACATCGCTGCAGGAGGGCTTAACGTATCCGTATCTGCTGTACTTAATAGCAGTGCTCTGCTGAATGTCTCACATCTCTCTCTGGAGTGCGTTTTGAAAGTAGAAATTCCACTGTTCTCGAGTTACCACTTTAGAATACAGACAGCCATGTATCATAGTGTTCAGGCTGTGGTAACAATGACGGGAATAATAATGACAATTGGCATAAATACACAACCCAGTCATAAATACATGGCCCAGTCTCTCATACCTTTTCAGATTGAAGAGCGAGATGTGCACACCCACCTAGGCACTGATAAGTCATTTTAAAAATAAATCACCACACACTAATCCATGACACTACACTGAGAAAATATTAATGAGTTTTGGAAAGAGCAAAGGTCAATTTCATTCTTCATGCAAACCCAACTGACTGAACACAACCTCATCTCTCACCCTCTGAAGTAAAAAAAATAAAATAAAATCATCAAAGATGATGCCAGTTTTTGTTTTCATAGATGATTTATTATTTATAAAAATAAGTCTCAAGTCCTGTAAACATGAACTCCCAGTTAATGGCGAGGAGGCGGGGCTGACCCAGCAGAAATAAGAAAGGCTACAATGTGGTTTTCATTTGACTAAAATTGAGTTTTGCAAAGAGTTTGAAGTTGTTGAAAGCGGAGGGAAAGACGTGCCCTCAGACTCCTCATCAATAAGCAATGAGACGGAACATCATCTCTCAAGTCTCTCTGAATAATTGAAGCCAAATTATTATGTAGAAAAAGGGAGCTAAAAAGTGAAGTGTCAGGCTTTCTCATAAATACTGCATTGGGCCGATCATGCTTTTTTGGTGGGGGGGGGAGAGGAGGAGGTAGGGGGTCAAGGGCTGGAGCAGCACTAAAACACATTTTAAATCTTCACAATAAATTCATCGAAAAAGTGAGAATTTCTCATTTTCCAAAGGTTTTTTTATGACACAGCAGTGCCCATGACAGCAGTGTACCAATGAGTTAGTATATGATCAACAGGAAGTCACTCTATCCGTGTTATTTTAAGTTTTATGGGGGTCCATTTGTTTGTATTATGGATTCAATAAAAACCTTATGAAAGCCTATCACAATGAGATTTGTTCAACCACTTTTAAGTGATGGTTGTGACGTACTGTATAGATTGTCCAATCACACAGTCCCAATTTGGACCATTGGTATTCTGTACATGGCTTTGATTTATATTACTAACTGAATACATGTTATCATGGACCATGGAAAAAGTTTTTTTTATTGCAATCAAATGACATTCAAAGATATTGAGAAACAATGGAGCCTTCCTTGAAGAGAATATTCAGAGAGAAAGATAATGGCTCATGATGAATTATAAGGATGTGAGGACCCTCAGTGAAACAGTGTCAATGTTTAATGATCTCTTAAACTTTAACAAGCCCCCAGACAATGGCTGCGCTGATCCCCCTGAGTCAAGCTGCCCTGACCTGTTTCTGGATGGGTTATGGGGGGTCACCATAAAAATGTTTCCCGCCATTTTCCCATGGTGACCCCCCACACCTATTAGTGGGAGTGTGCTTATTTTTCAACAAGGGGGGGGGAGTTACATAGGCTTCTTTCTTTGTTCTATGTCAATACAATCAGGATACAACATGTTCCAAAATGGTATTACTTTATTTGTTTGAGCACAGGAGGAGGAGGAGGAGAAGGGCATTGAATAATGAAACACCAAGAACATCATTAGAACAAATGGCAGCTTGGCCAGTGACAGATGCTCCCCCCCCCCCCTGAAAAGCGGGGACGCGTAGCGGGAGCGCGGCATCCAGCAATCCCCTCAGTGATGGGCAAAGTCACCAGTGGGAAAACAACAAAAGGCCTTTTCCGTGCAGCTCACACAGATGTGCCCAGAGCCGGCCTGTCAGAAGCACTTACGATGACAGACACACACAGTTCATTATTTTCTCCTCACAGGTCAGTGAGCGACAAGTTGGGTCAGCACGCTTCATTGGCTGCTACAGCTCCCTCAGTGCCTTGCAGAGGGAGGTGTGTCCCTTGATTCCATCAACATGTATCAGCGAGTCTATACGTCAATATTATTTTAAATTATTTTTTTCATGTCAGCATTTGTGTCTAAGTTTAATTATGATTATGTTCAGCAAAACATTTTTAAAAAAAAGACTCAATTCAAATATGTATACACAGGCTGCAGCTGCTCTTGACATGCTTATTACATTATGAACAATGAGTCCCCAGTTGGTCTCTTCTAGACCCATTGCTCTACTAATGCTGCTAACAAAACTGTCAAGTTGAATAATCCAACTTTAAAAATTGGCTAACAATATTCAGTACAGATAGAAGTAACAAAAACAATATAAGTTATTGAAGTCTAAAAACCTTCCATTGCTAAACAGATGAGGTTTAAAACTGAATTTGCTTCTGGTAATGAATCTCATCTGAATTTGACAAGAATTAGAATCTGACAACTTAAAACAAGCTGTAGCTATCATATATACGTATATATTGTCTAACTATGATTAACTTACAGAATCATAAAATTATCAATTTACAAAAGCATTGCATGTATGTATAAATATATGCATATTTATTCAAATTATCTCAAAATTATGAAAAATACAAAAACTTACAAACACACAAATAATATGGAATATATGGAAAATGTACAATGTGCAAAGTATAAAAATCAATAAAACATTGTTCACACACAAACTAAATGATTGTTTTATCCAATATTTACAGGACATTTGGAAAAATATATTTTTTACACTTCCAACAATGCTAATTTTGTTTACATTTTTAATAAAGAACACAAATGCCACAATGTCTCAGCATTATAATTCCGGTGGACGTGCAGTCCAAGTATACATTGATCTCAGCACAGCACGGACAGACAAGCCAGGCCTTGAATGTGAATTAAGGCCTGACACCCTTATAGGCCATATGGTACCTAATCTCCATGCTGCTGTCTCACATAGTCAGAGCTTTTTGGTGATGTTCTGCACCGATTAAACAATGTGAACCAATTAATCATAGGCGTGTGCACATCTGGAACTGTACTGCGATCCAGATACATGCTGCTTGTTGAGTGCGACATCTACACACGGGCCCTTAATGAATCGTAAAGAGATGGCCTGACATTGTTAAATTGCATTAAAAAGACTAAACAAGGATAAGCGCGTTAAAAACACGGCATTGGGATAAATTCAACGACGATGCTTCATGTAACATGCACCGCAGACTAAAGGACGTATCCCACTAGGAGACTAAGACCATGAATAATTCATGTGGTTACGTCGAACGTCTTTTTTAATGTGTGAAATTTGGGCGATGCAAATGTGCGGACCTTCTCTATTGTTCGCCCTCATATGCATTTGTTATAACTGATGCATTATAATTGTATTTTCACACTGAGGTATTGCACGAGAAATAGGTCCAAAATACACGTTACAAATAAAATAAATATGCCAATGAGTATTAGTGCCATTGCATGATTCAGTAGCTCCTCTATGAAGCATAAAGTAGATATGCAAAATTATTGCCGAAAAGTTGAAAAGTTCAAAGGCCTATCTGGAAATACTGCACACATCTAACTTGGAATGGACATATTCTGATTTATTTAAACCATTCTCCTTTGTTGTAATCTCTCTCTCCTGTTTCTTCTTTTAGTTCACTCTATCCATCCTTCCTTCTCTCTCTCTCTGACTTTCTTTTTCTGTCACTGCAAAATGGTGCCAGTCTATAGGCTTAAGGGCTTCTGAGGTAATTCATAAGCATCTGGGAAATCAATCTCACATGAAACCGAAGGAAAACATCTCATGAATGTCATTGAACAATAACAGTTCTGTCAGCGGCTTACCTTTGAGTCCACCCCTGGGGCTGTATGTCTTTTCTTTCGGTCCCTAGCACCACTGTCAGCTGTGTGGTCTCCCCCCGGACCCCCTACCCCCCCACCATCCCCCAACCCCCAACCCCCCCTCCCCGCTGGCCTCTACGGCGGTCCTGTGGGTCCTGCAACTCCCTTACTCCCTCAGTGTCACTAACATCACATCTTGAAAACCTAGGGAGACAAACTAAGCGCTTAAGCATTCTGACTTCTATATGGATGGTAATAGTAAATCACATTCTGTTAGACGCTGAGAGGTACAGGCTATTATATCATAGGCCGAGAATCATAGCACAACATTATTTTTGTCCTCTTTCGTGACAGTTACTAACTGAAAAATGTAATGTGGATATTGGTTTGGTTGCTCCACCTCACTCAGTCATATCCAATCTGAAATTTGAAATGTTTATGTCTTGCTTTAAAATCTTCAAAGATATGGCCATCAGCACCCCCAGAGGCCTGAAGAACACCTGTCTGGTTGTTAGCCTTTTGCATTTTGCCTGTTGACCTGCCCATGACAGTCTGCAGCCACACATTGGGTTATTCCATTGTCTGTTTTCTGCAAGGCCCCTCCCCTCCCATGCCCTGCAGTGCATTGTGGGTCACTTCTTGGCTCCTGCACAGATTCCCCCGGTGGGTAAGGACTCTGGTGGGTGAGCCTGTGGGAAAAGTCAGAGAGAAGAGGGTTCCGTCAGGACACAGCCAGCAGGATACAGCACACATCTCTCACATCAGTGCAAATACATAGCGCATGTAAAAAGCAAGGATAAAATAGACAGATGTTAAATTAATACTGCTTAAAGGGCAATCACATTATAAAAGCAGTAAATTAATACTTAATTAATAAAGTAACCTCAAAAGTCTACTGCAAGACAGAGGTTAAATAAAAACAATAGCATGCACTGCTTGCACTTTTAAAAAAATAAAACCAACCTCAGGCATGACCCTTTTATACCCAAACATGGAATTAAACACGCACAGTACATTTCACAACAAATATAACATTTGTAATGACTATTTTTGTCATTATCTGTAATTAAGCAAAAAACAATCAAACAATTGCCAACAATCAAGCATCTGTTGGGCAAATGATCAATAATGACACTAATTAATAACCGAATACAAAGCAACATAATATCCAACATAACATCTGCCGCTCTCTAAATCAATAATGGCTAACACTAATAGGAACATTCCAATCTGACCACTGCAGATGGCCAGAGCTGTTTTTTTTATTTAAATTTGACAATGGGCAGCAAACTTCAACCGGCAGCAGCACATGTCTGATTGTAATGTTCGTAAAAGAAACGGAGAGATTTTGTGTTTATATCTTGCATGAGGCGAACTCTGGGAATGTAGGCTCTTTTTCTGTATGTTTAGCGTAGGGGCCTATCTTTTCATCTCATAACAGGCTTTCATAATCTGTCTGGATGCAAGTACCGCCAAGCCAGGCAGAAAGAAAAAAAAAAGAGGGCAAGAGAGTGAGACATAAGAGGAAAGGAGAGGGAAAGAGGGAGGGACAGCTCGGAAGGCCCAGATGAGTTAAAGGAAGCAGAAGATGCAACAAGATGTCATAAATGGAAGGGGTCACTGTGCCTGACTAAGCCCATGACATTGGCGGGCGGGGAAAGTGAAACGTTGTGCTGAACTTCTCACTCTTACAAGAATAGGATTTCACAGCAGGGAAAGACCCACAGTGTATTCATCTTTTCATATTTTATACTACCAAAATATTACAAGTTTTAAATAATGTTTCATTTATTTTCATGGAAAGGAAACAGCCATTTCTTATGTGTTAAGTGACCAATATTCCTCTTAAAATCTTAATATTTGAGTCCTGATGTAATGTTCATAAACTCATAAATAAATTTTAAGAGCTGATTTCTTCAACCTTCAGATTATGTTTGGGTCCATACGACCCAAAATTACTTTTTGTTTTTGTATAACTTCAAATTGATGATCTTCAGCAAACACAGTTAAGACATCCTAGAGAATTAGAAAATAGGTGTAAAAATTGCTTTTTTTAAAAAAATGTTTTTTTTTATATGAATGCTAAAGTTTGCATATCCATATGAAATCACGACAAATGCACAAAAACACATACATGGTTCTACAGACTCCTACAATGCCAAGAGTAAATGATAAATGGTACCCTCAGGTGTTCAATACAAAGCAATATACGCGTATGCCAAATGTTATGTTTCTATTGAACAAAGAAAGGATACAAAACACGCACTGCAACCTTTGGCCCAAAGGTGCTGCTGCAGGTTCATACCATATTCAACTAAGATGGCACATCTTATATTAAAAAAAATGTAAGTCTGCCAGTTTTCAGTCATATTGAGTCTACACATTGAGTTCAATCATTGTCCTATCGGTGGCGCTGCAGGCTCCTACAATGCCCAAATACCATGGCATTGTATCAGATTTTGTTCAGCACAAAGACATTTTTGCCCATTTTCAGGCTTCCAGTGTAAACATAGGGGTATACTGTACATCTAGAGTAACTAATGACCAATAGGTGGCACTATAGGCTCCCACAATGCCCAGCTGAAATGGTATGTGTATCAGGTTGTGTTCAGCAGATAATAACATGCAAGTGTGATCATTTTTAGGCTTCAACTGAACACATAGGGGGTCTGCTGTACATTTACTGTACCTGCTTATCTATCAGTGGCACTACAGGCTCCTGCAATGCCCATCTAAAATATAATTGTATCAGGTTGTGTTCAGCCCAAAAAAACAAGTATGACCATTTACAGTACATTTACATGTAACATCCTTTAGGTTTGGGTATTTCATTGGGTCATATTGACCCATAACAACACAAATGGCAGTAAAATGCTAACATAATAGGAAGGGTAAACTACCCAAGAGATGTCTTAAACTTCAGTCTTATTACTTGTTGTTGATCTTGAAAATATTCACTTGCAACTGTAGCATTTGCACATATTTGAAGACATGCAAACAGAATTAGTCAAGAATCATCACATCACAAAGAACTGACATCTACTTTAATGGGGACAGGAGACTGGTTCAAATCAACAATACATCTCCTCAGGGAATGCAGTGGAGAGGAAAACGTGAAAGAGAGGCGTCTCAAAAAACTTCTGACCCCTGCGTAGAGGAACGAAACAAACAGAAATAGGTGAGCCTGAAACCGAAGCGATATGTCCATTGTAGTTTCTTGTCTCTGTCACAGGTCCCTTTTTGATTTGACAATTTTGGAGGCAAAATTGTTACTTTAGCATTGTTCTTTCCCAAACATGATCGCCCAAGAGCCATAACAGCCAATTATAAACCGAAAGCTATAATTCCTGTCATGCAGTAGAAGTGAAACGCATGGAAAGTGAGGTAAATGCAATGCGGAAGAGAAACAGGAAATCAATGGCCATGGCCATGATTATATCTGCACCCGTGAGTGCGATGAAAACTGCAACGCAACACAAATATTTTCCAACTGGAGCACAATGCACTCTTGCTACAACGGTTTCCGGCCGAGTCCCCGGATTCGAAACAACTGGACCCTTTCTAATCTGAACGTAATTAAATCTTTCCGAACGAGAGGTGAAGAGGCATCAATCGAGATTCAAAAAAGTGTGAAATGCTGATAAATTAGTGTGTAACAGTGGAAAATGCTGCTAAACATGTGCAAGAATCCATCAGTGCGTAGCCCTGGTCGACAAAGCGAAACCTGGGAGCATATCTGCTGTTCTTGATTCACTGAACGGATGCATGATTGGTGAACTGGAATATGCACACACAAAAGGACAGGAGAAACGAACAAAACAGAGATAAACATGACACCAATCCATCCACTTATTCTAAAAACAGTCTTGTGCTCATATGGAAATAAAATCCTTGTTTGAAAACAGTTGCGATGTAGACTTTTTTGTGGCTCTTATTTGAACAAAAACACCAATTGCAGTCAAACTCAACTGTCCAGACATTGTGTAGAACAAGAAGTCACCTTTTCAGATACGATTTTAACTTTAATAGCTTTTTGAAAACAAAGTTATTACAATTGTATGTACATAGCACGCATTCATCCATTTGTCCAAGTGATGCATTCTTCACACAGCAATACTTTATAAATAATAAAAAAATAAAAGTAAAAAGGAGAGAGAAAAATTATTATTCTGCAACCTAGAATGTACAGTTGTACTTAAATATTTAAAAAAACATGCACCCGCATACACATACTGGCATACTGACACATAATTTTCTTATGTACTGTATATGTGTCTTCGAATTTCCTTGTGAGAATGGTTAATATATGCAAGAAATAGCTTGTTTTCCATTAGTGGGATTTCATCTTTGAGTAATTCATTATAATGACCACCCCATCTTCTTTTATATTGCAGTATGTATTGGTTTATTATTTTAAAAGTCATCCTCTCCATTTCTGCTATGTCGTTTACCTTTTCCACCCATTTTGATACTGATGGTATGTTGGGTTTTAGCCTGCTTCTGGTTATTTGCTTAATCGAGATTCCTAATATTTTACACAAATATTTATCAACTTCTAAATTAAAATTTGGTGCAGTAATACGTAAAATTCTGGCTCTATGATTTTTTTTATTTTAAAATTTGACATACAGCATGTTGTACAAAAATTTTGTCCCAAAAAGTTCTCAATTTTGGACAGAAGTAGAAGGGAGTAGTTTGCATTTGTTTCACCACAGTTAGATGTGATAGATTTATGATATTATGCTTGAATTTCTGGTATAAAAAAGTATCTGCACAACAAAAATTCTGGTGTAAATCTAACACCCTAGGGTGTTAAACAATACACCCCACGGTCTCATATAAACACCATAGGGTGTTAAATGTTTTTACTGTGTGGAACATAATTACCATGAATATTCTCTCCAAAATTTTTATTTGTAGCATGCTTCAGTCATCATTAAAAAGTTCCATTCTGAGTTTGCAATTCCTTTGGTCTTCTCTCTTGCCATTGTGCAATATTTTAGATATTTTAGAAAATATATATATTTTTTGTAATTTTGGTTTTAAATGATAAACTTTATTAATGGGTGCACTTTGGAAATAGTTTGCTTTCATATTTGAGCCTGTACATAACTTCCAATTTGAAAATATATATATTTTTAAATGAGATTGTGATAATCCAAATTTGGATGACAATGACTCAAATTAGTCTATTGTACTGTTCCAGAATTTTAACTTTTACCACTGTAAAAACAAAATCAAGCCTTAGGTTTTGATAGTGATCTACAGGAGAGAGAGGCTATCTCAGGTTGCATTCAGCCACCAAACCTTGGCTAAGACCACACTTTGATTTTAGAGGTTTGATTCTGGCTTGCCACTTTGTCTGTTTTACCCAGAAAAAACAGATTCAGGCTAGAAATACTGCTCCAGAATTAAGAGGCTTCTTAAAGGTTAAAAAAAAATCATTATATAGTTGAAAACAGATGGCAATGTGAAAAGGTACATCAAATATAAAACAAATATATACTAAAAATACAAATATGTACATTTGATAAGAATCATGCAAAAAAAAACCAAACAGGAATGTGTGAATATATTGTGCTAAAGAATACAGCAAAGAAAACAGCAGAGTGTTGAAGAAAATGCTTTTCTGTAGCTGCTGTAAACACTCTAAGGACTTAAGAAACAACTAAAACTAGCACTGAGCATGTGAGCAATACAGCTATGAGCCACTCACTTCACTTTACACCCAGTTCCCTTCCCCACTCAGATGTGTTTTAATGCCACTCACTTCACTTTACACCCAGTTCCCTTCCCCACTCAGATGTGTTTTAATGCCACTCACTTCACTTTACACCCAGTTCCCTTCCCCACTCAGATGTGTTTTAATGCCACTCACTTCACTTTACACCCAGTTCCCTTCCCCACTCAGATGTGTTTTAATGCCACTCGCTTCACTTTACACCCAGTTCCCTTCCCCACTCAGATGTGTTTTAATGCCACTCGCTTCACTTTACACCCAGTTCCCTTCCCCACTGAGATGTGTTTTAATTACAGTGTATATGGGTACAAGTTTTTCAGTGCCAGTGAGGCTACCAAATAACAAACGATTCACCATTGAATTTCCCAGGCTCGTTAACCAGGCTTAGCAAGCCGGTTTAAAACCTGTAAAATACAGATTGTACAATGAAAACAAAATCTAAAGTTAATGAAGAAGTTCAGAAGAAACAAAAACTTTCAGTAGACATATCCCATACAGAAAAACTTATTTACACAGATTATTCAAAATATATATATTTTAATTGTATTTAACTGACAATTGTTCCCCATCACATGAAAAAGTGATATTATACGAAAAGAAAAGCACTGTGTGGAAGTTCTCTATCTCTTGAATGCCTGCAGGAAACAGAAGATTACTCTGATAATACCCATTTAACTTTCAGTAGACATATCCCATACAGAAAAACTTATTTACACAGATTATTCAAAATATATATATTTTAATTGTATTTAACTGACAATTGTTCCCCATCACATGAAAAAGTGATATTATACGAAAAGAAAAGCACTGTGTGGAAGTTCTCTATCTCTTGAATGCCTGCAGGAAACAGAAGATTACTCTGATAATACCCATTTATCAGCCAAGCCATGAGCCTCATTGGTAAACAGATTGAGGATCCAAAATGTTGGGGTCCACCACATCACACTTAAGGCTCTGACAATACGAATACAAACCTTCCATAAATGTACTATAGCTACTTGATTGAAACTGTATATTAAAAGTTTTATTCATGGAGAAGCATCAAGTCTTGTTGGCCTTGAATCAACACTGTAAGCACTACAAGATATCCACATTTATTGTACATTATTTTGCTATTAGTCATGTACTTAAGACTGGATCACATATTTACTTTAATTTCCCCAAAAAACATTTAAAAAAAGAATATACCTTTTTGGTGTGATTTAATTTGCTGAATTAAAACGTTTTTAAAAAATATTATTTTCAGAACATTTGCAGTAGAACACCATATTGAGGAGCACAACACCCACAGAACCATTGACCTCACCATTGACAACACCCAAAAAACCATTGACCTCAACATTGACAACACCCACAGAACCATTAACCTCACCATTGACAACACCCACAGAACCATTAAACTCATCTTAAAACAGTAGTGGAAAGATCTACTGTTTTAACTACTGTTTCACAAGACTGTGCCACAACATTAACCCACTATAATGCATTGGAATCAAGGTCTTCACAGAGAGGTTACCTTGAGCTGCAAGTGGATTTCTGGATATAGTTTCCTGCAGAAAGGCTGTTCCTGGGTGGCCTGGTGCTGGAATCAGACGGGCATCTACTCCAACCCTCCAATGTGGACCAGCACCTCCGGCCCAGTTATACCCTGCTTGTGTGCACTACAGTGATTTCTGATCCTGAACAAACCCACCCCTTTACCAGCACCGCCACTATGCCCACCTTCACTACAGGGCATGCCCAAACCCGCCATGCGAAAGCAGGTCATGGCCATAAACACACACAACAGTAATATCAAGTCTTGCTACGGTCTTGCACACCAGGCTTCGGTCTTCTACGGGCATTGTTGCGCACAAGCCCATTTCACGTTTCGCAAACCAGCCAGCGGATGACTGATCTTTCCCTCACGCTCTCTGTTGACTGCACCGGGGGAGCAGGGCCTTTGAATCGATCATTCGGGGCAGGCAATGTTCACGTTCATCACCGGTCTGGAAACCTGGCACAGCTGCTGTGTTAAATACTGCTTAGACAGTATGTGGCCAAGCCATAACTGAGGTGAGTTACATAACAGAAGGACATGTGCGAGAAAAGACTGTATCAGTCCTTTGTATGTATGTATGTTGAATTATAAATACCACAAAGTGATATAATGGCCTGTAAGAGTGACACAAGACACCGCTGAACATGGCACGGCAAAGCAAAGTGACTACAACTGTAACCATGTCTACTACTTTCTTGAATAAATATTTATGTGTTTTTATAACATTTTATGTCTTTAACTGCACATACAGTAGTTTTAAACTTACAGCCTTTGCCGTCCAGATGAGGTTGCAACTGTACGTCACCCTTATAAATCAAAATTTAGGCCCATACCTAAAAAGTGACGGGACTTAATAAATGGTAAGCAACCCCATACAGCGGACCTCTCTTACAACCCCTGTTGCTTGCTGAAATCCTGCTCACTGAGCTCCCTATGAGTGCTCAGATGTAAGCACTTAGTTTGGTGTGACAGGAAGTGCGCGCGTATGGTGCTGTGGAGACACACTTTCTGCATAAACGGCTTTGTGGGGACATTTTAATAAGCCTGGCTTATAATGTGCCTCTTCACGGACCAGGGATTGTTTGGTCACTGTATCTACAATCCCTTTAAAATGGTCGGATGAACAGAGCACAGGGTGGGCGTGGGTTGGGGGGAGGGAGGTTGGCCCTACGGTTAAGTAAAATATGGGGGAGGGGGGACAGTACCACTCTAAAACCAACATCAGTGGGGGAAATTCTGCTCAAACAAAGATTTTGATATCTGCCAAAAGGGCCTTATCATCATAGGCCCATCAAGAGAAATAGAGGTTTTACATCAAATAGCCTTATAGTGAGTGAAATATCTCTTGCATTCCTTACACTTAACTAGCATTTGGCTAATTAAACAAAACAGAGCAACGAGAATAGCTAACCATCCAAAGTAAAAACTGTCAAATAACCAACCTACTTTTGAACACTGGCATTATAGGACCATATTACACGAGCCACTTTGCAATTGAAGCACCAAGCACACACAATTAGTCTGTTGTCGCACACAGTAGTAGAACGTCACATGAATAATTTGTTTCAACCCAAATAGCTTGTGATTCTGACATTAACCATTCAAAACAATATATAAAAACAAGAAGATCCAGAACCACATCTGAACCCTTACAAAGGCTGTAAAACTTGAGAATAAACAATGCCTTCCATTTGCTCAGTTAAGAATTCCCCCTTAAGAATGTTGCTTCTCTTTGTGTGTCATTTGTTAGCCTTTTAGCATAGTTATGTTGTGCTAGGGGTAAGCAAATACAGTACGGCCTTTAGTCCCGCAGACTAGTGATTAACACTTGGACTAAGAGGTGACTTCTTATCTAAATAATGACGTCAATCCAACAATTAAGAGATGGACTACAGCAGATCCTGTTGCCCTCGTACCCCCTATCCACCGCTATTCACCATCAAACACTAAGTTACAGCCTGATTTAATAACTGTTGACCCCTGTCACAAATTAGCTTTGATTTGCACATTCTTGTGCTTGAAGATCTAAGACCTGCTTTAGCCATAATCTCTAAAGGCACTCCAACAGAACCTGGCAGAATGATCTGGATTTTCTGTATGAATAACCTTTCTAAGCCATCTTATTTCTGTCGGCTAACCCTCGTCTATTTGAAAACCTGATACAGACAATTTAACTCAAAGGGGAATTTTCCTTGTACTTGGGTAAACACAAAACTTACTCCCAATGTACAGTTCATTCACTTCACTGATAAAACCCCCAAAACATCCATGGAAATCCACCTACCAGTTACAAGGCACTTCCAATAAACTGATACTTTTTTTCCTGAATTTGTTTAATCCTCCCTTTAATTTCCCCTGAAACACAAATTATTTCCACCATCGTGCAATACTCCCATGTCTACATAGTCTAGCTGTGGAGGAGGAGGGGGTGGTGGGGTGTTAGAATACAATGCATGTATTAGAATAAAAGGATAACGGCGGGTTTAGTCCCTGTATCTCCTTTTCTCTACTTGTCACACCTGGTGTTTTAATTCCACACTGAATTCCGACAACAGAGCAGCCTTGCGCCCTTTTTGATGTGGATCACCGTCCGCTGAGAAATAGGTTTAACCTCCTGAACCCATTGGAATTGAGGACTTACTCAGACACTGGCCCAACAATGACATTTAGAGAGATTATAGCAGTGGCAGGGTGTAAAGCTGGGCGCTTCCCCTCCCCGCCCCCTCCAATTGCCCTACAAGCTTAAAACCAAATTGAGCTGTAAGTGGAAACAAGATGGACGCCCTCTCAGACAGCTGTAGCGGCGATTCCAACAAAAGCAATAGCAGTGATCTGATGCATTTTGGAGCCTTTAGGTCATACCACATAATCCAAATTGTGTCTCTTCCTGTATCTACCTGGGTCCTGCCTCCTGGCTGGGACTCCTGAATGAGTATTCCACACCTTAATACACACATTGGCGTAATAATGATGGACTGCATTTATACTTTTTTATGTCATAAACTCATGGCATGAGTGAATGTACAGTATATGGGGAGAGTGGGTGAGTCAGTACCCCCAATGCATAGCACCCACCCACCAGGTAAGCACCGAATTACGTTATATGCTGTATTCCATAAAATAGGTTTTGTGCTTTCTGATTTGATAGCTTGCTGGACAAACCAAGGTTTCAAACTTAAGCACTGAAATCCACATCAAATGTCAAAGGTTTCAGCAACTGCCAAGAATAACTAAAATGTGTGCATAAGAATCAAGAACACACGATGAAATAGTAACCCTAGTTAAAAGGAATAACTCAGAATAAGAAACAAACGGCTATATTCACTGATCTTAAGGCCTCACAATAGGAATGAGGGCTCCTGGGGCTGGGGACAAGTTCCATGCGGACTAAAAGCAGATGCCCCCGCTTACACCACAGTTCAAGAGTGTCAAGCTGGTCACCAACAGTGCCTGGGGTGAGATAGAATCAACTATGTCACCTTAAATTATCCTTCACATTCACTTTATTGTACACAAGGTTTTAATTGAATGCTTTCCTAATACTGGGCAGCCTATGGGCTAAATATAATATGTTTAAAATCTATGTGTGCCAAAATTTATGCAGGTTTTTCCTGTCTTCATAATTGCACAATCCATCAAAAAAATCATGGTGAAATGGGATGCCCTACCACTACATGCCATCATGTTTAGTTCCCCAAGAGGAACATTTAAGCAAAATGTACAGCATGCCTAGGGCTTGGCATAAACACTGCACAGCATTAAGGATTTTCATATTTGTTGGGAAATTAATCTTGATGTGAAGGAATCCCCTTGATACATAATATTCTGAGAACAATTTGAACAGACAAAGACAGGATATTGAGGGGAAACTGTGCTGAACGTATCCAAACAGATTTATTCCCTATGAAATACAAGAATTTGAGAACATTTTGCCGCACCATCAGAAGGTGCGCGAGTCTATAAATGGGAAATATCTGTAGTTTCAATTAAATCGTTTTTATACAGTTTAATCTGTTTCAGGGCAGTGGCAAAATGAAAGAAGGAAAAAGAGCACTTTCATCTGCCTGACAAACAGTCATTCCTGGCACAGCCCGTGTTTAACTTTAACTATCAAAATACGGCATGCTCGCATAAAACTAAATACATCTGAGAGTTATGGGCAGTGGTGTAACAATGCCTGGAGACGTGGGTGTACTCTAATTTAACAAATTGATGACGACTAATTGATATGTGCACCAGTGGGGATTAAGAAGTGATGTAATATGGTTCTCTATGCCTGCTAAGAAATAAGTATATATACCCTCTATTACACTACTAGTTATGGGATAGGAAGGGTCACCTATGATTTAACTATGTTTTGACCATCCAAAAAGTATTTTGGGATTTCTGAAATTCACATGTTTTCTAATCGAATTTATGAAAAAATATATATGGGACTAGGAGAGTGTACTACATTACATTACATTATAGGCATTTAGCAGACGCTCTTATCCAGAGCGACTTACACAGCATTTTTGCATTTATACATAGTATCCATTTACAGCTGGATATATACTGAAGCAATTCAGGTGAAGTACCTTGCTCAGGGGTACAACGGCAGTGTCCTACGTGGGACTCGAACCTGCGACCTTTCGGTTACAAACCCAGTTCCTTAACCACTGTACTACACTGCCGCCCGTACTGTAGAATAATGTGTATTTGTTTGTTAGGTTATTTGTCCAGTTCAGTATATGATCACAAATAACAGAAAAAGAAACCAGAAAATGATTATTTTTCATAACAACGTTGTATAACGCGTCCAGTTTCTTTGATACAGAACTGTGAATGTCAGGGACTTATAGAAACTGTAGGTACGGTAGGCCTACTTTCAAAATCTCAAAAAGGCATTAATTCCAGCTAAAGACCATGTCAGCATTAATCCCTGTTGAATACTAAATGTCCCTCGAGAAGAACTTTCAGCACAGGTAAGCAATTTTATTGCAGGAAGAAATTTCCATGATACGCAAAGCCGTTATGCCATATATAACTGCGCATATGCCGTAAGTAAACAGCTGTATTCTCACAAACAATCATGTAGTTTGGTGAATTGGCCGGTGTTCACTGGTATAAAAACAGTGTCTTGTGCACGTACACTCAATGTCAACTTTTCAATTACGCATTGCTTTGCCTTAAGTGTTGAGAGGCAGACAGAAATGAGATGGAACCACAGTAGAGGGTCAAGGCAGCAAGCAACAGGACTCTGGGCTTTGGGCCTCCTGTGGCGCTCCCATCTGCAATCATTAAAGTGACTATTCAAACATGAAAAAACCCTGCCCGTCGTGCTGACAGGCAGGCAGGATGACAAGACATGAGGGGAGAAAATCTGAGACGGCGAATGTCATATCTGACCGTTCAAGCACGCCCGCAAACGAGACCCCTCGGAAATTTCCCAGGATTGCAATAAAAACAGTGGCTGTGCGCTCACCGGGGATGGCAAAGTGGGGCAAATTACTGATACACTTTGCTACAAATTAGCTCAACGGGGGGACTCCTGCCGATATGAAGAACAATCCTTACCCTCAAACCTTTCCTCATCTCGGAAGAGAATCAGACTGCACGCCGCTGCCTGTAAACAAAACGTGCTATGATGGAGTAGCATTCCTGGGCCACTAGCGAAACAGTAGCTGGTAAAACTTTGAGAAACCAATGATTTCTTTAAAGAGGAAATTATGCAATTTTTAATGTAAAAAGCAAAATAAAATACTTTTGTCCAATTGTTTTTAAGAAAAAACAATAGTTTAATACAACAATGGTTATGATTTGATTGCGCAAACAATCAAATTACAACTAAAGTTAAGGGAGTGTGAAGTGAATGGTTTGTTTATCTTACAGTTCCAAAATGAGCACACGCTTTTAACCAGCAGGGGCCGCCAGAGGATCATCATTGTTCTGTGACCTCGGGTCCTGACGCTCCATGATCTGACTTGGAGAAATAGGTTTCTCTCAGATGAAGCATCAGTTAAGTTATATATATATATGTATATATTTTTAAAAGACCATTTCCAAAAAAATATAATTTGTGCCCATTTATTTATACACATTTATTTATTGATTTATTTATGTAGCATAAATGTTTGTGCATGCACACATATTTGGGTCAGAAGCTTAACTGCACATGAGAGTAAGGATGTGCAGTCTACATCATATAAATTAATATAAATTCAATTAGCTGTATAATGTTATGCTTAGAGGGTATACAGTAGGATACCTAGTAAAAATGGGAAAGAACAGTATATTACTAAAAAACTTTATTGAAAAAAAGTTATTGAATAATTCATGTTAAGGATTTGTGATATCTATTTATCTATCTATCTATTTTTTTGTAGCGAGTGTGTAGCCAAGTTCGCTAAGCATATCAATAAAACCTATATTTGAACAAATACAGAAAGATTTGTTAGACTCATTCTGTTTGAGCAGCCAGGGCAGTGTGTGTGGGCAGCCTGACCCATTTTTGTCAAAGATTGGCTTGAAAGAGGGCTAATTAAGGACCAGGTTTAATTACTGTCAGCTTTGAAGCAAAATCTCAAAGTCCCCACCCCTCCCCCCACAGAGAATCCCCCTGCCCAATCCGGAAATTCACTCTGTAAAACACCAGTTTAGATCCACATCATTGTCCTGCACATACACATTAAGCTGCAGGCTAAAGTATCTTCACACTGACCAACAATGAGTTATGGATGCCAAACGGATGATTAATGAGGGTAGTAATGGACATTAGTAGTAGAAGGAGCTATTTTAGGGAGATGGCCTTTTTTTATAAACACACCATGTGTTAGAATTAGTACTTTTGTGAACAGTACTATTGCACCATTATGAAAATTTGAAATTCAACTGCAAAATTCCACCAAAGTCAATTCAAGATTTTTTTACATTATAAGAAAGACATATTCACAAAAACAAAAAAAAGTGAAAGTCTCTGGATGTGAAGTCTGTTTAAATGCATTATTTAAAATCTTACACAAATTTATCTTATTATCACTAATACAATTTAAGCCAAACACATCATCAGCCAATATACCTTTTATTGCAGACAAGGAAATAGTACATATGACATACAGTATGACAGGAATTACTACATCCAAAATACATTTTTAATCAAATAATGTTGTTTTCAATATACTGTATATGTTAAGTATTCTCGAGCTGAAAATATACTTATTTATTATTCTTTTTATCGTTTAAAATAATAAAAAGCTAATGATTGCTCACAGCAATAAAATATCAAAGATGAATGTCAAAGTCAAATAACTAAATAAATATGAAGAGACAAAATAAATGTAGTAGATTCTATTCGGTTTTCACTGAATGGATTACAAACACACCCTCTGCTCCATAATGTAACATTTCAAAACTTGCCCAAAGTGTTTTCAGGCCTTTTGGTTTCATAGAGCTATTTACAATTGACTTAGCTGCAGGCTAATGGCCAAATTATGATCAAGAGAAAAACAGTGTTTCTCCACAAGCCCACCCTCTCTGACCCATTCTCCCAGCTCTCCGTTATAAAGAAATAACTGCTTCAGCATCTGCTGTCCGTTTTGTCTCGAAGAGAGCGTCACATTAGGCTCCGGCGCAGATGTGACAGGCCCTAGTCTGCCACATAAGTACAGCAAGTGCTCCTCCAAGTGCCGCTAATTGAGAGGTAGGGTACTAATGAAGTGCTGCGTGGGAGGACAGTGTCCCTGGAGTGACGGTGGCGGGAGGGTTCACTGCTTGCGTTGCCCCCGCCAGGGGAAGGCATCCAGGCCCCGGCGAGGGTGCTCCCCCGCCGATCACCCAGCTGGCCCTTCCCCAGGTCCCTCCGAGCACGTGGAGGCGAGGGGAGGAGTTGGGTGTGATACCCTCGATAAATCCAGGCCCTCGTCCTCAGATTAGCGTTCCGATGCTTCTGTGTCACCGGGCGACAGAATAGAAATTTCACCTTCCCTCCCGGAGGAGTCGGGCGCGATTATCAATGTTTTGGAGAGTCCTGGGAAGCGACACAGAGGAGTTGGTGGGAGCCGGCTGAGGCCCGGGATACGGAGGTGACCCCATGTTATTTCTGACAGTGCCGTGACCTCCTTCCCTGCTGTACAGTGGCTCCTAATCTGTTGTACACTGTGTTTTTTTCAGTAACCTTATTTTGACAGTGTGCACTGCGCTGTAAAAATCCATAAGTAAATACACGTGCAGGGTTTAAGGGTGGTCTTACATATTCGCTTCAGGTGATGCTTATTAAAACACTAATCAGGTCGACATGGTTGCCTTTTCAGGGAACCGCAGAATGCATTTGGCAAGCTCTTGTGTATTGTCACACCGGCTGCAGCACTAGCCTGCTTGTTCACTGGTGCTGCATTGCACTTTATCCTATATACAGATGTCAAAATAGGATTCCAACAAGATATGGTTTTGGGTAAGAATAACTTATACATGTAAGCAAAATATGAGTGTATTAGGGTTCAACATGATTCCACTATGTTCGAACGTGAAATAATATAAAAACCTGGATTTTAATTTAAGTTGTTGGAATGCTGATTTTCTTTGTGCATATTTCATCAGATAAGGTTGGCCTCATAGAATAATAATCCTTCCCAGAGAACAGTGTAATAAGTGTTTTGTTTATGTTTGGAGGTTCCCTCCAAGCTCAAGATTTTTCCAGAATGCAGCACATTTATCTGAACAAGAACACAATTGGCAAAACTACGTGTTATTTTGGCCACTTGTTGCACACTGCAGACTGTGCAGAGATGCGGTTTCCTTCCCTGATCTTCCCCCTACACTGGCTAGCGGTAGAGCCGGAATGGAAGCTCTGCGTTTCCCTGCGCTGGGTTCTTCAGGAGCGGATGTGCAAAGCATTCGCAGACAGCGGGAGAACATGGCCTATGGGACGTGGCAGACCGCGACACGCTGTCCTGTGCATTCACAACTGATTCATATTCAGGCTTAAGCACTTCTGGCCATGTGACAAGCTACTTCACATCAATTCTGCGTTCCATTGGCTGGGCCTGACATCGGCAGCAGAGGGTATAGAACATGTTTCCCTTAGAAACTTCACAATGCATCTTATTTCTACTTCCATTGTACTTAATAAGAGGACTGTTCTACGCAAAGTCGAGAGGTTTACTATCACAGCAACATTTTCAGTCTTTAATAAAGTCTGACAGAGTACATTTTAGCCATTTTGGACTCTTATAAACTCTGTTAGAGTTGAATTGACACTGGGAATTTTACTGTGTACATCATAATGTGAGCTTCAGGGACAAAACATCCCATTCAGATTTGGAGACCTGACAAGAAGACCATCGCGGGCGTCGTAAATACATAGAAACACAGCGTTCCTTTTCATTACGGCGATGTGTACTCGCTATTTGGTTCCCTGAACACATGTGCCTTTCACCATAGATATTACTGACAGCCTGAAGAGGCACAAAATCGGAAGCAAAGTGCACTGTAGCAGTTACCGGTAGAACGCCCCGACAAACGGAATTAAAGGTGACCTGCAAGTAATCTGCTGTTACCCAGACTCTGAGGCATTTTGTCAGTTGCTAGCTACAAAACCGGTATTTTGTAAGTCCATGTCAAACATTGGCAGAAAAGTTGTGCCCACCCGTATAGCTGAGTGCCGTTGTTTCTGGCAAGGGTGGCGTGTGTGTAGGGGAAAGGATGCAGCTTCGGGTCATATTTTCTGTGGCTCATTCCTGCAGGACCACCACAGCCCTTTTCCAAGAGTCTCGGTATTGATCCACGGCTCCTCGGCCCGTGCTCAACAGGGGTCGAATACGGCAGGGGAAAATTGCTTCTCTCACACCTATTAATCTTCTGCAGCCCACAACAACTTGCGAGGAGCTTGTTAGGGGAGCCGTTACACTGGAGGGGGAAACCGCCACGCGCGGGAAGGCTGTCGCCCTTGGCCTTCCTTGCCCCCGCCGGTCGGACTGGTTGGGTTGAGAAGTCCCATCTTCACAGCTGGACGTGTTGTTAGAAGACCGGTGACACCATTAGGTGAGAGAAATTGGAAATGTCCCACTTGATTGAAGCAAACACACTGATGTTACACCCACTGCCCCTCCTCCTCAGCACTGATACGTGTGGTTCTGCTCATATTAAAAAAGTGCTATACCAAGATATATCATGCCCAGTAATGTCTTTAACCATTTAAATAAATTTATGCTTCCATCCATCCATCCATCCATCCATTATCTAACCTGCTTATTCCTGGACAGGGTCGCAGGGGTGGCTGGAGCCTATATCCCAGCATGCATTGGGCAAGAGGCAGAAATACACCCTGGACAGGTCGCTAATCCATCACAGGGCATCATTTATGCTTATAATGCTTATAGTCAGTGTATAGAATCAAACGAGTAATTCCAATACAATCATTTCCATAATCACTGCAACATCAGCATCAATCTGGGATGCGTGAGCGCGCATGCGCGACAAACATGCACGTACTGTCAAATGCATACTTTCATGCTGCAGTCCAGCAGCCGAGCTGCACGGTTACAGCAGGGGCTCCGCTGATCAGGGCAGTCGCTGTTGTGTGATGCGGGGAAGAGCCTGGAGACCGAACACCTCCCTGTCTGGGAAATGCCATAGCCAATTAAGAATTGCTTCATGACACTCCCAGCCAGCGACTACAAATGACTTGGCAATTTATGGGGCTCGCTTTCCGATATCCAATCGCAGGCACACACTGAAATGTCCATTTGAATTTGAACCCTGCTCCGAGGAAGGGCGCAGAAATGGAAGGAGAGAGGGAGGTTTCTATTATAGAAGTAAACAGAGGAGGGCCCCCCATCTATCCATTCAGTGTCATTCTTTTTTTGTGAAAATCAATCATTCATCTCGACGCCGGGAGTCGAGAGTCAGATGCTGAAAAGAGGGCCGACACATAAACAAGTCAATAACTCATTGTGCGACCATTGCCTCGGCAGAGCAGGGCACTCAGCGAAATGCCTCTCGCAGAGAAGGGGTCACCCGATTCAGTGGTCGGAGAGGGCACCCAAAGCCTCCCAGGTTTGAGCTACGGCAGGTGTGGGAATTGGGGCGAGCGTCAGACCGCTTCTCATAAACGTCTGTTCCCTTTCTCTCAGACGGGGCACAGTCCTCATAAATCCAGATCAAAGAGCCGAGGGGAAGAGAAAGGGGGGGGGAGGGACGGGGGGGACGGGGGGCTGGCATGATTTTATTGCATTCTTGGCTTTCTCTCTTTGTACTCAAACTCTTCTTCTCAAATTTAGGGCCCAGTGAGGATTTTATGGGACCTTAAAAAAGTGAGTAATTTGCAGCCATTCTTCTCAGAAGACAGCTCTGCTGTATCTAGGAAATTTGCGTCTCGGACACGTGTGAGCCCATTTCACTGGTCTATAGGAAAATGCATGAATTGTTCTAATACCGTTTGCTACCGTGGTGAAACCTAGGAGCGCGGTTCCTTGCCTTAACCCGGAAGGGCTGTGGCTTCTGCGTTTAAGGCCTTAAACTGGGCACCCCTCTGCTTGGCAGTCCACAGTGAATGAGGTAGACTGTGGGTAATGGCCTTGGAGTAAATGAGCAACCTCTTCAGGGTGTGAATTTGGACGTCAAGCTGCATCACACCACTGATATCGGGTCAGGGTCTGACAATTTAGAGAGTCATCAACACTTAGGAAGGGCTTCTGAAAAAAGTTTGAGCCACCTCTCCTTTTCTCAGAGGAAATGTTTTTGAAATAGCACATATGGTACACACCTGAACACTTTTATCCCTGCCCACTCCAATTTTCATCTCCGTGTATTACGCCGTATCGGTACTACACCGCATTGAATAATTGAGACCTCGGCTCTCGCTCACATAACCATTGAGTCTGTCAGCCCACACAAATGAATACAGCGTACATCCATGCGCAGCATGCTAAGGGGCTACGCTGTTAGCCCAGCGTGCTCAAAAGCACTCGATCGCAGGACCGTCAGTGGGGTTTTTAATCGCAGCGACACAGCAGCCCGGGCCTGATTCGACCCTTCACTTTACCCCCTCCCCACTGCTGGCAAACTGTGAAGTTAAACAGGTTACAACACTGTCCCTTTGACTCGATATGATCGGTAGGTGGAACAGTTGGAGCCTCTTAAGGGCAGTGATGCATAACATTCCAATTTCAGAGAATCCACGGCGAGAAGCGAGACAAGGGAGAGAAACCGTATCCTATTCACGGCACAAATCATTTTTCTGGATGTGGGACGTGCTAAAAATCGAACCGATTCTAACGTCGAGGACAGGAATGGTGGCTCCCCTTGTAGACCCCTCTATGACCAAAAGGGCCTGCCGGACTCAAATTTTTAGGTAGATGAGGTGGCCAAGGAGTGACACAGGATGACTGTAAACTTGACTCCAACTGTTTTGGGTCGTGTTGAAAACAAGGCTAAGGAGTGACACAGGATGACTGTAAACTTGACTGCAACCATTTTGGGTATGGTTGAAAACAAGGCCAAGGAGTGACACAGGATGACTGTAAACTTGACTCCAACCATTTTGGGTCGTGTTGAAAACAAGGCCAAGGAGTGACACAGGATGACTGTAAGCTTGACTCCAACCGTTTTGGGTAGGGTTGAAAACAATAAAGTTGAGGGGCCGGGAGTCAATGTTGCTGTCTCCAAAAGATCCTGGTAACAGTCCTCTCTCCATTTTAGCGGATGATGAATTGCCAACTCCAGCCCTATGAGACGTCACATATTTCATTCTCTCTTCTTTTGTCATTGTTGACTGAGCTCAGACCCACTTTAGCATCAGCAACAGGGACAGAGACTTGCTAGTTTTTATTATAATATAATAATGTGCTCCAAGACAAGATGAGCACCTCCAATCCTTTCATCAGCAGACATCAGTGTTTGTGTACAGTTTCGAGAGATAATGGGTTAACTGTTAGTGTCATTATATCATGTGGAACCACATGAAAATGGACAAAGATTGGAGAGGAGGAAGACACGCAGATTCGGGCCGCCCCTCCGCTCTCCGTCCGCGGCGGCGGCTTCGTCTCGATCCGCCACCCTGGCTGACCCGTAGTGTGAGCAGAGGGCCAGACAGCTGTGATTGTGGTAGAGATTTCACACAGTGTAATTACCACACTGACACCAGCACTGAGAGGTAGAGAGGTGGGGGTGGGGGGAGAGGTGGGGGGCTACAGGTTATTAGCACTAAACACTGGGGGAAATCAAACGGCCGAGTCAATGCGTAATTTGGGAGACCTATCAAGCCTCATCAGGAACAGCGGGGAGGAAAGTGCCTCTCTTCATCAGCTCACTCACCGACTTGTGTGGAAAATTACAGTAATTAAAACCCAGCTAAGTACTCTGCAGAGCAAGGGAGCCTTTCTTCACCCATCACCTTCAGCTCGGGCGGCTGTTTTTTTTTTTTTTTTTTTGCATGGCCTTTCTTTTCTCCTCAGCGGTCAGTGTGGATCTCTTTGAAGAGAGGGAGAGAGTGAGTGAGCAAGAGAGAGAGACAGAGAGAGATAAAGAGAAAGAGAGAGGGCGAAAGTGAATGAGGGAGAGAGTGAGAGAGAATAAGCGGGAGAGAGGCTAATTACTAGCCCGCTGGATGATGCGGTATTGATCAGGGGAAAAGGTGTCCAGGCAAAATGAGAGCCTCAAGGCTGTGGCCCCCTGGCAAATCGAAAGGTAATTCCAGCCACACCAAACCCAGGTTCTCCCCTCCGTCCGTGCTAATCAGAAAGCAGCAGCTATGAAGTTGCCTGAATCAATACGCTCCTCTGGATTGATTTGTATGTCGGAGTGCCTTTCTTCAGTATACGAATGCAATCAGTGCCCTCTGACTCGCTGGGGGCTCACCTCCGAATGCTGTAGAACCGTACCGGTGCCCGTGATTGGCTGCAGGACGGAAGTGGGGCGGCAGAAACCAGACTAGACTTGCCTGCTGTACTTGGCGGGTTATGATAACTTTTTTTTTTTTTTTAAATCAGTCAATATGGAAAGCAAACTATCGCCAAGAGTGATATCAATGAGCTGTGATCACGTTGCTGTGAGCATGTAAGGAACTGACAGCTGAGTAGTAAACAAAAGCAAAGAGAGCAGCTGAACTGAAAATGAGTGCAAAAGGAAACGCACCAGAGATTATCACTCTGAGAGGTGATAAAAATAAACAGTTAGAAGTCGAGCAAACTCTATGAAAACATAATGCAACACACCCACGCATAGGAATATAAACCAACACAGACCACTGCTCACAGACAGAATTTAACAGTGACATGCTTTTCTCACCTCTCTAAAGCCTAAATAATCTGTTTAGCGGCAGGTGCCAGTTACCCCTGTCTTCATTTGCATTCTCTGTGTGCTAAATACTGCAATTCCATTACAAAAATGTACTTTAAGCTTAAACCCAATAGCATTGCTCAAAAGTTCTCACAAAGACCAGACAGGGATTATGCACTGGTCACAATCTGCTTTTTGAAACAGAAGGCAGAGTTAGCCAATGTAATCATCTGGATGTAAGTTGCATCTCTTCCCAAACAAAGGAAGGCTGCATTCCTGGCTGGATGGAATTTTCAGCAGAGGCATTCCACACAGAACCTTCTAGGCATTCCACACAGAACCTTCTAGGCATCACAGCTAATCGCAGGAGTTTTCCTTCCCCCTCCACCCAGTTGAATCCCATCTGTTGTCAGCGCATCCGTTTGTCTCTACAGATCATTTTGACGCCTCTACATCCTAACGCCAGAGGCCTCAGTCAGGTCCTGTTCATCACCAGAACAGCCATAACTGTCAGGTACAAGTGCATAAAGAATAGATACTCATGTTATACAGCTGCAGTCATTTCTACTGTGTGTAGATGTGGAATGTTGGTTACGGCGATGAACCGAACAGGGTAATTGGACGTTACACTAGCCTGGATTACGGTGTACTTGCGTGACCAGAGTGACAGTCGTCTTTTGTCAGTTTTGACATTTAATCTACCTCCAGGTATAAGCCAAGGCAGAGACTTGTTTTTCCCCAATTCAAAAAAATGTTATCATTAAACAAGAACATTTTTGCAAAGTTAAAGATAAGCATTGATTGAATCCCAGCCAAGGTCTGCAGAGCAAATATGCAATTTTTAAAAATCCAAAAGTGTGTCCCGGATTAGCGTTTGGATGGATGTACCAAAGTGTTACACAGTGCGATGGCTTAGAACATTCCATTCTTCTCATCCAGTCTAATCAGTCTAATCCTATGCTAAATCCTTATTGACTCTCTAAACAAAGGCTCATAAAGTAAATTTAAAACACTAGCTGTGTAAAGTTGAAAGGTCCAGGAGACTCGTCGGCATTTTCACACGCGGTACAAATTGAGGAGCTCAACTCGGACATAGTAATTGTTTGAAGGACGCATGAAGGTCATATCATGCTGATGACCTCCCTTGGGATAAAATGGGAAAAAACCTCACAGGCGGTCAACCTCCCTCAATACCATCTCAGGACTGAAAGATGCCGTCGTTTGACTCCGCACTTTACACCCCTACGTTCCACGCGAGGCGTCGCGTCGTCACTTTGCTTCGTTTCGCGTCTGTTTATTGGGTTAATGAACTGCTAATGAACCGCCGTTGCTCAGCGCACGGCAGGGCTGAGTGGCGAATCTCTTGTTCTCCTGCCCATTGCGGCAGCGGGATGAGTAATAACCGAAGGGGCAGCGTCGGTTGAAAGAAGGCAATTAAAAAGCTGTTCTGGTGACAAAGAAGAAGAGCAAAAGAAAGGTTGGAATCCAGGGCTATTTTAGACCTCTTACAGGCCCTTTCAAGGGCCCAACAATAGTGTCACAGAGAGAGGTTATGTGTGGAAAAAAACTTAACAAACGGACAAAATGGCAGGAGGGTGAACGTGCTGATGTGTCAAACGAGCGAGGTCGTCAGATCCTACGTATTGTAAATGGGTATTTCAAGAAGCAATTGACACGACCGTGTAATAGGCATTAGTCATACTGGTGTCTGTTTGAAAATGAATGTATTATTGAGAACAATTAGCCAGAAAAACAGGCAGACACTAGCAGATATTGAGCTATTTACGGTAGCAAAACGTATTAAATAATTATTCTTTAACACATAAGGGTACAGTAATTTACAAAAAATTACAATGGGAAAACAGTGTTATTTGAGTCTGTCGAAAAATAGGCATCAGAAAGACAACAAAAAAGAATGGTTTTACTGAAGAGAATTTGTCACACTTCCAGGACTCTTTATGGGAATGTGTAGAACTTCCATTATTTGTATAAAAAGCAGTACGAATGTACAATATGAATTTTTTTTCTCCAATATTTGCTAATGTACAGGTAAAATTAAATATGGCTATAAATGATGTTGCTGATAATAATGATGTGGATATCAAATCATAAAATTTTCTGAATTTGATGGTGAAATTTTATACAGTGATACCAATGTATCAGACAAATCACCCAGTACTGTGCTGTACACACACACACACACACACACCCACAAGCACACACACACACACACGCTTCTTAACAGGCATCTGAAAGGCAGCACAATCACGTGACCTCTGTATGGCCTGCAGCACGCGAGTGTAATTTAATACAGGTGGCTCTGGGGTCCAATGGGAGCGGTGTGAGGAGGAAGCCTCCGCCCCCTTCTCTGGACTCTGCATGCTGCATGTGATTGGGGTCCAAAGCCCCTCTATTGAGGCCGTGGCAGGTGTTCACCTCTCCCCTCCCCAGGCGCCGTTAATCCCCCTCACACACCCCCTACGTGTCCTCGCCAATCCCGGCGCTTTGATTTCCGCCCTGGCGCCATGCTGCGGAGGCCAGTGAGTGTGGCCGTCGCTGGCATCACAGGTGCACGTTCATGCTGTAGCATCGGGCCTGTGCAAAGGGCGGTGTGCTGACTCTTCAGCGTTTTACAGTCTTCTGAGGTAGACTGCATATGCGATCATTTAAATCAATAATGCACCATTGAATCGTGTCACGATTCACACCGCCTTTTTGGGCTTTTTTTTAACATAAAACTAGATAGAGAAATCATCCCTTTGGTGTTTTCTGAAATGCACCACTAAACAGAGTGGTAAGATGGCTCTAGAGAGAGTGAGGCTTTGACTGAATTGACCCTTCCCCGTCTCAAACACGATCGCCTTTTCATGAAGTGGACTGGCACATGAGAGATGCTAAAGGATGGGTCTGCGTCTGGGATATCTGTTAGTTGGATCAGGCATTAATGCTCAATCATTTCTGCTGTGTAACAAGAATGGAACTTGTTATGGAAAAACAGTCTTTTGATACATGTTGTTTCTGTCTAATACAGTGGAGTGAACCAGATGTTTACGAATCCATAGTTTATGAATCCATGAACCCATAGTTTAGAATAGCCAAACTCTAATAAGCAACTAAAGGTAAAGAAAGACTATCCACTAGCTAAAGGTGCATTGGTCCTCCACACCTGTGAACATGCCAATATCCAATATCAAACATAGTATGTGTCACATTATAAATGGGCAATATGTCAGAAAATTTATATAAGGATTTTTAAAGTTGTTTGGGCGGTATACAATACATATCATGGTGTTTTATGTTAATATGTTTAATAAGCAAGTAATGATGATAACATGATTCATAAACAAAGGTTTTTTCTAGTTTGTTTTAAAACTCATGAGTTGTTTTTTTCTCTAAATAAATTGAGAAGTCCTTCTAACATTAACATATTTCTTCATCATGAGGAAACATTGAGGGACTTGACATCAAAGGAGAGTAGCTACCCGTATATACACCACACTAATACTGATGAACTCATTTTACTCATCGCAGCACATTTATGTTACTCATTGATACTGTGAAACTGAGGTTACCACGGACATTTTATGGTAATCATGCTATCACAAACACATGCCTAGGGGCGTGTCACCATAGGCAACAACCAAATGTAATGAGGGAAAACTAGTTTTATTGCAGTTTGACTTTGAGGCATATAGTGATGAAATTCATTACCATCATTACAGCTAATAAAGAATTTTCAAAGCAAGCAACACTTTTTAGCACGTTAGCAAGTTTTATGGTCAGTGTCCATATTTGTGTAAAAAAGTCATTATCATGACTGGACCTACCCCATTGATATAAAATATTGTCATATTGCCCACCGCCACCCTGTCATTCATTAATTTAATTCCTTGTTGTTGATAGCTTTGCTATATCTAGCACATCTCTATTGAAATCATCTCTTTTATCATTTATTTATATATTTATTTGGATCCCTATTAGCTACTACTCTCGTAGCAGCTACTCTTGAGTCAAATTATGCGGACCTCTTTATTCTTACCTTTTGATTTGTTTACACCTCACAAAACACTTCTGCAATGCTAAAGGCCCAACAAATAGAACATTGAAATAGACATCCTGAATGTGAAATTTAATTTCACACCCAGTCCATCATCCCATGCCTCTAAAGCAGCCAGTTATATACAGATAGCAGTACTCTGTTCTCCTGACTACCTGAAGTTTATAATGAGGCACAATGGCATATAGGAATACATTATTAAACAATTTTCCTATTTCCCAATCTGGAAACACAAATTGCACCTCTGAAGTCACTGCTTGAGCACTGCGTCTAAGAAGCACTACATCTAAGAAGCACTGCATCTAAGAAGCACTGCATCTAAGAAGCACTGCATCTAAGAAGCACTACATCTAAGAAGCACTACATCTAAGAAGCACTACATCTAAGAAGCACTGCATCTAAGAAGCACTACATCTAAGAAGCACTGCATCTAAGAAGCACTACATCTAAGAAGCACTACATCTAAGAAGCACTGCATCTAAGAAGCACTACATCTAAGAAGCACTGCATCTAAGAAGCACTACATCTAAGAAGCACTACATCTAAGAAGCACTACATCTAAGAAGCACTACATCTAAGAAGCACTACATCTAAGAAGCACTACATCTAAGAAGCACTACATCTAAGAAGCACTGCATCTAAGAAGCACTACATCTAAGAAGCACTACATCTAAGAAGCACTATATCTAAAGCCTTTACCTGAGTGTATTCCTCCGATGCACTCAGAACACAGACATACCGTTAACTGCAAAGGTATTGGGACAGCGACACAATTGTTGTTGTCTTGGCACTGTAGTCCAGTACATTGGATATGAATATGAACAATAAATATGAGGTTAAAATATCTAGCTTGTCAGTTTTAATTTTAGGATATTTACATCCATATCAGGTGATCCTTGTCTGGATTACTGCCCTTTTTATACATACATATACAAGACAAATTCAGTCACTGGCCCAACCCTTTTGCATTTAACTGTATATCTTTCATGGGCATTTAGCATCATTGTGAATGATAGCGACAATTTTGGTTTCACTGACTGACTTCCCTTGTGGAAACAAATTTAACTGATTTAACACATTTATATTGCTTTGCCACCTATGTCAATTCATGATCTTCAACTCATAAACTCAAAAAATGCATTCAATTATTTAATTATCTGTTGCACCGATGTTGATATTGTTGCATTGATATTATTGAAATTGGTGAAATTAACAAATTTGGCTTCAAGTGCAAAATAAATTATCCACATATAATTTCTTAACCATATTGCAGCATTTAGTTATATACCTTCACAAAACTGTAATCGAGTCATTAATTCAATTTTTTTTTAACGATTTATTATTTTAATGACATGCTTGGATTTATCTTTGGAGAGTTATGCCGCATTACATTTGTTGCACGTTAAACTAGTAAAAGTCCCTTAGTATGAGTCGCCATTACACACTTTTGTAGTAAAAAGTATATAATTACATATATGTATATCTCTATGTATTTATTTTTCTTTATGGAAAGCATTGCATTTGCACACATATGACCCATATGCACACACACAAACACACACACACCCACACAGATGCCATAGGGCTCTTACTTGGACAAGGATTAAAGATATCCTACCTCTGATCACCAAAGAGCACAATCTGATTCGACTGGACAAGTCGCACAGCCCCAGCTGAACCACACAGATGAACCCGTTTAAAACATGTTTTGCGTTGATGACCCAGTTGGTCCTCTGCCAGTTCTGTAAATCTCTAGTCTGTGACAAACCATCTGGTCAAATACATGTTAATAAATGACTTTTTGGTGAGTGTACTGTGAAGGAACAACCCTATGAGATTCAAATACCTTGACCATCTCAGAGCAATCGACAGGAGGTCAAGTTCCCATTTAATTATGGATACTTTTAGAATAGGTATTAAGGTATACACCACAGGAAGCTGGCCTGTTGGGGTACCCCATCTCTAGGAGCTAAATGATCTACAAATCAATAGTGTTGGAACAATGCTACACATTTGTATTTGCTTGACCACTGTTTTCCGCAACTTCAACAAATAATAATAGTCATCACCCCAACTTCCACCTGTTATTTGGATCTGCTTTTATGTACTGGAGGTTTTGGTGTATCTCCTGTTTAGTGGGGGAGATGTGTCGTGCTCCCTGTTTGATAGCCAGAAGTACATAGAGCAGATCCATTCAGCGCCAAACCAAAATAATTGTATATTCATTAATATATTCAATGTTAGTTGTCCGGACAGAAATGGAAATAGCCCAATTTACAGACACTTTGAAAAACAAAATTGAAATGTATCTAATTCAGTTTTATCTAAATGTGGGTTCAAGCTACAACATTGGCCATCATGTGAGGACCGACATATTATTTCTGTGTTCTGTCGGCTGCTGATTGACCTGAGAAGAGAGATATTTAACTAATGATGAACTGAGTTGCTCTTTGAGCGATCTGGAGCACTTGTTAGGTTACAACCGTTTTTTAATGTATTGTTAGTTAGGAAGGTTTAGGGAAACACCTAGGATATTGAAAATTATGATGTTAGTGCTAAGATGGGTTTGGGCCCAGATCTCATAGAAAATACAATAAACCACTGCTTAAATCCTGTACATAAACCATCAGCAAATGCAAGTAACCACTGTAATAGTCAAGTGGTGGTAGTATCGAGGTGAAGGACCTGGGCTTGTAACTCAGAGATTTGTCTGTGCAAAATCCATGGCCGGCCCACTGCTGTTGAACAAGGTACTTAATCTGAATGGCTTTGAATTCAATTATGAAGCAGTAAAAATCACTCTGGATAAGGGCATCTTCACTGCAAATAAATACACATGTTAATAATAATCTGCACAAGTGAAATAATTGAAGCTGGCAGGACACATTTCTGTGCATTTACGGGGACAGCCAAAGTTTTACTCTCCAATAGAGCAATGTACACACTTCTGTTGTGTCTTGATGCGGATACTACTTTGTCAGAGTTCGCTGACATTGACAAAGGTTGAACACAACACCTTAAAAAAGGACACTTACAGAATATCCTTTGACTCTTAGGCCTCTACATTTTGAGAGGGAAGAAGCCCTTTTTGTACTTTTACAGAGGGAGTATAGGAGAGTGTCACACGGTGGACACTAATTGTTAGGTTTCAAGGTCAAGTAGAAGATGCAACCCCGCTTCTCCCCAACTGCTCTGTGAATGCCTGTAACTTTTGATCCTGACATCTTAGAGGAATATCACTCAGCTCTGACGTTCTCACAATTACGTTCTCCCGCTCTTCTCATGTTGCTCCAGGAAGTAATGGATTGTAAAAAAGCTGACAGGATAAGATCACACACACACACACACACGCACACACACACACACACACACACACACACACACACACACACACACACACACACAACAAATAAAACTTACAGAAAACATGTACGAAAAAAACAATGTCATGGGTAATGACTCGACTATGTACAAATAAATATAAGCCTTAATGCAAACAGCCTCAGGCTGTATACGGAATCTTTAGGAGCACATACAGAACTGCGCTTATTAAGATATCTGACCTGAAAAAGCCAATTTATTCCCAAATATAAGATTCTTAATCAAATACATTTTCAGAAACAATTTAGACTCTTAAAACCTTCATAGGTTTGTTCGCGAAAATACTACTACTATAATAATACAGCAGCAAGACTGCTTAAATACAAGATACAAAATACAGGCTTATTAAAACTGCAGAGAAATATTGTATTTTTAACCACAGTTAATTAATAATATCCTATTACATGTGAATTTAATCATCATAATGAATATTATTCAATAAATGCTTGAATAAATAAACAAGCCAAATATGTATACTACTATAATACATTAAAATATATTTCTTAATTTGTATAAGCAAACGTTCCTTGGACATAAAGCCTAAATTAAAGTATGTATTTATAATAATGGGACAGATAAGGGATCATCGAAAAGGTACAAGATTAAAAGGAATAAGTTAAAGCGGAATCTAATATTTCGCTGCATTGCCCATAAATTCCATTATTAAGACTTTCGGCTTTCAAACCTAGATACCTATGATCTTCACCAATTAATCTGGACAACCAATACCCTACATGTTTATTTCCATCATATCGTAGATGAAAAATCTAACATTAGACATGTTAGATATACAATATGAAATGAAACAGAAATGTTCTGATGGAAAATTAATGAAGAGTGAATAGCCTAATATTAGGCTTCCACAAACAAATAAAATAACAGGATGTCTGACATTCAAAAATTATTGTTCAGAATGACAAAACTATCTTGGTGCTCATTATTGGAAATACTGACATTTTCGGATGATGTTAATATGGTGATGTTTTTTGCCTTCATTACTGTCTGTGTTTAACATAATTAGTACAAGATTGTCTGTTCGAGCAGTAGGACAAACCCAGCCTTCACCACTACAAAATTCAACATAGGTTTGATGTGAATAGCTCACAAATGCACAATTAAATTATTATTATAGTGTATGATTAACTGGGTTAATTATAACATTCACTTATTCCAATTATAAATAGTAGACTAGTATTAATATAAATTTGATGTCTCCGCTTTATAAACCTTTTAAAATTTAAAATAATACGTATTCTGCCATGGCATGTTCTGCATCTATGATGTATAACGAGGGCAGATATGAGAGATTGCCCTGAGCAAACATCTGCTCATAACTCCATACCAAACTCAGACTGTGATTCTCGTTTTAAGATTTCATCTTTGAGTTTAAGAACAGAGGCATTGGCCGCAGTGCGCGTAAAGACGATCCGTCGTGTCTGGGAATGTTCATTTGAGAATCCGACTGTTCGTGTACACCCAGTGTTTGGCTCCGTATTGCATGGATGCTCCGGAAGATTCCTTCGTCACGGAAGGCACAATTATAGCCTCTCTGAAACAGCGGCCGCCTCTTGCATACAGATCTGGAAGAACAGTGTGGGGTAGCCGCTTAGCGGGACGTGGGCGAGGACAGTGAGGAAAATGAAATTCATTCACGGTTTTTTCTAGGGCAGAGATGAAACACAAAAACTGCATATGGATGTAGAACAGGACGACCCCCTTGACCGAGCCATCCGGCCGAATTATTGCATATTGTGATGGGAGCCATGCAGACTTTCACTCCCCCAGGTGCCGTTGGATGGGGTTCTTAATAATGGGAAGTGACGGGGAGCAGAAGGCGCCGATCTCTCATGTCATTTTTCAGTACAATAGGACTTGCTGGTGTTTGTTAAATTGGATGTCAGGGAAAGCAAAGCTGCCCTTTCATCTTAATCTCGCATCGCTTTAGACTATAAAATAGACAACGGGTGACAGCTCTCAAGATGCTTGTACACATTTGTACTAACACCAACCTTTCAGGAATGACGATTCCACGATGGTGTGTTTATACAGCAGTCAAATGGGAAACATTTGAGAACAAATCACTCGATACCTTAGTGATTTCCTTACCACCTGTACCAGTAACTAACGGCCAGTCCTACATTTTAGCTCAAAAGCCAAGAACACACAACAAACAAGTGTTTAGAAATGGACTACTCTGACATTTTGGTATTGGATCTGACACACTACAAGAGTTTTCAGTTGGGAAATAGCAGCATGTGTGACCATCTTGCTGCTAAGATTACATTGAGTATTAACATACCTTGTATTTTTTCCACCAGTGTTACCAAGTTGCTATTTTCGTGCTAGCTTGCAAGAAGAGTTTTAGCGCACAGCAACTCTGTGACTTACAAAATCACATAGCATTTCGTACAAGCCACTCTTTAGTGTTTTTTCTGTTTATCATTCTCCGATGCAAGCCTTTACTAATAGATCAGATCACGGCCAGCACCCATCCCAGCTCGTATGCTGTTTTTATGCTTGACACAGCTGTCTCATGGCTTCTTCTTGGCTGCAGGAAAAAGCTCAACAAAAAAGGACAGCTTCTGGATTGTTGCATTGTTGAGTGGTCATTTTTCATTGGTTGCTGGCAGTGCTTTTAAATTTGGCTTGTTAGGCCTGACACTGAACACGATGAGAAAAAGGTTTTCTGAATGCCAGGTAAAGGTGCTTACATGAGCAGTTATCATAGTTCATCAGCACCTCAACAATATATAAATGATTCATTCATTGTAGCCTACAGTGTCAATGTGGGCAAGCTCATTTTCAACAACAATCACAGCTAGCTCTTAGTGAACTTGAGCAGTGATAAGAGCTAAATTGGAGGTTAGGTGCTCTATCGGCCTTGTAAACAAGTGTCCGTTCCCCTATTAGAGTTACCTGAATTACCTTGACAAGCAGGACCCAGTGCTCATAGTGCAATGAGGCCCCGAGTGTCATGGTTTCTCCGCCTGCTTGTTGTATATTGTCCACTTCTCTGGAGAGCGCTCACGTTGCGTTCCTTCGCTTTGGTTTCCTAGTCCGTTTCAGGTTTTAGTTTTCAGTTCAGTGTGTCACCTGTTCAGGGTTACCTGGCAGTATTTAAAGCACACGTCAGCGTTATTATACGCTTCCATATTGCCATTCGTTTCTCGAGAAAAGCCGGTATCGTAGGATAGCATCCTTTCCAGTCCCGCTCTCGTCGCGTTTTTGGAGTTCGTAAGCATTATTTTGTTTTCATTTCTTTCACCAGTTATCGGGCGTTATAGTCTACGTACCGAGGGTGCAATTGTGTTTTCGTTGTCATTTATATCATCATTATTGTTACCGCCCGTGTGTGCAGGGCTATCTCTTTTTGCAAGAGAGTTTTTGGTTTCGGTTCCCTCGTTGTGAGCTATAGGGTTTTTGTTTGTTGTGATTGCATTGTATTAAGTGTTAAGAGTTATATTTTGTTTGATTATTGTTGTTCCCTGTTAGCGGGGTTTTCGCTCCCGCTTTGTGGTGTTCAGGTAGCATCCTCTGTACACCTACTGTCGCGCCTGGTCCTTCGTTCCCACGCTACCCCTGACAGAATATGGAAGCCAGTAGGGAGGTACCAGCGACAGTCGAGAACCTAGGGCAAATTCTCTCAGCTCAGGAGGCTGCTATCTCCGGCCATGAGACCGGCATTAGGGCTCTTCAAGCCTCCGTCCAGGCCCTACATTCTCAGCAAGCACAGTTCGGCAATCAGCTACGTTATCAGGGAGACGGGTTGCGTGATTTAACGGAAAGCATTCGCACTCTAACTATGACGATTACGTCTTCCCAGGTTACTTCACCTTCAATCCCGGTAATACAAGCACCAACTGCGGCGGCACTAATCCCTCCTGATCCCGTAGGGATTCCCGTTCCACGCGAGCCCAAATTACAACTCCCGCTTCGCTATGGAGGAGAGACCGGGAAGTGTAAGGGGTTTTTGACGCAGTGTCTGATATTTTTTAAATCACAACCCTCTCGGTTTTCCACTCAGGAGGCCCGCGTATCGTTTATTCTCTCACTTTTAACAGGCACGGCTCTCGCTTGGGCGGATCCCTTAATCAGAGCTAGCTCCCCCGTGATGTCCACTATGGAGAGGTTGGCAGAAGAGATGGCGTCGGTTTTCGACCATGACGTTTCCGGTCAGGAGGCGGCGATGCGACTCACTTATCTTCGTCAAGGCTCCGACACGGTGGCGTCTTTTTCTATTGCTTTTCGTGCACTCGCAGGGGAGACTGGGTGGCCGGACGGACCGCTTACCGCGCTATTTATTAAAGCACTTTCGGATTCAGTTCGAGATGCCCTTTCTGCACTCGAACCCCCCGCTTCGTTCGGTGCGTTGGTGTCTACGGCTATCAGAATAGACAATCGGATTAGAGAGAGAGAGAGAGAGAGATTCGCTGGTCCACGCAGTGGTCGGTCCTCTATTTATGTGCCTCGTCCGGTGGTTGCTCCGGTTGCCTCATTCTCGGAGGAGCCCATGCAGGTAGATGGGACGGCTGTACGGGATCCCAAGTTTACCAGGACAAGAGAGGCATGGTGTCGTTATTGTAAACGCGCTGGGCATTACAGAGATCAATGTCCTAAACTAGCGGGAAAAGAGGAGTCTCGCTAAGGGAATCGAGGTCCTTAGTGAGACAAGATCAAACTTCTCCTCGAACTCTAGTATCTGTGCAGCTGAGTTGGAATAAGCATTCCAACAGCTGTATCGCCTTTATTGACTCCGGATCAGTAGAGTCCCTTATGGACATTAAGTGGGCCAGGGAGCAGGGGATTCCATCAGTTTCTCTTTCCGTTCCACGGTTAGTAACGGCTCTCGACGGTCGCCCTTTGGGTACGGGCGCTATTCGACGGGTTACCAGCTCCTTAAAACTGTCAGTTCCGTTCCAGGATCACACGGAGCGTATTAAATTTTTTTTAGTAGATTCGCCCACATACCCCCTTGTTCTGGGTCACTCATGGTTGGTTCAGCACAAGCCCAATATTAACTGGGGAGCAGAGGATTCGGTTATTCTCCGTTGGGGAGTTCAGTGCAGACACCACTGTGTTAGAGATAGAGCTGTTAGATCTGGCAGCTCACGCCGCTCCCTTCCCGATTTCAGTTCGGACAGCGAACAGGAGGAGGAGAGTGTTCTCCGTGGGGCTCACGGGTCTGTAGCGTCATCTCGCGACACCAGGAGGAGTCTTTCTTGGGATTCGCTTGCTGATGGGTTTAAATTATGGGAGGAGGAGAGCTCTCCTTCTGAGATCGATTGGGACATCCCTCGCGACTCGGAATCAGATTTGGAGAGTGTTCAGGTGGGCGGAGCTATTCCATTTCCAGTGCCAGCTAATGTTCCTCAGCAGTACACTGATCTTGCGGAGGTTTTTAGCAAGCAACGCGCCACTTCTCTGCCTCCTCATAGGCCTTATGATTGCGCCATCGAGCTATACCCTGGCTCGATTCCCCCCAGGGGAGCGCTGTATTCCTTATCGGCCCCTGAGAGTGCCGCTATGAGGAATTACATAGAGGAATCCCTCGCCAACGGGTTCATTAGACCCTCCACTTCGCCGGCGGGCTCCGGGTTTTTCTTTGTCAAGAAGAAGGACGGTAGTCTTAGGCCATGCATCGACTACAGGGGACTTAACGCGATAACTATTAAAAATCATTATCCGCTCCCGCTTATGAATTCGGCCTTCGAACGCCTCCAGGGGGCGTCTATTTTTACCAAACTGGATTTACGCAGCGCTTACAACCTCGTCCGCATTCGTAAGGGAGACCAGTGGAAAACTGCGTTTAATACCCACTCGGGACACTACGAGTATCAGGTGATGCCGTTCGGGCTCACTAGCGCCCCCGCAGTTTTTCAGGCGTTAGTTAACGACGTGCTAAGGGAGATGCTTGAAAGATTGGTTTTTGTTTACATTGACGATATTTTAATTTTTTCTCCCGATCTTTCCACGCACGTTCGCCATGTCAGGCAGGTCCTTAACGCGCTGCTCAAGGCTCAGCTATTTGTTAAGGCAGAAAAATGTGTCTTTCACACTAAATCGGTGTCTTTCCTGGGGTTCATTGTGGCAGAAGGCAAGGTCCAGATGGACCCAGCTAAAGTCTCGGCCGTTAAGAATTGGCCCACGCCATCCTCTCTTAAACAGGTTCAACGTTTTTTAGGCTTCGCCAATTTCTACAGGAGCTTTATTCGTAATTTTAGCGCGGTAGTCGCCCCTATTACCTCACTTACAAGAAAGACTTCTTCCTCCCGGTTCCAATGGAACTCGAGGGCCGAAACGGCGTTTTCTGAACTCAAAAGACGTTTTACGTCGGAACCTATCCTTGTCACGCCCAACCCCTCCCTTCCTTTTGTTGTAGAAGTAGATGCATCGGAGTTAGGAGTGGGGGCCATTCTCTCCCAGCTATCCCCCATTGACCACAAAATGCATCCTTGTGCCTATTTTTCTCGTGCGTTAACACCTGCCGAGAGAAATTATGATGTGGGGGACCGGGAGCTCTTAGCAGTCAAAATGGCTCTGGAGGAATGGCGTCACTGGCTGGAAGGGGCGGAGCATCCGTTCACGGTGTGGACGGACCATAAGAACCTGGAGTACGTGCAGCTAGCCAAGAGGCTTAATTCTCGCCAAGCTCGGTGGGCGTTATTCTTCTTGCGCTTTAATTTCCTGCTCACGTACCGCCCCGGCTCCAAGAACGTTAAGCCTGATGCTCTTTCTCGTGTCTTTGATAATTCGGACAGGGCTCCTGCCCCCGAATTTATCATTCCCGCCGACCAAATTGTGGCTCCAGTTATTTGGGCCATTGAAGCTGCAGTTCAGAGGGCAGTGCGATCAGATCCTGGGCCTGGGGGGGGCCCTTCTCACTGTTTATTCGTTCCGCTGAAGCTTAGGTCCCGGGTATTACGTTGGGGTCACACTTCTCAATTAGCGGCCCATCCGGGCGTTCACCGCACTAAAGACTTTCTTTCTCGGCGATTTTGGTGGCCCAGTTTGGAGAGGGATGTTCGGAGTTTTGTTGCGGCTTGTCCGGTGTGTGCCCGCAATAAGGGTTCTAGTCTCCCACCCTCTGGGCTTTTGCGCCCTCTTCCCATTCCCAGCCGTCCTTGGAGCCATATCGCCCTCGACTTCATCACCGGTTTGCCGATGTCACTGGGTAAATCGGTGATCTTAGTCGTAGTCGATCGTTTCTCCAGGGCGGCCCATTTTATCGCATTGTCGAAACTACCTTCAGCTTCTGAAACGGCGCAACTCATGATAGACCATGTTTTTCGGCTACACGGGTTGCCGTTGGATGTGGTTTCTGATCGCGGTCCTCAGTTCACGGCCAAATTCTGGCGCACATTCTGTTCTCTGCTTGGTGCCTCGGTCAGTTTGTCGTCTGGTTTCCATCCTGAGACGAATGGACAGACCGAGCGCACTAACCAGACGCTGGAGAACACTCTGCGTTGCCTGGCAGCCTCTAAATCCACTTCCTGGAGTACACACCTGGCCTGGGCTGAGTATGCCCATAATACGTTGCGCAACGCGTCCACAGGTCTCTCGCCCTTCGAGGCTCAACTGGGGTATCAGCCCCCACTATTCCCTGAGCTGGAGAGCAATATAGTGGTTCCCTCCGTGACATCCTTTATTCGGAGGTGTCGCTCTGTTTGGAAGCGGGTGCGGATTGCGCTTCAGCGCGCTGCTGCTAGACACAAGGTGGCAGCTGATAGACGACGTCGCCCTGCTCCCTCATTCAGGGTAGGGCAACGCGTGTGGCTCGCTACGCGTGATTTGCCATTAAAGGTGGAGTCTCGGAAACTTGCACCCCGGTTTATTGGGCCTTTTAAAATTTTACGGCGCATTAATCCGGTTACGGTAAAATTACAGCTCCCCCGTGCTATGCGTATCCATCCCACGTTTCATGTCTCCCGGCTTAAGCCAGTCCTCATTAGCCCGCTGGCCTCGGCTGAGAAGCCACCGCCGCCTCCTCGGATGATGGAGGGAGGTCCAGTGTACACTGTCCACCGTATCTTGGCCGAGAGACGGGTTGGGAGAGGTTTCCAATTCTTAGTCGATTGGGAGGGGTATGGCCCGGAAGAGCGTAGTTGGGTTCCCTCCAAAAATATTCTGGACCCTCAACTTATCAGGGATTTCCGGGGTCGCAGGCTTGAGGGATCGTCTGGGGTCGTCCCTTAGTGGGGGGGTCCTGTCATGGTTTCTCCGCCTGCTTGTTGTATATTGTCCACTTCTCTGGAGAGCGCTCACGTTGCGTTCCTTCGCTTTGGTTTCCTAGTCCGTTTCAGGTTTTAGTTTTCAGTTCAGTGTGTCACCTGTTCAGGGTTACCTGGCAGTATTTAAAGCACACGTCAGCGTTATTATACGCTTCCATATTGCCATTCGTTTCTCGAGAAAAGCCGGTATCGTAGGATAGCATCCTTTCCAGTCCCGCTCTCGTCGCGTTTTTGGAGTTCGTAAGCATTATTTTGTTTTCATTTCTTTCACCAGTTATCGGGCGTTATAGTCTACGTACCGAGGGTGCAATTGTGTTTTCGTTGTCATTTATATCATCATTATTGTTACCGCCCGTGTGTGCAGGGCTATCTCTTTTTGCAAGAGAGTTTTTGGTTTCGGTTCCCTCGTTGTGAGCTATAGGGTTTTTGTTTGTTGTGATTGCATTGTATTAAGTGTTAAGAGTTATATTTTGTTTGATTATTGTTGTTCCCTGTTAGCGGGGTTTTCGCTCCCGCTTTGTGGTGTTCAGGTAGCATCCTCTGTACACCTACTGTCGCGCCTGGTCCTTCGTTCCCACGCTACCCCTGACACCGAGGCCCTCACACTAGGTCTGTGTTCAGCTTACACTCTGGAACATTCTTTTGTTTCTCTAGTAATCAGTTCTGTCAAAACAACGTCAAATTGAAATCAACAGCTAAGTTGTGTGCATTATTGTCAAGAATTCCAGTCATGAACATCATTGTCATAATTATATTGAGGCACTATATAAAGGTAGCTTTTCTACTTTTTAACGCTAACTTTTATTCTCCTCGCAGTGCACAATTCTTGGGCTGTTTTATGTTTTATTTAAGGCAATAGCTGTTTTACGTTCTGTGGTCTCCCGTGGACGGCATTGTACAGCACGGACTTAAAATTGTATTACTGCACTTCAGTTTTGCCTCAGATGGTGAATTTGTGAAATCTGATAGGAGTCTGATAATAAAGCAATTAAAAATGCTGCAACATTCACAAAAAAAGGTAAAATGCAGGGAAGATTCAGTTGTGGAAACAATGATGGAGTAAACTCTCCAGCAAGCAGCTTCGCAATGGACTGATTCACAGAAGATTCATCTGGATAAAGCGCTTTTACAACATGGCTGAGCCCTCCAAGCACAAAGGCTCCTCACCCCGTCGCTTAAGACAATATAATTCACTTCTCGGCCTGCAGCTGGGGATGAAATGGCCAGTAAAATCCAAGGGCGTAGTCTGTTATTTCACACCCTGGGACACGACTCCCTGATGAAATGGCCAGTAAAATCCAAGGGCGTAGTCTGTTATTTCACACCCTGGGACACGACTCCCTGTATTTATTTTACACAATGGAAGACGTGGTGGTGGGGACCCAGGCCACGTTTTCACTCTGAGCCGTGTGTGTCAAATCTCCACGGAGCTCAATTAGAGGCCATCACGGCAGGTCCTGCGTGAGGGAAAGAGCCCCACGGAGACCCTGGCCCACTGGTGAGCCAGACATTGATCTCATATAAAGCACGCTTTGATAGGGCCTCCATTAAGTCTGAGGGCGTTAAGAAGAAACCCGGGTGGTTATTGACCTGTATAAACACAGAGCCTTGTAAATGCATCTGTCCTTTTTTCCATATATCTTGCATTTAAATATATGAATCCCACAAATCCCCTCTGTACAACAGACTGGGGGAGGGTGGGTCATCTCAGAGCCATTGTTTTGTTCTTTTGCCCAGTTTTAAACCCCAACCACCCATACCACACACCACACTCCCAATTCATGCCACACATTTCCCTCAGAAATTCTGAGATATAACTGTGAACTATTCATTTGCTGTCTTGATATGGTGAACGGTTGGCTCAAGGTTGTAGATGGCATCTTGTCTTTGTTAAACAGTGCTGGACTTTACGATAACCTCATCACATGTAGTGGTGTCCTTTGTTTAAACAGACAGCAAACGCAATACATGGGAGAGAATGATGTTGTAAAAATTAGTCAGGTGAGTTTGTCTTGTCTTTTAGTTCTTGTTGCGTATAGCTAGAACACCAAGGGGTCAATTTACTAAAGGTTTTATGCGTAGCCTACAAAATCGCATGTAAAAAAAGGTGCAAGGTGCTCAACTAACGAGGTACAAAGAGGACTGCGCGTGTTAAAATCGAATGATACATGGATTTAAAATTTTTGCGGGTTAGTCAGGATGAATATGAAAAAATGGCGTCCCTACGTTATTTTGCTAAATAGTGGGAGGAGGTCATGCAAATAGATTACTTTAGCATGTGTAAAGTGATTTACCAAGCCCGCCAGCATGAGTATGAATGGAAAGCTGGTATTAAAAGACACGCAATCGATAAGATGACGGCTGTCGTTGTAGCAAGACACGTAAGGATGTGTTTGGAATATCCATAACTAAACGTTCTGAATGATTGCATAACAACGGGGGCTAATTAACTGGCCCATTCTAACTAACGCTCAAAATTCACAAAAATTATTTGTGGATAGATACATCAAGATACAGCAACAGTAAAAATAAACACATTTTTAATCATGAAGCAAATTGTGTTCCACAATACAGGTGTAACCATTTGAGTCAAACAAGTAATACAACATCTATTATTACAAACAGTGAATAATAACTTTATCAAAATTAATGTGATTTTATGTGACACTTAAGGCATGTGTAGTATAGTATAAGTATAGTTATGATTATTTCAGTCCTGACAGACATCTTACTCCCGGCAGACATCCAGTGAAACAGTTTGTAGTAAACCGCCAGCTTGTTTAGTGTAATGGTAGCTAATACCAATACCATTCCGAACACGCAAAATCTCTCATTGAATTATGGCTGTTTGCAGCTGGATTCATTTACATAATGCCTCTTTCTTGAACAGCAAAGAGTGAAATGATAATGTGCAAATACTTTGTGCACGCAAAATATCACCCCATTTGGGATCTTAGTAAATCGACTCCCGAGTAGTTTTCCAAAAATAATAAGAATCAAAAAAGTTTTAACTATATATTTAACTATACACATTCAGCAAATAATTTATTATAGATAGAAAATCAATTAGTTTGCCAATAATGATGATAATAAGAAAGAAATATACATGGCTTACTGTGACAAAAGAGAACAACAGCTTGGCCTGCCCAGCACACTTTCACTGCCAAGTACTTCACATGAAAAAGAGCTGAAACCGCATGCTTTAAGGCTTACTTGGAGTACATTACAATCACTTAACAGATGCTCTTATCCAGAGCCCATTCAGCCCAGGGTACCTCTACCTCAGTAGAAACCTGAGGTGAATAGAAGCCCTGCATCTGGAGGAAGCCACAGTGGGGTGAGCCCATTCATATGGAAACAGGGATTTTCATCACCCAAACTATTTAGGTTTATGTTTAAATACAACATGGACTTGTCCTTGTGCTGAACACTCTGTGCTCAGTGACACTTGCCACCATTAGTAAGGCCTATCATGACTTCATGTCATCTCTATGTACCGCGTGCGACTCATAAACAGAGGCTGACAGTATGCTGCCCATGTACACAAGCTGAAGCCAAACATTTCTTACACAAAACTTACTGAAGCATGTATATAATTGCCTATTTCAGACAAAAAAAAACAGGTGAAGGTGAAAATTATACAACCGTATAATCCTTGTGTGTTTTCCTGAATTTTATGTTGCAACCAGAGGCCTTTGACCTACACACAGTTGAATTCTGTGCTGTATTATACAGTGAAGTGAAAAACCAGTAAAATTATGAGCAGGGAGCAACATTAATGCAGGCTTTCTGGTGGTGGTGATGGGGGCAGAATATGTTTCACAATCATGTCCTGTTCTGTAACCCCTGTTTGTGCAGGAAGGACGGGGGATGGACTCAGGGCCGATGTGGGAAGTGAGATTTCGGATCAAGACTCTTCCTGCCACCTCCGGCTTTCCCGATAGCGTCACCGGGGTGGTGTTTTCATTGAAATTGGAAATCGAAAGACAAACAGCTGGCCGTGATACGAAGGCCAGTTTTGACTATATGGCTCATGACGTGAACCGTAAAACAAAAAAACTATATGAATACTGCAGATAAGTAATGATCTCCCAGGCCATATCCTATGCTACCTGTATAGCTCAGGTTTCTTAAAAACTCATTTTAAAGTGATGTAAAGTCAGACCTGGGACCCAAAAACAAGTCCACGTTGTTGTATAAAAACGATAGCAGCAACGGTCTTTCTGAACAAGTGGCTTACACTGTATTCATAACATATAAGAGGATTACATCATATGATATTATCTCAGATTATACCACGGCTTTGTTGGATACTCTATTTCGATTGGACAATGAGTGGTCATAAATTCTGACAGCAGTATAATGTCTGCTTTTTACACCTGATTGTATCTCTCTGCACTCTATGTAGCTAAGTACGTTCTTGTGTATCATTAAATACCATTAACTTTGTAACTAGGCGATATTGAAAAAAAGCTTTAAAAGAAGAAAAGGAAAATGTAGAAGCTCGTCATAATATGGGAACAGCTGACACTCCAAACCTGGACATTAACGTCCCAAATAAATACCCCCTTCACATAGCACACTTCACAATAAATGGAAAAAAACTACACTAAATTGAAAACATTGTGAGCTAGCCTGTTTTTGATTGCTAGTATACCAAAAGCAGTTGTTTTTTGTTGGAACTATTTTTGGGGTGGAAGCTATGAATGCAAAAAATAAGCATAATTAAACAAATAAGAAATCAGATCATTAATTTATTTTTTAAGTAGCTTTGGTCTAAGCAGGATAAAGTACAGCGAGCGAGTCAATTGTTTCAAAATAAGCCCCTTCGGGGTGATTAAGATCCCTCTGTTCACGGGTCGCAACACCCTGCCAGAGTTTATTTTGAAACAATTTACTCACTCGCTGTACATTATACATTACGTAGAATCTTTACAGTTCATAGGCTGAACAGGGCCCAGAATGCATTGCAACTAAATTAGCAGTAATGACTGTTAGTGCAGGCCAGCTACCTCCACTGTTCTCTGATCTATTGTAGCCATCCAGTCCATCTTTCTTCCCTGAAATGAAAGCTGCACAGCTTCTGGGTTTTGTGTTCACTTCACTGACTTGGCCAGGAGTCACTGAACCCCCAGGTCTCAGCCCAGAAGATGACAGATGGTCCACCTCACCTTTACCACACACGGGAGTTCAGAACTCCTGCCCACCACACCGGCCCACAAACTAAGCTCCCTTCAGTGGTTAGATGAAGCCGTATCAATGTCCCAATATCCGTGCGACTGCACATGGGGTTACTTTCCATAGGTTTCCTGGCTGTGGCCCGTCCCCGGCAGGCTGCATGCTTGCTCTCCTGGACACCGTCGTTTGATCTTCCCCAAACCTGGGCATAGGGCCTGCTGTGTTCTGGGACAGCTGAGCTTCGATTCCACACACGCACATCAAGTTTTGTGCATCTCTCTCTCGATCACAATCCCGGATGCTTTGTGAAAGCTTCATCTGATCAACCTGAAAATTATGTTTCAGAAACTTCAATAATAAATGCATCCAGTACATTTACTCCTGTAAATGTGTCGGCAAATGCGTGGGATGTTTACATACAGTAGCTATTTTATCTAACTTATAAAATAAGTCACAAGCATAGACTTAAAAAAGCATTATATTTATTAATGCCAATATTTATCGCACAATTAGGATGCAATACAGTCATGCAATGCAATAATAATATGTAAATTAATAATAAAATAGTTTCATATTACACGGATATTTGTTTGTAATTGATAATGTTTAAAGGCAACCATGGCAAAATTGGCTGAATACATTCCCGCTGCAGCCAGTATCACTGTTTAGTGTGTCCCATACCCATCGCCAACAGTAATCTGTTGGAAAATATGGCAGATTTTAGAGATAGTGCAACAGCATAAATAATTATGCTCATTCATGCTCACTTTGCGGCGATAAACATGTGAGAAAGAGAGCAGCTGGTTTGTCTCTGGGTTCCTGCTATGATCTGACTGGGCTCTAGGTGGCAGTGTTGCCATGTTGTCCGCAGTGCTTCCGACGGCTCTGCCTTTCCCCCTGACCGTCATTGTGTTTTTAGAAGATCTACACAGCAGACTCTTTATTATACACATAATGAAGCGCAAGTTATCGGATCACTGACTGCACATGCTGCACATTTTCCACACTTTCTTGTCATTGTATGAATATTCAACTTCGTCGTAAATTAACACCTTTTAGGGGTTGCAACAGCATATTTCACAATCACAAATCCATTTTCATATCTATATCCAGAGTTGAATGCAATTCTCACTTCATTACTTGTAAGTATACGGACTGCTATGGACCATGGGGCTATAATTTGCCTAAAGTTTCGTAAGCTCGTAATGCTGTTGATCTCAAACTCTTTGTGTAGTTAAAACTATGTCTAGATTATTCAAATGAAACAGTTGAATGGCTTGTATAATTTCATTTTCAGAAGAAAACTTTAGTCAATGATGGATAAAATTGTTTGTATAATGAACAGCCAATTGTCTGTAATTTTTTGCGCTGAAATATAATATTGTCAGACTGATAAACAGTTGAAGTTGGTCTGATGAATTCCTGTGGCATGAATAGTACTTTCCATGACAATTAAAACGTATTTCCTGATGTAACAAATATGCATCTGAAATGTGCCCATTTAAATTGAGTTCTGGTTATATAAATTGTGGAAAAATTCACTTAGTCAAATTAGTAGCTACATCTAATCAATACATGTTTTCAAATCTAATTGAATTACACAATATGCAGTTATGATATTATTATGCGTATTATTAGATGAGTATTACGACAGCTGCTGCTGTTACTACTCATAATAAGAATAATAATTTTCATCTTTGTCTAATCCTCATCATCATCTACCCCTCATAAGTGATAAGAATGCAAAACAACAAGAACACCCTCTCAAAAACTGCATATACCAGCCAGGGATTAAGAAAAAGTGAAGAACTTTAGCACGTGTTGCACACAGACCAACAGGTCGCTGCATCAATTGGTCAATAGTTTTTACCATCCATTTACCCGTCGACAGACAACACTCTCCCAAAGTTCTTTATGTGCCTCCTCCTGTCCTCCACACCTTTCTGAGAGGAGCCGGAATGCGCTTTGACCCTGTGGCTGAGAGACAGGGTCTCGGCGCACAGCCTCCCCGTGCTGCTGGCTGAGTGACGGCTCCCCAGCTTGACGCGGACGGTAAACACAGCCTCCTTCATTCAGCGGCCACGCCGCGGCCCTTTCACACTTCCTCTCAGCGGGGCTATTTGTTCCCAAACACTGACGCCCGCGATTCACAACGCCATTCCGGCTCCATCACCCCACCCAAACAGCGGCCGCGCAGTGTTAGAGGGGCCAACTCGCCTTCGCTGAAAGTGTTAACCGCTTTTAACTGTTCTCGGTGTGTGCGCACACACACACACACATACACACACACACACACACACAGGCGATATTGCTTTCTTTTTTTACTCTCCCTCTCCTGCCTGCTGACTGGTTTAATGGGGAACAGAAACCACTTTGGCAGGTTGCGACTCCCTCCGTCTCCCCCATTGTGTTCACGTACAAGTGTTGGTGAGAGGACCCACTTGAAAATCGGAGGGAAAGGCACTCACCAGTTTTTCTATTTACACACAAGGCAGCAAGAGCACTAGGCAACAAGAGCAGGGAGCTCAGATCAAAGTTACCTTAAAGGAAATCACACAGATAATACGAACACATACAACCGATCATGTGAAGGGAATTACATTTTGCTTTTAACACATGAGCCAAATATTACAAATCAGCTAGTGACTTTGTAAAGTGTTTAATAACCTCGTATAGACTACATATTTCTGAATAAATTTACTCTTAAAAAATATTTTTTAACTAGCATATTTACTGAATTTACCTTTACTAGGAATAATAGGACCAATGACCACCCCCTCCACCCAAACCAACACCACTACCTTCAACCCCCTCACTTTTGCTTTTAACATTAAGAAGTTTATCCGTTCAGCACTGAAAATAAATAAATAAAATGCTATTCACAATATAGGGAAACTGAAATAAAGTTACAGATACAAATTAAATCAGGTATACACTGAGCAAAAAGCCTGGTTCAGACAAGCTGTTAAAATGCCCTGAAGTTACAGTTAATGTCTGATTTTTCATTTTGAACCCTTCTCATTACATATCTAAAAGCCAACAACATTCTTTAACATTAATAACATTTAAAACTGTGATCTAATCAGCACTATTTAAAACTGGATGAGGTTTCTGATCCATATTAGGAAACCTGAGGGGCTTTACTTTGCTTTTTTGACAGAAACAGCTACAGCACATAACTCAGGAAAAAAACACCAGCCACATGACCCAGACTGCTGGTCGGCAGACACAATTAGCATCATTATCACTGGCTGGGAGATCACAGAGGAGCAGACTGGGAACCCCCCCCGTGCTGTACCCCTCAAAACCCCCTCGAGCCGACCTGCGTGTCACGTTCGCTCAGCGACGGCATGCCAATCACTCTGTCCAGCTCCCAAGCCCTCCTCGTACCCAAAGTTCCTCAGCTCACCTGCCACGGCCATATCTCTCCCCGCTGGCTGCAGCTTCTCACACGAGGCCTGTGAGGGCCCCCGGAGGCAGCTTCCCCCACGGCCTGGCCGTAACCCTTTCTCTCAAACACCAACCCCTGCGGCAGGGTCGTAGAGCCCAGCAGGCAGGTGTCCAGGTGGGAATCCGTACGACGAGAAGGAAAGAATCCAAACCGATCCACTGCGCCTCCCTTCCCTCTCCGAAGCCCTGGAGGCAGCTCTGGGCCTCGGATAAAACTCCCGGATAGCTAGCGACCACCATCAAGGGTGTATATATAGCTCGGGCCCCCCCATGTGTAGGACTCCTGAGTACACCTGAATAGCCTCGAAGTGTGCCTAACTAGCTGCACACAGTGTCATGGTGTGCACTGATTGCCTTATCTTCTCATTTATCACAGATGAATTGGAACCAGCCTTGCTGAAACCTCTTCTCATTGTTCAGCTAAAAAACCGTGCCAAGCTCCGTGTCTCCAAACACAGAGGCCTTTAGGCAAGGAGGTCTTGGCGGAAGAGGAGTTTTCAGAGGGGGGTGGGGTGGGGTGTAATAAATAAACACTTGGGAAAAGATTTCATTGGCCAGTGAGGTTTTCAAGAGGGTTCTCGAAAGTTAGCAGGAAGCTAAGGTGTTTAGCGACAAACAATGGCGCTAGACAGGAAGAACTGAACACCAAGAAAGGCACAAGAACTCTTGTTATGGGGTGTCCAACCTTCAAACTTCAACATTGGTAATGAATAGTGCACACTCACCAAATTGGGCTGGCTTCTACAGTAAACATTTTCTGTAGTGCCAAAACAATGAGCATTCTTCAATTTCAACTCAAGGCCAAAGGCCACACCTGGGACAGTCTACTGTGTGAGAGCTCTCCAGTGTTTTCTCTAAAATATTAATTCAACAGCTGCTGCCCACGTTTGCTTACAGGTGGCTGTCGGGATGCTCTGTCCCCTATGTTCTTCTTTTTGCAGTCATTTTCCCTTTAAATATCAATGGCTTTCTGAATTAAAATTTTTACGCCACTGAACGGACACATTTAAAGCTATCTCTCACGGCTGTTGTTCTTTCCGGTGATCCCGTTAAATTGACGGTGCGTGCCCGAGGGGGGCGAGCGTGCGTGGCCGAAAAGTGCAATAAGATGTCGCTGTACCGGGATGTAGTTTTGTGCAGGGGCCAGGAGTGGGGGATATTGACGGGAGTTGTGTAAAGTTTTTTGTTATCAATGCAGATCCATGGACGTGGCCTTTTCAGGATACCTGGACAAATGTAATTGTTTCCAGGAGCGTGTGCGCTGCCGCCGAGCAATCCCTGCTCTGCTTTAAAGAATGCGCCATGAGTCACGGCTCCCTTAAATCGAGTGAAATAGTTGTTGCATTAAATATGCCGGCCGATCTTCTGCTCGAGTAAGTGGACTGAAACGGCATGAATTGTTAATGCCCTGCCGCCCCCGTTCACGCCTGTCGATTGATCACTTGTAACTATATCTACTCTTTGTTCCATGAAATCTGGTGTGGAGTAATGGGTTCATCAGATTTCGGGTTAAATTGAGAGTGAAGGAGCCACAGTGTGGGGGGAACAAGGGCGGCCATGTTCCGAGCCCGCCTCGGAACAGCATGGGCCCTGAAGGAGATATTCAAAGCCACTCCACTCATCTCACGCTTCCTGAACCTGAATGGGACCCCAGTCGCAAAAGGATGTTTGGGGCCTTTCCAGTGCAGTTTATATCTTTTACTCCTAACAAGCCCTCTCGGACAGCCACACTGTTTGTTCAGTGGGTGGTTTGGGGAAGGTTTGTGGTTGGGGGTGGGGGGGGGGGGGGGGGGGGGTTGGGGGTTTGATGGGGCTTATTCGTTCTCATAGACACAGTAGTCACAGGAAAAATAAATAAATAAATAAAGTTAACATTCTTCATTCACTTATTTTATCTGTGGAGTTCGGGTGAGCATAATGATTATTTTGTGTCCTGCTTGAGAACATACACAGTTCAGCACTTGTGTGCAATGTGGGACTGAGGGAAAATATAGCAAAACTCAGAAGACGACAAACTTTTCACTCTTTTTAAATTTTTGACTACTGCACATCCATTTATTACAATACAAAGACCCCTCTTTAATTTTCCACGGGTTGAAGTGTAAAAAAAAAGCAGAGGCTGTAAATGTGGTTAGTCACAAGTCTAGGTGACTGCTGAAAGGTGCTGTTTCTGCGACTTTGGCACTGCTACAGTCAATTATCACTCGCCCATTTTGCGCCAAAGCTCCGTCTGTCTCAATGCTGGGAGAGACAGTTGTCTCCCAAAAGCCCCACGCTGTGGACAGTGAATAGCGAAGTGTCAGAGATGAGAAAAGGCTCTGGCAAAGAATGCGCTTCTATTGGATCTCTTCCTACTGGAGCGGCAGGCTGCTCGCATAGACCAGAGGAGACCGACTTACAATGGACCGAATTGTGTAGACATGCCACAGTGTCTTAGTGGAAAAACTCTTTAGAATGTTCAAATGAAAGCAAATATTTTAGTAAATTTCGCAAACAAGATTATTTCACAAATCAAGGTTACTCAGCAAAACATCCAGTGCCACTTCTTTGAGCAATGTATACAAACTCAAACTTATAGACAAACTTAATGTTATCATTTTATTGCTCATGTTTAAGGAGCAGTTTGACAATCATGGGACTTAGCAAGGAAAGACCTTGAGCATACAAATGATTGTAAATTCATCAAGGGTGTCATCGACAGTCTGTACATATTTGAGATTGGCTGAAATCCCGCTGTGGGGTGGAGCGCTGCTGATTGTGATTTAAAAGAGCTGCGGTTGTGTCAATATTGCCCGTGCCAACGCCATGTTGTCAGGCCACAACTCCCTCTGACTCGAGAAGTCTGGAGCACGGAAAGGGGTGACAGCCCATCAATCAGGCTGCGTCATGCATGCCATGTTACATTACAGCTGTGTGACAGCCCGGCCTGTGTGTTTGTGTGTGTGTGTGTGTGTGCGTGAGTGTGTGTGTGTGTGTGTGTGTGTGCGTGAGTGTGTGTGTGTGCGTGAGTGAGTGTGTGTGTGTGTGCGTGAGTGTGTGTGTGTGCGTGAGTGAGTGTGTGTGTGCGTGAGTGTGTGTGCATATGCATTTGTTTTTGTTTGTTTGTGTTGTGTGTGTGGCTTTCTGATGGGCAGACCCCCGAACAGTTCGCACCTCCTCTCCCCCCCCTCACATTTTTTGGCCTGGGCATCATGGCCCTCGTCACCCCCCCACCACCATCCCACCCCTCCTTGCAGGAGGCAGCCAGCATGTGGAAGCCGACAATGGCTCCCGTCCCTTCAGCTGCTGTCCCCTTAGACATTACGGAGCTTGCCGAGACGTACATCACACTTTGTGTACCGTACGGCCGCTGTTATTATTATTTCATTCAGACGCTCTCATCTAGAGTAACTTACAGAGCCGTCACGACAGGCATACATAAAGTGCACGTCATCAGAGACGGGGACAAGAGCATGGGTACATAACAAAGTACATATTATTCAGCAGATGACCATGGCCGTGCACCCAGAAGCAGCGCAAAAATAAGTGGAGTCTAGTCTTGTTAAAGGAAAACACTTTGGCGCAGCGCTTAGAATGCGTTTCAGGGAGTTACAGCGGAGATTTGCGGCTCAGTTGTTCTGCACGCTGTAAAGGAGCTTAGATGAAGAGAAATCCCTCTGTGGACCAGAGTGAGCGTGGATTTGAAAATTGACTGGCAAAAGGTTGGAGACATGGTGTGAAATTGTCAAACGCACAGCTCTCTCCAGCATTCACTGTCTCTTCTCCGTGCTCAGAGTTCATATTCGACGTCTACATAGGCGCACATGTCACACGTATACAAAAGCCATCACTGAAAATTGCATTTATTTTTGAACATGTTACAACCGCACACAGTAAATCCATGCATGTAATTACACTTGAAGAGTACATACATATACTGTATGTATAGATTCAGTCAAGCCAAACTTATGCTCACAAGGCTTGACCTCACAAGGACTGTAGATAATGGAAACCTGACGTGTAGCCCAGGGACAGACAAATTAGCCTCCCTGGCTAACTGGCACATTTTCAGAAATGTTATTAATGTGCGTCGTCCCTGTCAAATAAACGAATAAATTCAATTAAATTGTGCCTGGATTGGAGGCAGAGCAGACAGTCTACCCTTCGCTATATCACTTTATTCAGACAGAGGAAAGCAGAGCGATAGAGATGGGATTACAGTACAGACCCCCCCAAAAAAGACAAGTAAAAAAAATAGTTAAAATGAGGAATGTCACTATACATTAAGTATTTTGTATGTTTAATATGTATGTAGCGCTAGGGATGGCAACTAAATAGGCATAGGGGGCCGCTCGCCTGGCATTAAAGCAAAGCAGGCATACAAAATTAGTACCTTGGCATAATAATCACTATTATGCTGATATACAGTATAATTTAAGTTCAGCAAATACCGGGCACGCCGAGTGGATCCAAATAAATGCCCCCGTTTCTCTGTCAGTTCCACTTGATCAGTGGCTGTGGAGTCTTCACGCCCATAAATTCTGGCCCTGTTCCTTGACTCCAGAACCCAGAGGGTGGGCGTGGCCTATATCTCAATCTCTGCAAACTCTGGGAAAGGCTGACACAGGACACAGGGAGCCCCGCCTCACCCACGGTCCAGCTTGCCTCCTCGCTCACTGACAGATGGGATGGTAGAAACGGAAGACTCAGTGTTTGGCTTGGAAACCATAATCATCTCTCCCGTTTGCGCTAACCTCCTTTCTCTTCTCGCCGTTTCTCACCGTACATTGGCCATTCTCCACACTGATGCACATGTCGTCAAGATATCACTGTCAGCCCCCGCCAAGCGTAACATAAGCTGTCACAAACTGGCCGTGTTGGTAGAAGGATGGATCACCCCTTGCGAGGGGAAACAGATGTTGAGGGTACGATAGAGTAACACCACCGTTTTGCCACAATTAAAATATACCTTTAGTGGGCTGATTATTTTGATACATACCCACGTTATTTTTGTTGGACGTTCATCCTCATCAGTCCCCCTGGTTGGAAAGCCTCATGCTGGAGAGGCCGATGCCACCATGTCCACCGTCTACCCTGCAGGATCCCATTGGCTAGGCTATCACTTCCTCATTTGTTATAGTTGGACAAACTTTTGCTCCAGAGTGGGGGTTGAAGTACAGAAGATTCGTTGAATAATTGATAACTGAGTCACGTTGTGAAGTGTGAAGCCTTGCCAAACGCTTGAGAATGCTAAGACCTTTCTACCAGCTGCATTGAGGGGATGTGCCAATTCAGTAATCTATTCCATGGGTTGGCTTCTGGGTTTGCAGATGGACAAGTGAGCAACAGACACTGATGCTGATTAATTCTTAGCAGGGAAAGTGTGTATTCTCTCATGGTTGGGAATCCTCATTCATCATTCTTACAGCCTTTAATGCAACCCACCAACTACCTGATGCCCTCAAACATGAACATGTAAACTTACGTGAAGAAAATGGACTCCCTATTTCTGAGTCTTATTCAAAAAGTAATTATGTGTTACTTATGCATCAACATAATCAAATTGAACTAAAGTATTTAGAGTTTTTATCATAAATATCATAAAATGTTCCCCGTAAATAGAGAAGGGCCACTCTGCCTTGTGATGTATGTTACTGGCCAGCATTTCTGATACTAAGTTAAAGAATAGCATTTGTTTGACACTATGTTGACAGAGTTTGCTGCTGCTGAGTTATCATGCCACCTGAGTATATGCTGAAAAGTGATACACCTACTGTCAATAACCTTCCGGTAAATATGTAAGGCCTCCTCCAATGCGTATGTCTTAGTTTGAACATGTTTGCATGCATGTTACTTTATCTTTAAGAATATTATGTGAAGTAGAATTTGTTTTATTTATGTATTTATTTGAACCACCTTTATCCCAAGTTTTAATCTCCCAATTTGGAATTCCCAGTTGTATATGTATATGTCCATGCAAATATGGAAGAGTTCAAATGTAAGGTAATTTCACAATTATGCTTTTTAGACGCATAGGCACATAACAGTATAAATGTTCACAATTCAAATCCTCACACTGACAGTTATTTATAAATCAATAGATAGAATGGATTTATTCAAAAACCGTCTATGTAAGTATCAGATTGCTTTGCTACAATGCACTGCACATTCATTATATTTTGTTCACTTCTCTTAAACCAAATACAATTTAAAATTGCTAAAAGAAAATACTAAATGAAGGCCTACAGGTGTGGAACATAGATGGGCATCTCAATGAACAAAGTCCTAATATAGTTTGGGGGAAATACCTTCATCACAGAAGAAGAGAAAAATACATCACCTCTAGCTTCTACGAGGTGCATCGTGAACAGATAAACCCATAAATATAATGCTAGCAAGTTCCCAAGTGCTATTGAATGCCTGAGGTTTGTTTATGAAAATGATAAATTTAATAACCTGGCTTTGACAGCTTGTCACAAATAGTCGCTTCTGCAGCTTTGACTTCCATTATGACCAGCTCATTTGCTGCACCAATCACTTTCTCTGACATTGACATCTGCATTCTTTGGAAAGGATTAGTGCGTTTGTCAGACATTTTTTCCAGTAAACTGCTTGGGTCCATGATGAGACTGCAATGATCCTCACACTGATGATGAATTATAATATCCTAAGCCTCTGCTTTTCATTTAAATTGTTCTTGAGGACATACTGTAAGATTATGTCTTGCTCAATTTAATTGAGTGCTATAGGCAGGACGCACATACTAAACACATCGATTGGCACTATTCAAACACATGCATTTTAAATATGTATTTACATGTCTGTATTTCATAAGTAAAAGATGTTTCTTCTCACTTCTTGATATGGTTTACACATGTGCTACCTGAAAAATAACCACGTGTCCACCGTTTTGACTTAGAGATATTAGAGATACAAATGGCATAGATACATTTACATGTGAGGTATTTAGTAACATTTTAGTAATCATTTTAACATTTAAGATGTATTTTTGTGCATTTTCTCTACAGTATAATTACAAGTACTATATATACAGTACATATACAGGGCACTCCAAAGGTTTTAGGACGGTGACACATTTTTTGTTGTTTTGGCTCTGTACTCCATCACGTTGGATTTGAAATGGAACAGTGGCAATGAGGTTAAAGTGCAGACTTTCAGCTTAAATTTGAGAGTTTTTACATCCATATCAGGTGAACCATGTAGCAATCAGTAGTAATTGCACAAATTAGCATAAACTTAAATAAAGTCACCATAATTCATATTTGGTTGAATATCCTTTGCATGCCATGACTTCCTGATGTCCCAACAACATCAAAAAACTTTATTTACAGGTACTCTTACAAGCGATACTATAACTTCTCTGCATTTGAATGGAATTGGGGGGTGGGACTAAATTAAGCGGTAAATTACATGGGAATAGTATGGAACACATGGTTGGCTAAATGGCTGTATGTCATTAAGGGTCTGATGTATCAAACAAGCCTCAAACCATCACTCTGCTGCCAGATATGCAGTAGATATGGATGGATCACTTTAAGGGTAATTCCTCCTGACCCATTTTTCTATTGAACTGAAACAGTATAACATTTGATATAGTTATGGTAATGCACATGGTGACATTCATCTAACACTTCAACTTGATCACGTGTATGGTTTTGGGGCTAACAGAAGTCCAGTTTGATCCAAATTAATGCTTGACATTATTTACAATTTGGCTTAGAAGCAGACAGCGTCATCTGAAAATGCTGCATTACAATGCTGTATTATATAATTGATTGGTACCCTCATAGTGGAATAATTACCCATTCACTGTCATCCAATCTGTGGTCGCCCTTTTGGTCATGTGTCAGTTACAGTAATAACAATCCATGTATGTGACTTACACGGTGCACTTAACTACATTCTTGCATAAGATTGGAAGGAAGATGTGCCAGTGAAAGCCTAAACCCTGCACTAGCAAACCATGTTTTCTTTTGTGTCGTGTATTTGTCGGTTCACCATACTGCAAGTGCAGGCTTCACACGGTATCTCAGCTCGTCTTACTGTACATGCCTGTTGGAAAAAGGGAGAACATTGCTGTAAGCACGGACTGCCCAAGGTGGGTGAAGCACGCTTCATTTAGCAGCGACCTGCTCATCCTGAAGTTCAGGGAATGACAGAGCAATTAAGAGCTGGGGTGCGTGACACGCCGAGTGTTACTGTGCTACCTGGCTTCCCGACTGGTACCTCAAATGTCAAACTAAGTCAGCAATTAGAGTGATGTAAATACACCGACTCCGCTGACAGCTACGCCCACAAAACAGATGGCTGTGGCTGTTCGCCACTCACACCTTTCTGTGTCAATCATAGCTTGTCGTAACACATCAGTTCAATGGGCAAACATTGAAGAACTTTCTCTGACAGGATGTGCTTTACTCATGCCTTTTGCCTAATTCCTTTTCTTGCTTTCTTTTCTCTGCATTTCTATTCAGCCTCTTTTATTGTTCTTAATTGTTTTCTCTAATCTTTATTATTCCATGTTGGGACCTAACTCGTAGCTAGCTGAACTGAGGTGGTTGGTCTTTTTGAATCTCCTATTTAAAGTGTAGGAAATTAACTGCATCACCCCACTGTAAGGGTTGGCTTTTTTTTCTTCTTGCGCTCAATTTGTCTGCGAATTCGTCGAAGAAGCAAGTTATCGTTGAATATTTCTAATGAAAGATTATGTAAACAGTTAAGAGATGGCATTGACCAGGGCAGGCTGCATTTATTACAAATCTGGTGAGGACTCACTGAACTCACAAACAACAGTTAGGGAACTAATCGGTATCCAGTTCTGAACTGAAAGAAAAATGAAGGTACTGGTGACATCATTCGTAAACAAATCAGTGAATTAACTGAAATTCAGAATTCCGAACAAACCACAATTAAAACGCGAGGTTGCTCCTTTTTTTGTTTGGCAAATTGACGAAACGACTGACACCAGTTGGCACTCCTAGCTGTCATTTGCATTGCAATATGTTGATGGAAGTGGGCACATTCAGGAGATTTTTCGACGTTTCAAGTGTGGGGGCGAGATGCACAATCTGTGTTCGTGATGATGAGCAAACTGGTAGCTCAGAGGTATAACAGGCTGTAGTCATGCCACCTGCATTAAATGGACTGCAGGTGGAAATGAGGTTTCCCCCAGTGCACTGCATGGACCATTGTTTAACGTTACAGGATAATTCCGTTTCTTTCCGACTTGGACCTTGTTTTATGAACCAAGTGCTCTTGCCGACTGTCCACAGCTTGTTAACAAAACAGATGCGCGGAGCGAAATATGGCATTATTTTCCAGGGCAAGCCCAGGGCAATGTGCATTGGCAAGCCCACGGACACCACAAAGCCCATCTGTAAAAAATGTTTTAAACCCACGCAGGAGCCAACACATCAAACTTGGCAAAGCATCTCGCCGACAGACATGCCGACCTGTTCAAAGAATTCAAAGAACGACAGGTTAGCGAATGTGATAGATAACATAACTACATTCCCTCAAATATAAATCAAAAGAGTGAGATTTATTTTGTGACAAGCTAACTTTTTCACCATCGGAGTTTGATGAGGCAATTAAGGGCAATGATAACCGTTTTGTTTAGCTAGCTAACATTAGCTAGCAAGCTAGTTAGATAACTTATTGATGTGGCAAACATCTTGATATACAAATGCAACTTTCACACTGGTAACGTTAAAGAGCTGCTAAAATGCACAAATCAGGCACATGCGTTCACAAGCATGCAGATCAACAACACCAGTTTTCAATGATCAATTTAGAGTTGTATTAGTCTTTGTTTAGGTGGAAATTAATGCTGAATACTGCAATATATTTGTTTGACATAGATTGAAAATAGACAAGTGCTTACTGGCCCTTAAAAATTAATACATTTATTAAGAGGCAATTATTTACTCTACATACTCCGATGGTAATCATAGCATATACATTTTTGTCAATAATTATTTCTATTTTCTATTTAGTCAAATTAAATTTTAAAATAACAATGAATGAGAACAGGCTATCTCAAATGTAGTTCACAATTTGCATAGGCTACCATAAACTGAAAACTAATACTAAAGTATTGAAACATTAGTGTAATTTATCCATCTCTTCTCCATGTTCTGGTTCACATGTCCATGTACTGTGACAAAAATCTTTCTATTGTGAAGCAATATTTATTTTTTAAACAGGGACAGGAGCTAACCATCTCAATACTTTCCTCCTGTCTCACCACTTAATTTGCATCACAGGCTACCTGGATGTTAATGGAGTGCACCCCTTTTGATTCATAGTGGTTGGGTATAATGAGAACGCAACTGCACAACTGTGTTTATTGTCCTTCTTCTCGTTGCACATGGGTTTAAGAAACAGAAATGAATACAGAAATTAACATTAAAAAAAGAAGGCAATGAACAATAAATGCAAAGTATGCATTTCTCCCGCTTGGGGGATTCATATCAAAGTGAAATTGGACAGCATAAGATCCACTAAATTAGTTGATTGGCTTTTGATTAGGTTATGATCATGCATGCGTTGCTTGAAAGCTCCAAAATTATTAAATTGCCATACACTGGGCTGTGGCTTGCACCATAGACCTGGTCTGAGCAGGCGGTTGGTGCAGGCGTGAATCACAGATTAAGCTGACCCAAAAATTGGAATATGCCGCTCCAAAATTGCAGTTGCACTGACACACCCCTACATCTCTCCTCTGACTTTGGCATACAGCGAGTGAAGAAATTACCAAACGGGCTCTGGCGCATCAAAATCCACAACAAAAATGCCACTTCGCCAATGCCGGCAGGAAAATAGAGCCCACGGTCTCATGGTTGAGTTGTGGTGGCCAGATTCAGATGGGTTCATCTGCATCATTCCATGGCGGTATGTGGGCCGAATTAAAGGGGTAAATGTGGCCCAGCACTTAGCCTTCACAAGCTGTGTTTAAATGGAGCCTCGTATTCCATGAGTAATCCTATTAACAACCCAATCAGAATAGAAATGTCTCGTGTAACCACCTCAGTCAGAACGGACTATCCCATTCGGATTAAAATTTAATTCAGTTTAAAGGGTAATTCCACCCAAAAACAACATTAACCTTATTTAACAGATCAAGGTGCAACTAATTAAGTCTCTCTTTGTGGCTGGCCAAAAAAAAAATTCTGTACTGAGATATTTGAATATAAAATTCGGTAGTGATATATGTAATTTTGAGGTATACCTCTACCACTTCCTCGATTTTGAAAAACTACAGTGGCGTCAAGTGGGCGTGTAAATTACATAGGCATGTAGGTGGAGCCAGTGAGAGAAGAAATGCTCTGTCACTTGTTTTGAGTAGGGACACATGGTATATCAAGCTAGCCATCATTGCTATTTTATTTTTAATGTCAGAAAATTACATTGATAGGCCACGTTATTTCCTAAAGATGTTTTGGCAAACTAAACCAAACAGGACTCGAGTGCTGTCGGTTACAGAATGGAATGGCCTCCGGTATTGCCTGACATCTGCTCTGCCTTAATGAATCACCCGGTAAGGAACCATTTCAACTAACGTTACATTATGATCCATGACCATGAAAAGTAGACTAACATTAGCGAGCTGACCATAATTGAATGGTTTTGCGTTGTGCATTACAGAAGAAATTTTAACAATGTCATTTTCTAAGCTATTGTCGTTAGCCACGGGTTTCATGCCATTTACCATGCAGTAGACTATAGCAGTTAACCCTGTATTCGTTTATGGCAGGAGGTCGGATATTGGAGGTGGTAAACGCGTCGTTTCTGTGTTATTACCGTGTTGCACAACAGGGAAAGTTTTGGCTTTGCTAGCAAACATAGCTAAAACAGCTGACAACTACAACAATTTAACTTTTAATTGTATATTTTTATCATTCTGTATCGGCATGTTGGCCAATACAAAAGCAAGGTTTGCTAAATTAATGGCCGTATTTCCCCCGTTTTTCTGGAGACTGAGCGAATGGTGGTGGTATTTTTTTCAGTAGAACTGTTACATTAGTGACTAACTTGTCAGCAAGTTACGTGGCCTCTCTAGTCTCTATGAGATGCTGCGCTGCAGGTAGGACTAGCAGTAAAATGCCCAGCCTCTCTGCCTCTGCTTCAGTAGTCTCGCGAAGGCTAGACTTTGCGATAAACACAAAGACTGGTCCATATACTTGCCTAATGTCGTAAAGAGCCGCCCACTTTGACAAAATGGCGGCTTTGATTGACATGCAATATAACCATCCACAGACCGTCTATGTTCCGTGACTTATTGAGGCGGTACAGAGGGCGGTCGATTCAGAAACAAAAACCGACCTGCGTGAAACAAATTCACACAAATGGCACAGCGATCTCCAGTAAAACAGTATCACGCCGAAGAAATGTTGCGGACTTTCTTCAATCCAGCGTTAAGCTCTTGGTCCGAAACGCTCATTGTTCTTGATGGATTCGCAGCATTCGCTAGCTACCGAATAATAAAACCCAATGCACCGCGTCGTACTGGAAATAGGCACACACTGCTGTGGTTGACAGTGCTGCTAGCCAATGAGTGCTGACTGTCAGTTTTCCAGTCATATCCAGCTTAGGCAAGCCAATGTATCAGATTCTGCGCACAAAGTGCATCAGAGTGGCTGAGGCTGAGACGACCGAGACGTCATTCAGTGGGCGTGGCAACCTGCTGTCTGAACTGTAAGCACCTTGGCCGTTGTAGTTTATAGTAAACCAGGTACCTGGTACATGCACAGTGGTTTGGGGCTATATCTCTGCTCTCACTACAGGTAGAAAGTTGGCTGACAGCTCATTTTAATCAAGAGGAGAGCTACTTTTCTACAAATAAAACATAATTTTTGGGTGGAATTACCCTTTAAAATGGGAGGTGTAAACCTTTTGATCATCAATTGGAAATATTACCCATGTAATTACTTTATTACTATATTCTTTCTGTGTATGTTCACAGGGTATGTGATGTTGATTTCAGATGACTCCATACCAGAGTTGCTAAAATGTGAGATGCTCTCTGTTGTAAGACTTAATTGTTGCATGACTATGTTATGCCAGAGACTAGAAGAATATTAGGAGGTTCAGACAACATAAGTTATAAAATATCATAACATGGGTCCACCAATAAAAAAAATAAAAAAAATTGTGTAACTAGCTGTTCTAGCTAGTTTAAGATTGCAGTTTAGAAATGTATTTTTGTTTTCTCTGGCATATAAATGTGATGTGTATACAATAATTGTTTAAATCAGTGTTCTACCATCACAGACATTTATGTAGAAATATCTGTGACGCTTTAAAAAGTACACCAAGGCATTTTTTGTTGGTTTTGGTTAGTTTGGTCTCACTGAATTCTAAACATAACTCTTCCAATTTTCATTGTAACCTATGTTTTGATTTGCTTGGAAGCAAATATTGTGTAATGAACGTTTTGACAGCAGATTAACCCAAATACCTTTTGTCAATTAAACAAATTGTCCCTCAAAAACACAAAAAATACAGTTCCCTTTCTGTCGCTTACCTCCATATCACCTTCTCTCCGAGTCCATACCCGCTGTAAATCTGTAATCGGGCCTGAGCGTGGCCCTGCATGGCCTCGGCACACATGGCCCATCTGCCACCTGCTCTAGTCCATGTCCCCGCGACAACTGTCGAGCAGCACAAAGATTGATTATCAGTCAAAAACCCACCGCATGGCACCAGATTTCACCGGGCTAAGCTTGCTGATCCAGCAAGAGGCCGTATGAGCCTCCGACAGGCCGTGCCAACCTCACCAGCATAGTGGTGCTGAAAGAACAGCAGTGCATGACGCCGTGAAGCTCACCCGAGGCCGCACAGCTGAGAAACAGAAGCTCATAATCCAGACTCTTTACCCGATGAAGGATTCATGAATAAACAGAATCGCTATGGTGTGGTTAGCTATAGTCTCGTGAGCCAGAGTAAAGTGAAGAAAATGGCATTCTCCTAATTTCAAGGACATCTCAATCGGGCATATGGGGTTTTGTTTTCAAGATTTAACCCCATCTCCCCTTCACATAAAAAGGCAAATTCCACCTTGTTTGCCCACTTAGCCCACATATTATTTTGACATTTCATTATCAAATCAAATTGACCCAAAAGTTTAAACTGACACAAAACTATTGTAATAGAAAATAAATGGACACTTTCTGTTTCATCTTTTGTGTGCCTCCCAAATTACTAGCCTTTTATCATTAAATATTAAAAATCTATGATGAAACATTTAATTTTAGAGCCTGAAGTACGTGACAGTTTGTGAAGTTTAAAAACTGCATGGAAAAGTGCCAACAAAATCACCCACAAAAAAATCGTAGATAAAAAATAAAAAAGGTTGTATATTTTCTCACATTTTATATAACTACCCCATGAATAACCCCACACTATACCTTTGTATGCAAAGTTGGTACAGGACTTTGGAAAACATATAGCATTATATTTAGCAACAAGATGAAAAAGTAAAGTTAACTGGTGCTTTCCTCACCTATTAGTCTGTTTGCTTAGTCTGAATCAGAGTGAAATTGCTACTTTTGTTTCCCTTTCTGTTTGGTTCGATTGGCTTCACACTGCAACCAATTTAAGCGGACCAGAAAACACATGTTCGCTTTCGTTCATTGGCCAGAAATTTGGCGGGGGACAAATATCAAAACAAACATTTTGGCACAGTGAAATCAACTCCAATAATGGAGCCACAGTTACATCATTTAAACCAGGGGTCGGCAACTCCAGACCTCGCGGGCTGGTGTGTATGCATGTTTTTACTGCCACCAGTTACCATGGCTCAATTTATTTTTCCATAGAGTTCAATAGGAAAATTAGTCAGGAGAAAGAACCCTTAAAGTGATCCATCCGTATCTATTGCATATTCTGATGGTTTGAGTCTCGTTTAATACCTCAGACCCTTGATGATTTACAGCCATTTAGCCAACCATGGGTTCCATACTATTCCTGTGTAATTTACAGCTTAATCTAGTCCCACCCCCCAATTCTCATAGAGATCCATTCAAATGCAGAGAGGTTATAGCAGGGGTGTCCAAACGTTTTTCACTGAGGGCCAGATGGAGAAAAATGATGACTACCACGGGCCACAGGCTATTATATATATAGGCTATGTGTGCGTGTGTGTGTAAAATAAATACAAGTGCGCTCAGACATGTGGCATACAGTTGCCAACATCACTTAGATTTCTATTTAAATTAGGCGAATAGTATTATACCCTATTAAAAGGCGAGCTTGAAGAGATTTTAAGAATTTCACTCACCAGTGACACTTCTAATGAGAACAGTGTTGTTGTGCCTTGGACTGAAGAATCGCTGTGATGTCGGGCGTGAGGTTTGTAGATGCGATTCGCAGGACATCGCAAAGGTTGACTGTCTGTTATCTTTGATCGCAAACGGCTCTTGTTTAGCGTCATCAGGGAAAATGTTTGCTCACATATGTGAGAGTATATCAGAGTGGTAGATCACGTCCCCATATTCTGTATCCATTTCAGACAGGAATGCTCGAAATTCTCTGTGATTGAGTGCTTTCGCACAAATTATGTTAATAGTTTTCACGACTGTATTCATGACATCGCCCAGTTTCGTGACTTTGGCGCATAATGCTTCCTGGTGTATAATACAGTGCAATTTAACAGCCTCGCCCCCAGACTCATGAACTTTTCTGCAAACCAGGGAAGCCATTCCGTTACGCTCACCTATCATGACTGGAGCACCATCTGTTGTAACTCCACACAACTTGTCCCAAGGGAGATTCCGATTTTGAATAGCAACTGACACAGCTTCAAAAATATCAGCTCCTTTCGTTGTTCCAGTCAGGCTCCGAAGGTCGAGGAGCTCTTCAGTAATGCAAAAATCATCGTCAACCCCCCGCAAAAAAATGAGTAGCTGAGCCGAATCTGTTGTGTCGGTACTCTCGTCACACTCAATTGAATAGAAAAGAAACAACGGAGCTTTGTTTGATATTTGCGCCTTGATGTTAGCTGATAAATCCTCGATTTGCCGGCCCACTGTGTTTCTCGCAACACTAACATTGCAGAAGTCGTTTCTTTTCTGGGCATACAATCTCCACAATTTTTGTGACGCACTCTTTTAATAAAATCACCCTCTACAAAGGCCTTTCCATACTTCGCTATTAGCTTAGCCACCTCGTAGCTAGCCCTCGTAGCATTCTGCTGCGTTTGATTAGCACAAAATCTGGGTTTGTTGCAATGATAGGCTTGCCGCCAACTGCTTTGATTTCTCTTCTCTGGCTGCTCCAGTATATGCCTTAAAAGACGCATCATGTTTCGTTTCATAATGTCTCTTAACGTTACATTATTTTCATCACCGCTACTGATTCCTGGCAAATTAAACAGACACACTTGCCTCTGTACTCTGAAAAAGTATTACTTTTGCCATCGTGGCTGGAATTTCCTACATTCACTATCCACCTTTAGATTCTTTGCAGTCGCCATGTTGATAAGAACAAGATTTGTAGGCTACAGGAACGTTGGCTAGCTAATGCATAAGATAATTTTTTGTTTGGGGGGGGGGGGGCGCAAACTGCTTATCTGTTTTTAGAGTTGGGCTTTTACTATGCTGCCCCCTAGTGTTAAAAAAACAACAGCATTTTTTTTTCTCATTTGTAGCAGCGGGCCAGATTTAATAATTCTTCTGAAATGTTTCGAGGGCCGCTTTAAAACGCTTCAAGGGCCGCAATTGGCCCGTGGGCCGTAGTTTGGACACCCCTGGGTTATAGTATTGCTTGTAAGAGTATCTGAAAATGATATATCAAGAGTAGTTTGATGTTGTTGGGTCACAGACATCAGGAAGTCAGGGCATGCAAAGGATATGCAACCAAATATTAAATCTGATGACTTTATTTAAATTAATGTTAATTACTTTTGGTGCCCTAAAATGGGGGGACTATGTGTAAAAATGTCTAGGAAAAAAGTATAAATAGAATGAAATAGTTCATAACATTATCAATGTCTTGACTGTATTTTTTGATCAATTTAATGCTACCATGGTGAATAAAAGTATCAATTTATTTTAAAAACATAAAAATGTCTCAGTGATTCCAAACTTTTGAACGCTAGTGTATGTCAAAATGTAATCTGCTACAGGAGCATATGGGTCTGTCCATGATCCTGTCATTGGTGGCTGGATGTCAGTGAACACTGGACTGACAAGGAATGGCTGCTGAACTTTAGAATGAAAAAAGGCACCTTTATGCAACGATGCAATATCCTTCAGCCTAGGCCAATACCGACATCTTGCCCCTGTTGAACTGTGTGTTGCCGTCTGTCTGTGGAGGTTGGCTACCAACCTGGAGTTTAGGTCCCTCTCCCACCTGTTTGGTATAGGCATGCAACCGCCTGCAGGGTTACTCAAGAAGTAGTTACAGCCATTAATATGAGGATGAAACCACTCTATGTAAAGACATCTTCTGCTGAGCTGAGGTCAGTCTATGGCAGTGGTTCTCAAACTTTTTCTGTTTATTTAACGTATGTACCGCGGGTGTGCGTCCGCGTCTGTTATATCGTAAAAGTTAATCCCCGTTAACCAGCCACGTAGATACACGCGTCAGATTTATATAAAACAAATAAAATAAAAAAATTGGTTCCGTGCTGCATTTCTGCATTTCCCCCTGCGCCCCCCCTGTAATACCACTGCGCCCCCCTAGGGGGGCGCGCCCCACAGTTTGAGAAACACTGGTCTATGGTAACATGGTGTAACAAATTTGCCATTTATTTACTTGTTTTCACAAAAAAAAAAAAAAAATAAATGGGGTCTTTCCCTTAATGGAGTCTAAGTCTCTGTTATGTTCTGAGTATTTGTCTGTTTTGTATTTTTATTTCATTATTATTCATGTTATTTATTATTTTCCATATTATCCATTACGTTCCCGGTTCATCTGTAAGGATCTGAAATTTGTGTGTTATTTGTATTTTTATTTTGTATGTATTGTTTATTCTTAGTTTTTATCTGGCTTGTTTTTTTTTTTGGTTTTGCCTAGTTATCCCGTGTCTGCTTGTTTACATCTGATCTGGCACTCCCTGTTTACGTCTCTGTACCATTCGGGTGATCTCGTTGGTGTTCGGGTTCCCTCTTGCTTCGCACCTGTCTCTGTGCACTTAGATTTACTAATTACCACTAACATACTAACGATAGATTAGATCTACTAACTCCACTAACAAACTAATTTGTATATAATTACTAATTGTACTAACGGCAGGGGTGTGTATAGTTACTAATCTCACTAATATATTAGAGCGCACATTTTCACGCTGTTCTGTCCTTGTTAATCATTCTCAGCTGCATCTGATCTTCTCTCCCTGTTCTCTTAATCTATGCACGATTTCCTAAAACTCCAGGTCATCTGTTATCGTGTATCTGTATGGAATCCAGTCCGCGTTTTCCCTAGTTGTCTCCGTGATTGTTTCATTGTTCCCAATTGTTTTCATTGTCTCTCGTTTTGATCCCCGCCTCTTCACACACCTGTTTCCCTTTGTGTCATTTGTACCGTGTGTATTTAAACCCTGTGTTAACTCCGGTCTGTGTCAGAACGTACCCTTTATTTCCTGAGCCTGTGAATTGAAAGCCAGCGACTTAATTGATTACCTGAGACACCCTTTCCGTACGACCCGAGTTAGCCTAGCGATTTTGTTTGTTTGCCTTTGCCATTTGGTTTTTGATTTTTGATTGTTTTTCGCCTTTGCCTGCCGTTTTTGTACCTCTGCCTGTTATTCCCCAGTTCTCGACTTTTGGATTGCCCCTGTTTACTCTTTTGGATTCTGTTTCTGTACCTCCCTGAAGTCTGATCTCCTGGCTTGACTCCTGCAAGTATATTAAATTACGATTTTTGCCTCATCCTGTGGTCTGCGTCTGGGTCCTACTTCCGAACGTAACATCATCATTGCATCCCCCTTCTGTTAGTGGATTGTCCGAGTCATCTGTGTGTTTGTTTACCCAGTCTCACGCATGCACTATTCGGGTGACTTTGGGATTTTCCGTGGGTTAACGCTATATTTCCGAAGTCTCGTTTTCTGCAACTTCCTGCTTTCGCTCCCGTGTATATTGTATATATTACTAACTTGCGCTAACAATCACTTGGGTGCTTTATTAGTTACGTGCACTTTACTAAACTCATTAACATAAATGTATATTAACAAACTAATTGTGGTGATCTCACTCCCGTCCTGTTGTTATACCGTGTTTTCCATCCGTTTCTCTACTCGACCCTCAGCCTATCCCAATTCCCTGTGTTTCGTGCATTCTGCACGCTTCACTCTGTTTACCACATTCGCACGCAGGTGCTAATTGACATCAATTAGAGTGGGTATTTAGTCACCTGGTGCTCTGTCCTGTACCAGTTCGTTAACGCTCTTCGTGTGAAACCTCTGGTCATATCGTCAAAATCTGCGTTGCAAAACTAAGTATAGTATCTAAAGTCCAGCTCTGTGTAGGCGTTTACTCGCCCTGCTACCTGGTCGAATGTTTAAGTCAACTAGCTTCAGGAATGGAACTACCAGCTGTTCAGTGCCTGTCTTACTATGCTAACCTTGTCTGCTTCAATCTGCCTACCTGCAGTAATTGCTATCCCTGCCAGTGTCGCGGTTGCTGCTGAGGTGCTGTCTACACCAACTACCCTGCGGTCGCTCCTGTGGTCTGCCCGGATTCCACTCATTGTTCCTGCTACTAGGAACCCCGTAACCAAACTGTCTTATTTGTTCTCCCTATGCTTCAAGAGTCTTGGTCGAAGCATAATCTATTGGATGCCTAGCGCTCCCACTCCATCTGTCTGTCTGCCTGTCAAAGTCCTGTTCCGGTTTGGAACCGTTGCTGTCTGGGTCTAAAGTCCAGTTCCGGTTTGGAACCGTTGCTGTCTGGGTCTAAAGTCCAGTTCCGGTTTGGAACCGTTGCTGCATGGGAATCGAGTCCAGTTCCGGCCTGGAACAATAACTACCTGTCTTCTTCCCTACTGCAGGAATTCTCCCTGGTCAAGCAATAAATATCTGATTATTGGACTTCCTTTGTCTGAGTCGTGTGTTTGAGTCCAGTCTATATCCGGGGTCGTAACACTAATTGTCTATCTTCTAGTTAGATACTAACATTTAACCAGCTTCCCCGCTTTATTTTTTCTACCTGCATTACTAAGCTGTTCCTGAGATACCTGTTAACTTGTTTCAGCTGTTTATTCTTAGAGACCACACCTCCCCTTATTACTCCGCTCCTACTCGAGCCCATTGTCTGTCATGCATGTTTTCCGAGTCCCTTCCATGTATTCGTTCTTTCCTCGTTATTGAATTATTGTTTCCCTAATGTTTTAACCTCACGTTTTTTGTTATCCCTCCCCTTCCTCTGTATTTAAGACCTGGCTTTGACCTCTGGACTGATCTATTAAACTATGTTCTTTGCCTGATCCTGGTCTGCACCCCACCTCTTCTGAGAAGTCTGCTGACCTGTCCAAAATTCCTCCCGTGTACCTGGACCTCAAGGAAGTCTTCAACAAGTCCCGAGCTGTCTCTGCCTCCGCACCGCCCCTATGACTGTGCCATCAAACTGCAACCTGACGCAGTTCCACCTAGGGGGCGTGTCTTCTCCCTTTCCCATCCTGAACACGAGGCCATGAAAAAGTATCTGCAGGAATCTCTGGCGGCAGGCATCATTCGTCCTTCCTCCTCACCCGCTGGGGCGGGTTTCTTTTTTGTTGGGAAGAAGGATGGTTCCCTGAGACCCTGCATTGATTACCGGGCCCTCAATGACATTACCATCAAGAATCGCTATCCTCTGCCACTCATGGCATCTGCTTTTGAACTCCTCCAGGGGGCGTCCATCTTCTCCAGGCTGGATCTGTACAATGCGTATCGTCTGGTGCGCATCCAAGACGGCAATGAATGGAAGACAGCTTTCAACCCCTACTGGCCACTGGGAGTGCCTGGTGATGCCATTTGGCCTCACTAATGCCCTCGCTGGCTTCCAGAAGTTGGTGAATGACATGCTCGGGCGACATGATCAACAGGGTCGTCTTTGTATAACTGAATTATATACTTAATCTTTTCGAAGACCAAGGCCGAGCACGTCACACATGTCCGTAAGGTTCTGAGACGCCTCCTGGAGAACAGACTGTTCGTCAAAGCAGAGAAGTGTGAGTTCCACTGCACTACTACGACCTTTATAGGGTAGGTAGACTCTCCTCCGAGAGTCTGAGCATGGACCCTTGGAAGGTCATGGTGTTGCAGTCTTTATTATATTACCAATCAGAATGGTGGAAATCGTTTGTAAAACAGGGGCCAAGTCGGAAAGAAACAGAATTATCTTGGTACAAACCAGTGCACTGGGGGAAACCTCATTTTAGCCTGCAGTCCATTTAATGCAGGTGGCATGACGACAGTCCCATCATACCTCTGAGCTACCAGTTTGCTCATCATCTAACTTTGCCATCTTTGCACTCACAAACACAGATTGTGCATCTCGCCCACATTTGAAACTTCCAATGAACGTGAGTGTGAATGTGCTAATTTCCATCAACGTATCGCAATGCAAATTAATGCTTTGAGTGACAACTGCTGTCAGTCATTTAGATTTTGAAAAATCCTAAAATTCTGAAAAAAAACTCTTTCAAAGTTTCATGTTTAAAATCAACTGGAGGGGCTGTAGGGTTATCAGTGTTTTCAAGGGTAACTGAAGGTATTTAATTCTCTGTATGTTGCCTAGCTACTTTTCATGCTAACAGAACGCTGGCAAAGACAAATCTCTCATCCAAGAAATAATATTTTTTTAACAAAACCACGTGTGCCACAATTATTGGCACCCCTAGAAAATCTTATGAACAAAATGTAACAAGCATTTTTTCCATTTATATTTACCATTTGTTGATCAGAGTGTTTAGGAACTTTCAAGCAGTAATCCACGACTTCCTGTTTCACTGGGGTCTAAATATGAGTTGACACAGAGGCTATATTCCCTTATTCATACATCAACATGGGAAAGATAAGAGAACACACAAATCAAATGAGGGAAAAGTGTGTTGAGCTTCATAAATCAAGGATTGGCTATAAAACACTTATTTTCTATTAGCTACAGCCAATGTACAAATGATGACACATTATATTAAGGTAGAACCAATAATTGTATTAGTTAGGACAATAATGCATACTAAGCCTACATTAAACTACATTAATAAAGTGCACAATCTACCGACTAAATTTTTTTTGTTTTGGCTTTGAGACACGAAAAAGATGTTCTGCTTTGTTGCCACGGTTACAGCTGGGCTACTACAGCCTGGCTGAATCCCAGTGGAAATTCTGCAAAAACTGCAGCCCAAGTGCTTTGGTTCCAGGCTTGAGTTCCTGGGCATAAGTTCCTAGGCTTTTGGCCCATAGTGGAAAAATGGCTTATGTGTGTGTGTGTGTGTGTAGAAAAAGAAAAAAGTCAGTAGATAGAAAATATGAAAAACCACGGTCCAGCAAACACGTAGTGTCATAAGCCATGAAGAGAGAAAAAACATCAGAAGCACTGGTACAAACAAACTGCCACTCCAGAGTCCTGGGCAACCCAGTCTTTTAAAGGAGTGGGCCCAGGTGAAAGAGAAGTATTTGACACAATGGAAAGGAGTCAGTTTAGTGGTGTCTTAATTCTATAGACTTCACCCCTAGTGGTTGAGACGTATCCATCTCAATTACAGTATTCATGTTTGTCTGATATTATAAACTACAGCTTTAAGAAAGCCCCGTAAATATTGACGCAGTATTGTTTAAAAGGGTAGCCTCTTGCGAAAACCTTAGCTTTTCCAGTTACACTTCAATAAAATAGGAGGGTGCCATTAATAGCTCAAAGCACTTACGACCCTCCTCTCGCCACAGCCACAGACTGTAAAATGCATAAAGAAAACCATGTTCACATATATAAACAATAATATTTTTTTAAAACATTGTACAAATGAGCATTCACAGTTTCCCGTGCTTACTGTACTATATAGAGTACCTGATGCACTTTTGGTTTAGAAGAAACCAAATCTTTTTCTCCAAGATTTCTCGTATAAATATGTTTAAGAAATCAAGTACTTACCAGTATATTCAGCTACAGCTGTTTTATGATTAACCCTGAAGAGTTTATCTTGTTACATTTTGCCAAAGTCCCGTACAGTCGACATTTTCACATTAACCACCTATCGCACTTACGGCTGAAATACGTTGCTGTTGTTGTGTAAAAACACACACACTTTTGTACGTTTAAAAAAACAAAACATATTTAAATACATTAGGCTACTTATGTTATGGTTATTATGTATATACTGTATGTGACAATTCTGAAATAAATATATTCTGTTGTAAATTTCTCAATGATACAGCTTCTTCAACTCGAACAATTTTTTTCAGATATTGACATTTAAATAAAACGAGTAGAAACTATGTGGAAATTGCTTCTGGAGGGCCAAAGTAAATAGAGTTAAGCTGGAAGGAAGGGGCAAGCCGAGGACTACCTAAAGCTTGGAGAGTGACTTGATGTTGCTCTTTAACATTTTGCAGAGTTTGGTCAGTGATATGTCAATTTTAAGTTTAAGCTCGTGACCATTTTTTTAAGAACAAGGCCTAGGGTCAAGGGTCGTGATAGTGGCTCTGTGAAGAAAATTAATAATAAATTGTTAAGTGATCCTGACTAATTAAGAAATGAATTACGAGTGGATTTCTGTCAATTTTTATGTATTATGTTATGTGGACAAATCTTTTACGGTAAAAACTAATTTCCCCATTTCTATAATGTTATAAAAAGGATTATTCAAATTAAATTAAGGCTTTTTACAATCATAATAGGGTCACCATTCCACCACTTACAAAACCAGAATAATAATGGGCCCATTTTTCAGCATACATGCATCAGATCCATGCTTATTTTCACTATGTCAAAATATTATTCTTAGATGCTCCATTTATATTTGATTACATTCAGGTCAGAAGAGAGATTAATCAAAGGATAGCTTGTACAGGTTATTCACACCTGCTTGAGCGCAGCTGGAGTCTTGTGTAAATGTTATCTTTCATGCCGTGTCACAACAGTTGACCTAACAGTCCAGCCTTATCCAGTGAGTTTCTCTCCACTTAGACGGCAGCCCCCATGGGAGCAGCCATCCCATAATTCCTTTCAAAAGTGACAAATGCCTCGCCCTCCTCTGAGGCCACTTGGAAGTCTGTGTTGGGGCCTACCAGACCACACATTGGTGGAGAATTCGCCCCGCTGATAATAACAGTTGGCAGGGGAGCATCCTTCCCCATGGCACCTTGCCAGGGTACTGTCAGTCAGGCCATTCCACCCCCCTCCTCTCCGCCTCTGTGAGAGGGGGCCATTGTGAATGATTTGTATCGGCTGGTAACACCGTGTGGACACGGCGCCTCACGCTGAGACGTAACTCTTTAATCCGTCGTTATTCCCGCGCCTCCTTTCTCTCTCGCCCTCTCCACCAAGCGATTTCAGTGCTAATGCTGCACTGCGGTGCTGTCGCGGGCGCTATGAGGAGCCTCGCAACAGGTGCACTCCCCTCCCTCACCTCCTTTCACCCTCTGTGATCCAGGAATGGTTGGAGCGAAGCACGGGGGGGTGGGGGTTGGCTGAGGGAGTGGGGGAGGCGGGTTCTTGTGTGGAATTTAACTGTAAAGAAGAATCAAAGGGCCCCCATCTAGTCGCAGACACCAATCAGCGAGGTTGGCAGCTGTCCCAGGCTCTGAGTTCCCCTGGAAGCCATGGTGAAGACATAGAGATTGCATTTTTTCTCTCCTTCTTTTTAGTGTTTTTTCGTTACTCCTTTCCTTTGGGTCCACGGTGCCAGTGGGGCACTCTGACTGGGCCAGGGGGCACGCATGGCAGGACCAAACAAAGGGCCAGAGGGGGAACAAAGCTGTCCACTCTACTTGAATTACAAGTGGTTAGTACTCATCTGGAAGAAAAAGAACATCAATGGCCCCATTCATGGGCACAGTGAATCCTCACCTAAGGTACATGGCTTTCAGGGGCCGGGAGAGACACAGGGTTCACTGTGTTTTGTGAAAATCCCAGAAAAACGGGTGCATTGCTGTGCCACAACACAGAATAAAAACAAACAAACAATAAACTTGACCCACTTCCAAAAAGTAGTCCTTATTAAATGGTCTAAACTTTGTTTGAACCCTGAAGTGTGTCACACACGTTGGTCATGATTTTTTAATGCCATACATATCTGCTTAATCAAATCAGAAAAAGACTACTTTAAGGAGAAGAGGAGAAACATATAACTCACTGTGAGTTCATAATATAATAACTAATATAAAAAACACACGCAATTCAAGATTATTTCATATGTACAAGTTCAATCAAAGCAAATTTAATCAGTCGTACGGTTCCGGACAAAAACGGAGTCTCCACCTTGTCTAATTAGTGTCTTGGCAACTGCGGGTTCCCCTGTCCTACTCATCGGTCCCCCGAGGATTAATAAGTTTGGAAAGAACAGCGCCATCTCACTCCTGGGAGACGGTTACACTGCAAAATAACCGACAGCTCTCCGGCTCACCCGGCAAAACGTCCGAGACACCTACTATGCATCTGCGTCTCGCTCGCTACTTGAACAAGTTCACAAATTAAATGTGAAAAGATGTGCCAGCAAATATCACCTTTTTTTAAACCGCTATTCCAATGAATATCAGCCGGCAGCGCCAAGATGAAACACCTACAACAAGAAGCTTCATTTTCTCCCCTGTGATTAGTTCTTTCCAAATTAACCCTTACGCCCTAAACTTGAAAAAAGGAGCTTGACTAAATAAAACTACATTTAATGTATCACCTAGCTATATTTACTACAGATATGTTAACAACAAAATATTGTAGAAGCAATATATATTGAAGATTGTGGTTGTATGGTGCACAGAAAATGTAACAAAATGTTCAGTGGGCAGTCAATCCTGATAGAGTAAATTTTAGATGGTGTCCACCTGGTCCCAGGTTGTCTCGGGGCATGCTCTTGATCAAAGAAAGTATTGGTGCGGAAGAGCATTCCCCGCCAAATCGGAAGTTCACTGGCGAAATGATTTTTACACCACTCTCCATTCAACAGTCATCATAATTCTGCAATGGCTAGTATGTGAGATTAATTTAAAAAATTCATATGAACAGTCGGTCTAAAAAATTTATACGATCAAAAAATTGGAATCGAGTATTTTTTTCTGAACGTAGCCTATGATGACTAGACAACATTACGCATAGCATTCACAGTCTATTATTTTCTATTTACATATCTATTTCCACAGCTAATTAACACAGAAGCAAGTATTAATTATCATCAGGCTACTGTTAAAGAAATCTTGAACTGAAATATTAAAGACATGTTTTATATTAGGAATTTTTAACTTCCACATGAAAATATCAGCAGGATTTTCTGACTCTTATGACTAGAAGTGCAGTACCAATGATTGCATGAAGTGTGTGTTTTGAGAACGGGAAAGCTTTAAAGCATCCAGGAGTCCTGTCACTAGGACAGCAATGTTGTGTGTACCCTCAAAATAAAAACTACTCCCCCCTCCCTCCCACATAATCGGACTCTGAAATCTGCCCCTGTGTATTCAACAAAAATATGAAAAAGAAAAGGGGGAGGGTAAAATAAATAAAATAAACTTTGCTTAGGGCACCCAAAAGGTTGCTACTAGTATGCACGCCACATCCTTTACATTTACAATGGAGTGCTTCCACATTATATACCTAATATATGAGCATTACATTGTTCTTGTACATGAGATTTATGTTACCAGGGAACTTGTAGCTAATTCTGATATTGAATTATACAGTCAATTCATTAAAGAAATGACCTAAAATCTCTAAGTGCCAAAGTAACTATAGAACCCCAGGCACACCTGGGTGCATTAAACCTTAGGTTAGTAGAGGCATCTTGAAAACATCCCATTGAAATGAAAGCCATGTTTTTGCAGCCTGATGCGTGTGCACTGGATGCATAGTTAGAAGGGGTGCCTAACTATAACTATGGAGCAACTGTGTAGTTTTCTGTATATTTCTAAATGTCGTTCATATAACAGTTCCTATGGAATACATGTGAAATTAACTTGCTTTCAGCACATATTTCAGTGACATATTTCAAGGGGATTTAAATTTCAGCGATATAACAGGTGTAATATGATTTTTGTGCAGTAATATTTACCTGACTTTTGGAGAATGTGTGTATGTCAAACTGTCTTTGACTTTACATCACAGCAGAATAATGTGAATTAAAATGTTTGATAACTAAGTCATGTTGCCATAACCCCTCCTACTTACCTACTGTACGGTACAGTATACGCCTGTATGCCTTTGTCCTCATGCTTTTTAAGAGAATGTGAAATGCGTGTTAGAATTTGTGGTAACCACATAAGTATTAAAACAATAATTCAGTAATTCAAAGTTAGTCATGATAATAGCCTAGGATACTGTGAATATAGTTTTTTTTGCATATGTGTCTCCACCAGAAACTTGAAAGATTCAGTCATATCTACAGATCTACAGAGAATTGCAAAACAGGACACGTCCTTGGAATTGTATGCGTGGGGAGTAACATGTAATGTGAATGTAATGTTGCTGATCTATAAGGCTATTTGAATATGTCCTTATGAAGCGTATAGCTTGCTGTAGTGAACATTTTTATTCCCATATTAAAATAACAAGCTCAAATAAAAAATAAATACATTTTTTTATCTGTACTTTAACTTCTGCTTGATAAAGACCATTTATTGGTTGTATAGGATGCACTGAAAACCTCAAGTGTCATTTGCACCGAAACTGTCAAGAAGCCTCATTTTGGAAATAAACAAATCCAGTCCTTCACTCTGGATTTAGCTGGAGGCAAAAGTCAAACAGAGCCACTCTTCACATGGCTTCCCTCTGACATTAGGGGGCAGTAGTGTGATATTATTGGCTTCTGTTCTGCCCCCCCCCCCATCACCCCCCTCCATTTCTCAAATTCCCTCTGGATTCTGGCGCATGGCCGAGCCAAAGTAAGGAAAAAAATGGTTGCAGTTTATTCTGGAGAAAAGGAAGATGATGCATATTCAGACCTCTGAGTGCTCCATATTGCCAACCCTTTAGATTGCATTCTTGCTTCTACTAGCTCCATTAGCCCAAGCAGATGAATATTTTACAATGCGTGCAGAGAGACAGCAATTAAAGTGTGCAGCTCGGCGGAATAGAGGGCGGACTATTAAAAAGGCCCGGCCTTTCATTCCTTTATGTATTTATGACGAATACCTGAGCTACATGAGAACGACGAACCTTGCACAGGGGCATTATGGACCTGTTTCGATGCTTTATTCAAGGCCAGTGTTACTACAGCTTACAGCAGGCCTTTTACAAAGGGTGAAAATATATTTATATCCCTTACAAGTCGCGGTGTGAGGCTGCGTGCGTGTGTAGCGTGCGTGCAAGAGAACGTGTGGCTGCATGCAGTATAAATTCACATGCATGAAATATGTAATATGAAGAAAAGCAGAGAAGTAGTTTAGCTTGTAGTTTTATTGAAGGAATAACACGCTGTAATTGTTGTAGAATATGTATTATGAGGAGTCTTGAGGACTTAAACATCCCATCATTTTTAGAGATGATAATTAGGCTCTGACACTGCTTTTCTGAGCCAATAACAATTTTAGGGAGAAAATAATAATTGACAGACCAGCCAATGTACAACAATTAGCAAACAGTCAGTAATATTCTATATTTCTCAGTGAACACACCACACGTGTCTGTTTGTGTGCCTATATTTCAATGAAATAAATAACTTAAAATTTTAATTTTGTATTTTGTCAGAAATATCAAAATTCTGCTTTTACTTAATACAGTGCTCATAGTCATTAGTTAAAATTCAGGATATCTGCTCATGCAATATATTGGTTTTGGTCAAAACAGGCTGTTGATGACGCTTAGGCAAGCTTATTACTCTTAATGTTAGAAGAGTAACTATAAGGTAGCCTGAACTCTGCAGAAACCCCACTGTAAAGTCAGACTCCAGCAGGCGAAATGGAGTCCTACTTTTTTCAATCTTCAGTATTTATGTAAGCCTGCAATACTAAAAATACTAAAGCCAGCCTCTCCATTGGGATAGCATCAGTTATAATTTGACTCTGGCCTGACGCACATGGGTTACCCAGTGCATTGTTTATCAAAGCAGCGGGAGAAAAAAGGGTATTTTCAAGGGTGGAAACCTGGTAAGGCTCTTTGCACCTGAACACAGGTAGTATTCTACACGCACCAAACCAGAATAGAGAGGGAGGTTAAATACCTAAGACCTGCAGGAGATTGGAAGCTTAGTCGCAATGACTCTCTCTTTATTATTTTATTCGGTTAGGATCTCCTGAAAGGTCCAACAAGGAATTGCGATGTGCCGTTCAGACTGTACTCTTGTATTGTGCCTGTTTTATATTTTTGAGAATATTGAAACCCTAGATGTAAGTCAGCTTAGTTTTCCTACACATGAGCACTATGTCACAATCATGATGGGATGGCTTCAGAATCCTAATTCAAGAACATATTTCCACCCTGAGAGCACTCAACCATTTCTATCTATTTTTACAACACATGTCACACTCTTCCACGTTAAATATCTGATGCATGTTGTTTTGTGGCCTAGGCGGCATGTGAAGTGGGTATAGCCTGAGTGTGTGTTTGTGTGTGCACGTGCACACAAGTGTGTGTGTGTGCACGTGCACACACAAAGCTTCAGACCCTATACAATGTAAAGTATGTTTGCAATAAAGTTATTTTTTTTGTTTTTTTTATTGTAAGAAGTTATGGCAAGCTGATAAGGTAGATTCAACCGCAATGTAAATCTTACAACATTTTCAGAACTCACTTACTTTCTATTCACTTTTAAACATAATTAATGAGTGGTAAACATTTCTATTCATAGACATTTTCTTACATGATTTTTAAAAGCCTTTAGAATACATTGATGGCAAACTGACTGAACTTGGTTGGTTTCAGACCACACGGCTTTCAAATCAAGTGGCTTTTCAGTAGTCTTTAGATCTATAGACCCCATTTCAAAAATATTACTGTACTAGAATGATTGAAAGCTGATATGACAATACACATGAATAATCTTGTTTCAAAAAGTGAACACTGTATCTACAGATAAGTCGTTAATATTTTTGGAATGGCTTCTCATGGCCTGCAGCCAGCATCCCTGGCCAGCTGTTGTGACACACCATCAGTGTATGCCTGATGAACATGCCGAATGTAAGGCAATAAAAATTCATTTGTTTGTGTTGCCCTGTGTTGGTTCTACAAGGAATACAGCTGGCTTGAGACAGATGCTGGAGCATCACATTTTTGAATGACTCAATGTGAATCTGAGGGAGAAATAGTTTGCTCTTAATCGTATGCTTGTAGGCGGGCAAATGTGCAATTAATGAAGCTCATACGCTCGTGACACGCAAGATGAACATGTGTAAGTTTGACTCACAATTTCAATATACTTACACCACATTTAAAACATATAGCGACCTTGTATCAACTACAATACTATCATAGTGTATATTTGCGTGTTGTGGGTCTGCCCCACTGTCTGTCTTTTTTCTGTTGCTGAACTGAAGTTCCCTCACGGGAAAATACAAGTTAGTCTATTCTATTCTAGAGTCACACTAGAGCTAATACTGTAATGTTGTGTTGTAGGCTTGATGGGTTCTCTGAATTCAAATATCAAACACACAAGCTGCTGTTGTAACTTCAAGAATGTAACTTTCCCCTCAGTTCTTCCAGTAAGAATTCAGATGAATAAATAGGCACAGATTGTAAGCTGAAAAAAATTTATAATGCAATATGATTTTATCAAGCCTTAGGCCTTTATACAGCAGCAGCTATTTAGCAAACATATAGTCTTCCTCTTCTGATGAAATTCTCAGCTGTCAGTCAAATTTCAAGCAGACTGGTGTCCTGTTTGTTCTCATCAAATCCGACAGTGGCAATGGAGCCGTGCACTTCCTGTTCTATGCGGACCAGCTCAGTTCCTGGACTCGTGGTGACGTTCCCCTGCCAGCAAGCAGCAGTGCACGCCAGCAGCATTTACATCAAACTGACACCCTCGCCACGTTTAGCTGGGGCGGTGCTGATGTCACCGTTTCTCAGTAGTCAAGTTCCCATTAGTGGATCTCATCTGAACTCAAATTCATCAGAACTCAGAACACAGTATTTACACTGTATTTAATGGGCTCTGGTGGGGCTAAAGATCTGGCTAATTCTGGGCTTTAATGTTGGGTCACGGATCATTAAATGCTAATTTAGTGTTAAACTATTGGCCAGGTTTTCTTTATGTGCTCATTGTGATTGGACTGGAGTTTGTTATATTCATATTTAGCAGAAGTGTGCAATGCAGGTTGATGTATGGCAAACTCAGCCATGGTGTTTAGCCATTGTTAACTAATGCCTATAACATTGAGCTGTTGACATTAAATGCTTTTTTAAAGGTTTTAGCTTATAGGCAATTCAATTACACATTATGCACAAATTGGTTTCCCCAGGTGTGAAGAGCTATGGATTACCAACATATAATGCGTCTTTTTGTGTGTAAGTTTGTTATGCATTATCTGAGCACAAATAAAAGAGGGGCTCTTATTGTCCAGCTTCTGTTAACTATTATCCCAGCAAAACTAACTTGGTGAAAGCAAGTCTCAGAACTTCCCAACAATAATGCAACAATACAAGCATGAAAGGAAATTATAATATCGTAAATTTCTTTCTGACAAAACATAAAACAAAGATATATTATGTTATAGGGCTTAATAAAATGATGTATTGTATAACTATAAATACTGTCCTGTTACCTATACTTTTAAAATTAACAAAGGTATAGAAATTTGATTTGAAAATGTTCATTAACAAAGGACATTTCCCAATTATCAAATGACTTAGAATATATTTAAATATAAATAAATAATAAATATTTTAAATGTTAAAGTAGGTAAAATTGGTAAAATAGGCTGATCAATCTCTCATATTTGCTATGATATGAATTTAAAGTACAATGAAGTACGGCCTCCTGGAATTCCAGTGAAGGAGAAAATGTCTTCATTATTATTACATACAATATTACTGTACAATAGCCTACTGGTCATTTACGGAAAAAGTTCAGAAGTTACAGAACAAAATTCTCTCTCTCTCTCGCTCACTTGTCTTCATTGATGATGTGACTGCTGATGGCAGCAGGAGGATGAATTCTGAAGTGTACAGAGTTGCTCAGATCCAACCATGCCTCAAAACAAATGCCTCAAAACTCATTGGATGATGCCTCACCTAGCAGCAGGGTTAATGACCCCAAACATACTGCTAAAGCAACAAAAGATTTTCACAAAAGTGGAATGTTCTTGACTGTTCAAGTCAATCATCTATCCTGAATCCAAGTGTGTTTCACTTGCTGAAAACAAGACTGACAGCAACATATCCCAGAAACAAACTGTAACTGAAGATGGCTGAGTACAGGGCTGGCGGAGCATCACCACGGAAGACACCCAGGGTCTGGTGATGTCTATGGGTTGCAGACTTCGGGCAGCTATCGAATGCAAAAGATTTGCAACCAAGTGCTAAATATGACAACTTTTTTTCAGATTATGTTCATTTGTCCAATTACTTTTGCTCCCCTAAAATGCAGGAGATATGTATAAAAAGGGTCACCTGGATGGATCACACTCAAATCCGCTGGTAAAAACTTCAACACAAGAGGGACCAAATTCTTCCTACTTGAAGGCTGCAGTACACTGAATGACCAGTGCAAAATTATCTTTCCCAATGGGCCCTCATAAGGGGTAACATGGGAAATAAAAACATTTCCTAAGCCTAAAATTAACCTCAAAACCTTTCCCAGAGGCCTACCTTTAATAAGTTGTTCACTTAGAAAATGTGCACTAAATATGAGCTTTATTTCTTTAATAAATAATGGAACACATGTGTGGCGGGTAGTACAGTTAGCTAGACTACGCCACCTTGAGAATTTCACCCAAAGAATTAGTTTTGTTCTTTTACCATGCACCGAGCACTTATGGTACTCTACTCAGGCACCTTCAATTAAATGAAGTAAATAGAAGTGGATTCAATCAATAAAACAGTTTATTAAACCAAATAACAAAATAAAACATGTACCCACAGATATACAATTAGCAAAAGGTATAATAAACAATAAAATAACCACGGCCGTTCTTCCCCCAGGCCAGTTAGGGGCGCTGCTGAAGTGTGTGAGGAAGAGAACGGCGAGGCGAGAGAGGGCAACTTACCGGAAGGGGACAAGCACACACTCGTGACTGTCAGACACACGCACTGCAAAGGGTGAAATAAGCCAAGTGAGTACGTGCGGTTTAAATTCCCAATACTATCCACACACACACACACACACATACACAGCAAGCAATGAATAAAAGGTTCGCCTTCCGATTCGCGCTATTGCCCCAGCTACACCAGCACGAAATCTCGACCTTCAGCACAAAACAAAGAAAATAAAAATGGCAGCTTAGCGCACCCAAACCAACCTACCCGCAGTTTGTCAGTGAGACACGAGTCCCACACGTATCTCACATAAATACTTAAAAGACCGGTGGGTAACCACCATAACATGCAGTAATAAATATAACACAGGGATAAAATAATAGCGGTTCGCTGCGGCGAATCTTTCGGCCGGCGACCCAACGTATAGCCGCCGTAGTTATGTGGTTACAACTCCGTTAACCGCTGTGTAGATCACCGGGAATGATAATATAGGCAAAACAGCAGCCTGCAATGTCCTATAAGAAAATAAGAAATAAAAGTTACTAGGTAGCAATAGCGCCTTCTATCATAGGCTCCTACCGTCCATTAGTCAGAGAAACCGAAAAGCTAAATGTTTCGCTGTGGTCACGGTACCCAGCTTAATAAAAGTACCTTAAATCTGAATTATAGCCGTCTCATGCGCCACCAGCCCAGCTACAGGAACCTATAATGGACAACACTCATCAGTTTACCTGGGATCAGTACAATCATTATGCATCACATGGAACTACCAGCCTACCTTCACAACAGAGGAAAGCAGTATGCCCAATGGAACACCCGGAACTGCAACAGGTAAGACCTTTCTCCTTACCTGGCTACTGCAGCCTATTTATAGGCTGTTGATAGAATTGGGTTTATCTGTCAGCCAATCAGAGAGCTGAATGCCTTCTCACCCAAGCAACTGTCCAACCAGATAGCCCTGCTACAATCGCTTGGCTAAATGGCTCCAAGTCAGCAAGGGTCTGACATATCAAACAAGCCTTAAACCATCACTTGGCCAGATATGCTGCCAGATATACAGTAGATATGGATGGATAACTTGAAGGGTTCCTTCTCCTGACTTATTTTTCCATAGAGTTCAATAGGAAAATTTGTCAGGAGAAACTATCTTTAAAGTGATCCATCCATATCTACTGCACATCTGGCCGCAAAGTGATGCTTTAAGGCTTGTTTGATACGTCAGACCCTTGATGACTTAGAGCCATTGAGTCAACTATGTGTTTCATACTGTTCTAGTGTAATTTACAGCTAAATCTAGTCCCACCCCCCAATTCCCATAGAGATCCATTCAAATGCAGAGAGGTTATAGTACAGCTTGTAAGATTACCATAAAATAAGATATCAAGAGTCTTTTGATATTGTTGGGTCACAGACATCATGAAGTCATGGCATGCAAAGGATATGCGACCAAATATAAAAAATGATTACTTTATTCTACATTATGTTAAACTGTCCAATATTTGTTTGATGCCCGAAAATAGGTGACTACACAAAAGGTTCTAGAGGGTTCATCCGATATGGATGAAAATTGTGATGGGTTTAGTAGCGGTGAATCAAATGTGAAGTAAAGTGAGATCAGAGCAAGGCACCCACAAAGGTGAGGAGCACTAATGGAATAATAACTATGAATACGTTGAAAAAATTATTTCTAGTAGCTAAACAGCTAAATTAAATCTACCCAGGAAAATAGGGTGAACTCGAATATAACGAGTGAGAAAACAAAACTAAGTCTCCCGAGCTCGATACTAGAGCAATACAGGAACCTATAAAAGAAAATCACCTTCGGCACATAACACTAAGACGGCCAGTAGAAGGTGAAACAAAAACAAAACCATCCAAGGAAAATTGTCTTAAATACCCCGCAGGTAGAAGCACAGGTGAAATGAATAACGAGCAAGGGGAAGCAAAACCCCGGAACGGAACGTGGAAAAAATCAGATAGATTCTCAATCGGGGAAACAGGACGAGAACCACAACGTAAAAGGAAACAATAACCCACGAACCATAACAGAAAATACCCTGAAATTAAAGCTGACAGTCTGCACTTTAACCTAATTTTCATTGTATCCTTTCAAACTCAAAGTGCTAGAGTACAGAACCAAAATAACAAAAAATGTGTCACTGTCCAATGACTTATGGTGCTCACTATATATATATATATATATATATATATATATATATATATATATATATATATATGTGCGTGTATTCCCTTTTTGTACCTCTGCCAATTTTTTGTTTACTCTCCTTAGCGTCTTAGAGTAAATTGACCAGAAGACAAGCAAGTCCATCAGCAAATTACCCAGAAAATGCTGTCAGTGCAGGTTATGACATCAGGTTTTTAGCAGCAGATTGTCCCTGACTCATGTGGTCTAATTAACCTGGCTCCTGCCTCTCCTGTCTGAACGCCGGTGGCATTTTTACCCCCTGTGGGTTATGTTGTGGTATATGGTGCACAGCTTTCTCCTCACATCCAATCTGCACCGACAGTATTGTATCGCAGTACTGTAATTGCAAATCTGACCTACAACCATATATTCCTATAACTTCAATTTACATATAATAACAAATACATTTTATTGTATTGTCTTTTCATCTCCATAATCAATTGTTTTTGAGAAAAAAAGGCACCTCCCATAACATCTTGCTTCTGTTTCGCTGATCTGACTTGAGGTACCAGACAGTCAGTGGTAGAAGAATAAACAGCGGTCTGAATTTTCCAGGTCACTTCAGTTGAAGCGTAAATTTGCAAAATATTCGTCAACACTGGAATATCCAACAGTGCTTTAAATTGCTTGTTCCACCCGGAATAAGGGCATACATATGCAAATATGGGTGTGACTGTGTGGGCGTGTGACCATGTGTACAAAAACATTCAGAAATTTGAATTGTTAAAAGCCCTATTGTCGGACTCAAAACATGCACATAGGAGAGAGCACGTTTGGTCACCTGGAGCGTTGAAGGGAACTGGGAAAGATGGCAAAATAAAATTTACCTAAAGAAGCCTGGAGAACGCTCTACGGGGCGAAATGGGCTCGGCCCCCTTTCTGCCCCTCACAAAATGCCTCTTCAGAGTGGAATGTGGCAGCTGAGAGCAAGAGAAAGGGGGAAATATAGGTCAGGCCTGTCACACATGGCCTAGCGTTACACAAAGTGATAGGCCGCCTTTCTCTCTTCGCCCCGAGGATAGAGGTCCCTCAGACCTCCATTAAGACCTTCAATAAATGTACATGCAGCTCCCCCTCCCTTCCCCATGCTATTAATGGGACTGAGTCACTAATAGAGGATTGCCCGTAGGGGGGGGGGGCGGGCGGGGGGGGCGCGCTTGCTATTGCTCTGTTACACACTCTTATCCTGGCATCGATATGTGGGCAGCATCACTCTTCAGAGAGTGTGTTTGAAAGTGCTCTACCTGCCTGTAATGGCTGCTATTGACATCCCTCTCTCTATTGTACACCAGCACACACTTGAAGCTCTCTCTTCTGTTGCTCTCTCACTCTGAACTGTGTTTTCGCTCACTCTAAAAGCAAGGTGAAGACGTGCCGCTGAAGTATTTTACCCAGGTATGCTTTTTCTTGTAAAAAATATTGTTGTTTTTTTATAATTAAAAGTGATCAGCTTTTATCGCGGATGTATTGACATTGTTCACAAACAGCATGCAGTAAGGGAACAATGTACCAGCTGTCTGACCCTTGACGGTTCTTGAGTGTGTTTTTCCAGTGACTTCTGTACTAGCCAATATTGCAGAACAGTGTCATCGAAAAAACCATCAGTGAATACATCCATGTGTTTGATGTTATTCAGCCGTGTGAGAGGAGAGCTCCATCCTCCGCTATGATCAAATGAAACTGTGAAGTTATAATTAAGACTTGTTCTCAGGCTTGATTAAAGCACGCCTTGAAGTGTTCTTACTCCCACTTTTATAAGGGAAGTCAATCCGCCCCCTTTCTGGCAAAAGGATAAATAAGTAAATAACCAAATAAAGCTAAACCCAAGATTAGGTCAGTCATTCAATAAGACTTTACCACGATTTGTTGTTGCAACCAAATATATTTGCATTGCTGAGTCTGATACATGTAACTGAATGGTATTTATGCATGTGAAAATACAGTATTTATACTGCCTGTCTGAAATCATAGGAGGGTGAAAAACCCCATCAAAACATCCTACGCAAAAACGTTCCAACATTTCCTCCCGCGCTGCAACACCCATGTTCCCTGTCACGGATATTATAAACAAACGCAGCCAAAACAAGCACACAGAGGCAAGCGCAATATGCGGGGCACGCTCTCTCCCCTGCCTTATGAAAGCACTCAATTACTCTGAAAATAATTGAGCGGCAGACAAAGATGTCCCCCCGGTCCGAGTGACCGCTTTCCCAGCGCCGCTCGCCCCGTCCCGGGATCCCTGCCACCGTCAAATCGCAGCTTAGTGACGCCCGAATAATTACAAATAATTTTACCGTTTTATTTTCTGCGGTTTAATTGCAGGGAATACTGCGGCCCGCTTTCCCAGGTCTTTGACACGTATCTCGCCGTGTGGCCTTAATGAGGCCGGCCAAGCCGCCACTTTTCTCCCCTTCTGCCCCCGTTGCACCAAATGACCCAGCGAGGCCTCAGCTGAAAGCGGTGTTGCGCCAAGATGCTAGCGGCTGTTTGGAGTTATCCTGAAGGTGACCCCCGCCGGACTCATGCTGCCTTTAACACCCCGTCAGTCACAGGGCTCGCATGATCCACAGGTATCCACTATCCAATCCTGAAGGGAGGAGGGGACTGGCCCCATAGGAATGAGGAATGTTCTAACATCCAATAGCTTGCTGTTACTGAGAGGATAAGCTTGCGTTTAAAACCACACAAAAAATGCCACTGACATTCATAAAGGGGAACATCAATATGTATAAGCACTTATCAGGTCAAATGTTTTACAGGAAATTCTAAGTAAGTAAGCTTATGTGTGCTTAAATTATTTCCAAGTTTCCTCAACCTTTGCACTCAGAAACTTTAGATAGAATGAAAAAAGTGATGATAATTAATAGTTATAGGGTCAAGCCCACACTCTTAAAATATTATGTTTAATAATTTTAGGGAAGAGAAGAAGTGGCACAAGTGCTTATAACCAAATAATGGCCTACCATATTCACATGCTACACCAGTATGTTATTTAGACTAATATTTACAAAGAAATGGTCCAAAGACGTGTAAAACATACATTTGTCGATAGCCTGTTGGTCTCAAGGCACCTTTTGTCAAAAGTGCATAAGTACACCAACCCACCTGGTATTCTTTCACCATATCTACTAAACACACAAGCCTGCAAGATCCGTGGCAAGTAGTCTCATGATTTCTGCAAATTGTGTTGTCATGGGAAAAAATAATTTCTAAAACTGTCAATGTTATACAGACCTTTACCTGATAAAGGCAAATATGTTAAATGTGGTAATTACTGTTCCAGCAGCTATGCTCTAAGAAAGCTCAGCTACAAATTGGGAATGGCTACTACTACATTTAACTTTTCTCTAGTTTACCTTTACAAAACCATGTTCTCTTTTTTAAAGCGTGTAAAGTATATCAATGACTTAAATTGTGTTCTTTTCTTTATGTTGTCGAATGGCAGATACTATCCTCCCAGACTCCAATGTGGACCGATTACTGTTATATATGTCACGAACCAAACACGGGCTGAACCCAAATGCAACGACCAAGAGACAGGGGAACAGAAATTAGGATTTTATTAGAGCTGGGGGGGTCCAAAGCTGAACACAGTTTTTACAACAGTAAAGAAGAGAGAGAGGGATGGCGAACGTAGCGAAGCCGGAGCTGCCGGACTTGGACTTGAGGGGGACCCACACTGGGACAGGATGGAACGAAAACGAAGGTTGTTTCGAAAACCGGAACTGGACTTGATACCGGAGTTGACCGGAACCCGACTGGACTGGGGATCTGGACCGGAGGGAACAGACAGAACTCGCGGAAAGGAACGAAGAAGGAAACCGAAAACTGAACTGAAAACTTGAGGGGAGGAGAGAACCGAGACTGGAACTGGAAACTGAGACTGGACTGGGAGGGGAGGAAGGGAACTGACGGGAACGAAAACGAAAACCGAAACCGAACTGAACTTGAGGAGAGAGGTGAGAGTTCCGAACGAACCGGAACCGGATCGGGACCGGGAAGGTCCAACAGGAACTGGAGGACGGGGAACGGAGGACGGAGGGTTGTTCCGAAAACAGAGGAACTGAACGAGGTTCGGGGAACCGGACCGGACGGACCCGGGACGGGAACAGGGACTGGATCAACTGAACGAGAACGACGGGACGGGGAAACTTGAACGGAACTGGACTTGAAAAACGGAGGTGACCGAACCGAAACTGACTGGATCTGGGAGGACAGACGAAACTGGTGGACTGGATCTGGGAACGAACGGGGGGGGGAGGGGGGGGGGGGGAAACTGGGCAGGGGCAGGGCAACAGCCACCGCACAGCAGGCAGAGCACCCATAACAGGTACCGCAACACAACAGGGTAGAACAACTGGAGCACTACAGGACTACTAAACTACAACAACTAAGACACAACACAGGAAAAAACACAACAACAAACACAACAGGAAAAACCAAAAAAAGAAAAAACCAGGACAGCCAGGACAGGAACCAGAAAACTGGCCGAGCGGATAATATAGCGGCGACGAAGTAAAACGTAAAATTGAAAAAAAAAAATAAAAAAGAGCGTGAGGAAAAAAAAGGGAGTGAAATTGAAAACACTACGAATAGATGCAGGAATGTTGGGAAAGAGGAATGAGCAAGGAAAACTGGGGGGAACAGAGAGAAAAGGGGAAAAAGGGAACGGCCAGCCCAGAGCGAAGGGGAAGGAAGGACAACAGCAGAAGACACAACGGGGGGAAAAAAAAAAAGGGGGAGGGGAAACACAGGGGGGAGAGGAACGGAACACAATAACATACATTTTCTGGAGGGGATTGGCTTCTCAATAAGATGGCAAAGTAGAACCACTAGCACTTTTGCTGGTGGCCAGCCTAATTTACAGTTTTAATAGTCTTAAGCTGCAGGGTACATATGTACAGTCATATGTACAGTGGTGAATCCCTCACCTGTGCTGTGGTTATTATTAGAACCTGAAGTTTTCTTTGCGTGCATGAAAGGTGATACGGTCTGAGGATTGCGGATACACGCTAATCACCCTCAGCTGAAGTGGCAGCACCCTGAAAAATATGTAAATTCTAGCTAAAATGATGAGGGCGTAAGGGGCTTCAGCAATGATAGAGTGAATTAACCGAGGATCACATCACCACGATGACCTTCCCTTCCCCCAGAAGGTCTCCATGGGTGTGATCCTGTCGGAGATTCCATGCCGAGGCTACTTCAGCTCCATCCCAGAAATCACATGCTCCCCCCCTGTCAGATCAAACACTCCTCCCTTCTCACCCCAAGCCAAGCTGTGTTCCTTTGATGCCTCCCTGTTTCTTAATCAATCCACCTCTGTGTGCAGCTTATCAGGTCTGCCTCCAAATATTCTGCTGCTGCCTTCGTTTGTCTTTGCAACTTAATCTACTGTCTTCCCCGGGCTGGCTGACCCACTTTTAAAATTCACTACATCATCATACTGCTATCTGTGAGCAACTTGTCAGGTCTCACTGTTTCTACCTTTGACCCATACTCAGTACCTCTGAATTATAGGGTAGGTGCTCCAGGAAAAAAACTGCCCAGCAGTCAATTGTGTGCTTACATGTGTGTGTTACTGTGTTTATTCGGGGAACAGAAGAACAAGATCAATTAAAAAAATAAAAACATTTTGGTTCCCATGTGATGGAAGGCACAACATCATTTCAAAACTGCACCCAATACCTTGGTTATGTGCACACACAGAGCAGGTGACCTCAGTTACACCTGATAAGTGTGCAGCTAATCATAGGCTGTGAGAAACATCAATTTCCCCAGTTGGTTGGTTTTATCATAATAATTTTGTGTTTCAGATCCACGTATACAGGTTGCCAGTGTATTAGTTATACATGATAGGGGACATTTCTCCATTCACATTTCACCAGTATAGCCAAATATTCATGAGGACCCTTTGTATATCCCAGTTTGTTTTTATTACTGCTATATGAAAGAAACCACATAGGGTAGGTCATAGTACCATTTTGAAAAGCAGTGTGTGTTGGAAAGCATGGATGTATCATGACACAGGTCTTATAAGTGAGCTGTTGCGGCATATTTTTGTCATTGTCAGCTCTTTCTTAAAATGTAGTTTTCATCTTGAATATAGACACAAAATAGCCAAAAGAAAAATATAATGACAAAAAACCACACAGTCTGGATAACTCCTAATCAGAAGTACTGTCCATTAAGAGAAAACTGGGAAGGAGTGTAGGTCTAATAGTCGATGTTACCAGCCGGCATGGTGTTCTAATGCTGACATTACCACACAGATAGCATGGTCATGCTCTTGTTGATGCAAAGAGTCATTTTGTTGGGTTGCTGGAAAATGGCTCAGATTCACTGTGCCTCACATTTTACTCACACAATTGACCTTGATTACAGGTAATGGGATGTGATGAAACCCTTTCTCCCTGGCGATGGAGTAAGAAAATATGTTCAGTAGAAAAATTGTGGCCGTATCCGCACCACTTTTAGTGCTTATAAATATTGCAGAGCTAAATGGAAATCTTAACATTTCAACTGCCATGGTAGCTTTAGAAATATTGAAGGCTGAAAAAGCTTTGTTTTACCACAAGAGTGACGAAAGGTAAACCTGAAATTAATAACTTAAAAAAACATTAAACTAAAACTCTCTTTTTTTGCTTTGTTTGGGTGGCTTTCTTAGATCCATTTCTCTCTCAGCAGGAGTCGTTTCATGGGCTTAGAAAAGTATGAGTGCTTTAATTATATAGGAACACTTTCCAGACCTCTAATTATATCTGAATACCTATTTCAGTTTGGTACTGTGGAGCCACCACTGCTCTATTCCAGTAGGAGCCCATAACATCGTTGCAAACCAGCTCACACCTCCACAACAGTTAGCGTTCCAATGAGCAATCGCCGAAGATGTAACACAAAACAGAAGCAGCTCAATCACTGTAACGATGGCAACAAAAGAATTATGCAACTTCAGTCAAAATATCTGAAATGCGCCACTGGGGTGGTTTGCCTTGCCAAAGCAATTCTTTGTATTGCAGTGACATGCTCCATGATAGAGTGTCTAATCCTCCCCATCTCAGTGATGGCTGTGGCAGGACGTCCCACAGGGGGATGCATAATTGTCCATATATATTTGTACAGGGAGACGGGGTTTCACTCCACGCGTTTCGGTTTCTCCCACCTGATCCTCTGGTGGATCAGACCTCCAGCAGCACATGAAGCAGTCTTCTGGTGCAACGGGTGCACGACTTAACCGTTGGACCGAAGAGGGAAAAGAAGCCGTGGCTGGCTGCCGGCATTCTGGAGGACATGTGATCTAGTCACCACTCTCACAGATTCACAAAACATGTTGCCAGTACGGACCTACAAATACAATGCCGCAAATGAATATCAGAAGAAAAAAAAATTGATTAAATATATTTAGTCCGTCATAGAGATAAAGTCCTAAGAGAACATCTCTGAGAATATCTCAAGAAAACTTTTATTTTTAGTACTGCATAAGTTGAATAATTTATTTGTTTTGGACCATCAGACCTTCATCTGGCTTTTTGGCAAATGGTTTGCATTGGTCAGTAATTTGGCTTTAACTGAAAACCATTTTTGTGAGGTGCAGTTGTAATTATCAGACCTTCAGTTGTTGAATGGCCTTGGATGAGGGTTTGGGGAGCCTGCTACCCCTTACAAACAAGGGTGCTTTTCTGGAGCCTCTGCACATTACAACAAAAAAAAAGGGCAGTGAATTTGCTTCACCTCATTCATTCCCCATATCTGCATTCAGAAGCAAAAGGCTCCATAACCTCTTGTTAACTTTGTTTGCATGTAAAGAACAATGACACTTTTTCCTTGGATAATGAAGTCGCAAGTCGCCTCCACACTTTCGCTCACCAACCGTCCCCCAGTTAATGACAACTTTTTTTTGTTGTAGCCCCTCCTCCATGTAGAGAGATAGAAGAGGTCAGCGCAACGGTACCGGGTCATGGGTTTATTAGACATCAAACAGGGTCATTAGGCTGTTTGCTAAAGTCTGGCCTCCCCTCGCAGAAGCCGCATGGGTAGGGGCCAACCCCCGCTTTCATCAACATCCCAGGGTCTGAACCAAGGCTAGACCTGCCAGCAGGCTTGCAACAGACTAAACCTTAATTGATTGTGACATCAATTACGAATAATCTCATCACTTTATGAGAGTAGGCTTGTCAAAGCTCTAATTAAGTTCTCAGCCTCCTATATGTGCAGACAGGATCAACAACCCTTTACGCTATAATAATGGCCGATGTGTGGACTGTTGTCCTCTCCAGCTTCTAGCAATCTTGGTCGATGGACTAAGCAAAAGAGCAGAAATGCACGTTTCCAAAAACACGCTCCCTTGAATAACAGCCGCTGGCAGCGCAGCCGCATTCCGACTCCATATCGTTTGTGTCACAAATCATTTAAAACTACGCTGTCATTTTTATGAAGTGGGTATCGGTATTAATGAAGCAAAAATATATTCACCTTTGACTTTGCTAGGCAAGAGCACTCCATTACATTACATTACATTATAGGCATTTAGCAGACGCTCTTATCCAGAGCGACTTACACATCATTTCTTTTGCATTTATACATAGTATCCATTGATACAGCTGGATATATACTGAAGCAATGCAGGTGAAGTACCTTGCTCAAGGGTACAACGGCAGTGTCCGACCTGGGAATCGAACCTGCAACCTTTCGGTTACAAACCCAGTTCCTTAACCATTATACCACACTGCCGTCCCACTCCGCCTCCCCTCAGTGTCCCTACCTCATTCAAATGAATGAATTCATTTTAGACAGTAACACAATACATGTATCAGAATGCCATTTATTCAGTTGTGCTTCGTTACAGTGTTTGAATATGTTGGAACAGGAAATCCTGTTTGATCTTTTCAATGACTTCCATCCTTTTGACAAAAAAACGAATGGCTTGTTTTTGTTTGTTCCCCCTCACTGATCTCAGTCAGGAAAGTTTCACGTTCCCTGCTATCCAGCAGTCTATTGAACAACCGTGTGTACTATATCTTTGCCAGATAATTATAATGAATAAATATTAAGGTCCTGTCCATGTACTGACTGTGTCCAGGAGCCCAGCAGGGTGAGCAGTGGCTTTAGTCAGGTTTCGCCTGACTCAAAACTGACCCCTCCGGTGAACTCCTGTAGTCTGTCTGCACTATAGCTGCACTTGATGTGTAGGGCCTTGAAGCAATGGGCAATCAGCTGGCGAACGACAAAGTGAAGAGCACACACTTTAGAACACAGATTGATGTAGGCCAATCCAAAATAATGTAGTTAGTAACAACGGGTTCAAACAAATGAAGAAAGAATTATAATTTATCCCACAAAAACAGACAGCTTTCTTTTATTTATCACTTCTAAATTTACAATAAAGTTATTATTACGCTAGGCTACATTCACAATATCGTTATAAGTCGGATAAAGGACTGTATAGAACTTTATGACTTTGATTGACTCCCTACATATATACCAATTAACCTGAAAAACTCTTGACAAAGAATGCTTTAAAAGTGACAAAACCCCAAAATGCAATCCAGTGCCTCAAGTCAAGGACAAGTACAACAACAAAGAGGCTATTCATGTCGTCACATTTCAATGATGGTTGTCATTTTATTGGACATCAAGTGCAATGGTTTGTTTTTGAATGGGATCTGCAACTCGATAGTGAAGCAGGAACAATAAACAGAGAGTGAGAATTTGGCAGATCGTCTTGCAGGTTAGCAGGTCTCTTTGAAAGGCTCCCTGAAAGAGAAACTCACATTTGAAGGAAGGGGCTTGGCATTCTTTCAAATGAATATGAATACTTTTTTCCCCCCATTTTCCCCTTGAACCCAGACTTAATCTCCTCAGGACAAAAGAGAGAAAGCACCCCCCACCGAACCCCCCGATCCCTCCCCAGATCTTTAAAGTAGCTTCCCTGTTTGGGACAGGGCCACAAATGTAATTGCCCCTAGTCCAAGGGTGTGAACTTGACAAAGGTGGACTTCAGAGTAAACCACAGGTGTCACCTCTCTTATTAAAGTGGAAGCAGACAAAGGGTTGGAAAACTGTGAAAGAGGAGAAATCCCACTCACCTTCGTTTTATGTTCTCCGTATTGGACATGGATTCTCTTTATAACATGGATTGTACGCAGTGCTAAACTGCAAGCGTATGTTTGTTTTAATCATTATTCCTTATTCCTGTTTCTGACTGGTAAGATGGAAGATAATTTACTTCAATTTAACGCCATACCTGGTTGTCTTCTCACACTAAAACGATTGAAAGGACTTGTAAACCCAACAGGAAGAAATCTGCTAAATCCCAAAACAGTTTGTGTTTTGATTATTTGCTTCCTTGTCTGAGTGTGGCATTCCAGCACTTTAGTCACAATACTCATTGAGTGGATGTATTGTTCTTCCAAATCCATGGGTCTAGTGGCATTGTTGAGACCTGGAAATTTATCTCTGTTGTGAACTTTGTGGTCTCTGCTGGCACGGACCATTGTGCACCTGTCAAGTCTGGGTAACCCAATCTGCACTCCACAACGTATTCTGCCCCTTCAGATCATAGTCCTTAACAACGTCAAAAAAATGTCAACCGCATAGGAACGGCAGTTTAGCATAATGGTATGTGAAGTGGGCTTGTAGCTCTGAAGTTGTAGGTGCTCTTAGCAGGTGGGTCACTGCAGTTGAACCCTGTAGCAAGGAACTTAAGCTGAATTATAAAACAGATGGATATGATCCTGTTTACTGACTGGTTAAACTGCGCTCAAAGACGTGCTCAAATTACCAGTTTTGATAGTGTATAACTGTGCACCTTGCTATGTAAAATGCACTAGGACTGCACTATTGCTGAGGATTTGTAAAGTGGCGGACACCAGCAGGGTATGCAGTAATGTTAATGTTCACTGCCACCACAGCACCGTAATGCAGAAGTGGTCAGATTCAGGTCTGGAGATGTAAAGTTAGGGAGATCATGAGATAACATAACAGGGAAAGGTCACTATGAAGCTGCTGGAGACAAAACTTAAATGCTAATGTTGTAAAACAATTGACATTCTTGCTGGAATAAAGAAGAGCAACTTCACGCCAACACAAGCAAGATGAACACTGTGCAATATCACTGCAGAACCAGGTGAAACATGACAAATCTTTAATCTATGCACAAAAACAGGAAATGTCAAAATGAATATAATTAAAATGTAACCCATCTAACTACCCGTCAAGTCAGTACTCATGTAATGTAGCCTACTGCTAAACATCCAGCTGTACAAACTGAATTTAAGATGTGTATATTGGATAAAAGCCTCTACCAAATGCTTAACCCGTTTACTCAGGCCCACTAGTGGAGTAGACACTGATGTCTACATCACAAGCATCCTACTCTACCACGGCAGGAAAAAAAAACCGCATATGAGCTTTATCAGCACTAGTTGGGCTAGTATCAGATCAAATATGAAGTTGTTTATATGTGTTATCATTGTTCTGTATTTCATAGACGTAAGTGAAAATCCTCATATCCGAGTATGGCCGTTGCCTTGAGGGAGAGGCAATGAGTCACGCCCTGAAGAGGACGCAGCACCCTCCTTCCGACTACCGGCTGACGGGGTTGTAGCAGGGAATTGAATAACGTAGGGGTACAATTGGCCATTAAATTGGGAAACAAATGGGGAAAAATCTAACAAATAAAAAAACTGCGTGAAACACTCCAAATCGATTGCGTCTGACAGATCTCAGCTCACACATCACAACTTGGTGAAACGAGCCCCAGAGCTGTATCGAAAGCATATGAACAACGCTATCAAGAAGCATCCGGAAAGCGCGTTGCACAAGTATTACGCAAAACGCTGCATAATTTTGCTCTGCATCTGAACTAGCAATTGGATTCCAATCGTATTTTCGCATGGTGAACATTTGTTCCTGCATAACATGAGTACTAGTGCGTTCGAGTATTAGTGCGTGCGAGTACTAGTGCATGTACACCTTTCATCATTTCTTCTTCGCTTTGTTACCGACACGACTTTGCAACAATAGCATAGCGGTGGCTAGCTATCTCCACTAGCCACCACTACAGGGCTAGCTCAGTGTTGTTGTGTATGTATGCGTTTTATGGTGTTATATTGATTGTAGTATAGCTAGGTAGCCAGCCTAGTAATTTACAGATTAATCTAGTCCCACCCCCAATTCCCATAGAGATCCATTCAAATGCAGAGAGGTTATAGTATCACTTGTAGAAGTACCAGAAAATAATATATCAAGAGTCTTTTGATATTTTTTTATACCCAGTCATGATAGCATCACCTGTTTACATGTGGAATGTTCAAAACGGGTGTTTTTTTTTTACTTCCCAGTCTTTTTGTTGCCCCTGTCCCAACTTTTTTGGAATATGCTGCAGGCATCAAATTCAAATTAGCGTATATTTACAAAAATCAATAAAGTTGATAAGGTAAAACATTAAATACATTTTCTTTGTACTTGTGACGGTCGGGGGCAGAGACCAGATGCAACCGAACAGGGATCTTAATAAAGCGACTCACTAGTAGGTGAGATCACCACTAAATCTCATAAGAGACAGAGGAAGGGATAGAACGAATAACAGAAAAGCTACGACTCCAAGGGAATATCCCAACTAAAACAGGAACCTCAAACAGAAAATAGCCTAGCAAACTAAGGAGCAGGAGAATTAGCTTCTTAGCTCTAAAACAAAACAAGAAAATAACAGAAAGGAGCGAGGCGGTACAGCCCCAACACTGGGTGCTGCACTCTAAGGGCGCTTTCACATATTGAATGCGGTTCTCTGGACCGGTACCCTGGATCGCTTTCACAGATTCCAAAAAACAGTTTGCATTCTGTTGTTTCGCAGTCTGACGCAAATTTCTATTGCACGCACCACTAACAGTTAATAAGTAGAACTTCAAAGCCAAAATGGCGAACAACATCCCCTTTTTCATTACTTTTATAGGTTTACTCCAATTAATGAGTTTAGCTAAGCCTAGTATTATCTTAACGTTAGTAGTCGTATCTCTCTCTGCTGTTTCAGTGAGCGATATTAACCTCTCGCGTGTCTCGCAGAAAAAAATGGAACGCACGGTCATAATACCTGGTACCAGGAATCGTATCCTGGACAGACCTCCGCGACAGGTACCAGGATTTGCTTGGTCCAGAGTTTGGTTCCCTTTCACATATGCATCCTGAAATGGATCAGGCCTCTAAACGCTCCAGGAAACTGATCAGAGAGCCATATGTGAAGGCGTCCTAAAACTCTGTTGTCCAAAGAGAATGAGCAGGAGTAAACTGCATGGACTTGCAGTCAAGAAATCCCCCTAATCTCTCACTTCTGTGACAATTTCTAGCTAAAGGAAGTCACGTAAGCGCTGAACCCAATACCTATTCCTTATAATACAAGCAAGAGATTATCCACTTTAGATGGGAGCAGATATTTCTTGAACTTAATGTTATAAAGAGTACGGAGTACTGAAAAGTACTATTGCAATAGCTATACCTCCTCTTTATAATTAAAGCAAGAGATTATCTACTTTGATGTGAGCAGATAATTCTTGAACTTAATATTATGAAAAGTACTGTTATAATACCAATACCGGCTCTCATGTATAGTCGACACTAAAATGCCGTTTGTCCGTTAATCAAGCCTCTAAGTAAGGTTTGACAGGTGCAACAGCGAACGCAATGAACTCGCCTGCAGATCTCAGGACCAATGAGCGCAGGAGGTGTTGCAGGTAGAGAGGAATCTGCACATGTAAGACCCATTAGGGCAATTAGACGTGGCAAAGTCTAATTAGTGACGCAGGGGTGGAAAGGAATAGAGCAGAATGCTACACAGCCACCCAAAACCATGACAGTACTGTTTTCAATTAAATTAGGGGGACACCTAAGTTTGGTTTTGGTTGCAAATTACATGTTAAAATCGAAATTTCACCCGTCAATATCTCAGCCATTTTAGCACCAATTACCAAGCCACCTGGCAGATCAACTCATCTCATCAATATCTCGACATAAAACAAATATGGGAAATATTGGTTAAACTGTTTTCATACAGTTACGTACATTTTTAAAAAATTGCATTTAGATTAAGACTTTTTTTCAGACGACCTAACTCAAATTCTACAACTCTAGTCGCTAAAGTTGACATAGCGATATGTCGGGCATGACATGGACCAATGCTTTTGGGGGTGATAATTCTGTTTATTGTACAGTTTTTAAATAAACCTTTATAATTCTTCTTTGTGACAAACTTAGGCACTGCATTAAATGTGTGATTGTAGCTATATTAGCCATAACATTATCTTCATAGTTAACGGTAGTTCGCTGATTAACTGTTGAATGTCAGCTTGCTAGCAGTATTTGTTGGCAGTTATCCATACCCAGGGCCAATACTTGTGGGTCTACTATTTGATGATACAGAAAATAAAATGTGGAGATTTTAAGTCAATGACTTGTACTGCAATATCAGTCCGTCTTTGAGTGAGACATAATTTCAGAGGAAGTGACAAGCAGACGTAGATGCCACAGGTCCTTACGGAAGAGTGAGGATCCACACAGACTGCAGGTGTTGGCTTAAAACAAATAATGAAAGAAAATGTTTTGTCTGGTAATGCAGTAACAATATGCTTATTTGCCTATTTCCAATGGATCATAATCATTAAATTCATCTACAAACCAAGTTAGGCTTTGGGCATCACCTTCAGTCTAAGATAGGATTTATATCCTTAACTCGCTGGATTGTACCCACTTGTTCCTAAACCATGTATTTTGGAAAACTATGAAATCCAGAGCACATCCCACTTGTTGTAAAATTTCATCACTGCTGAGGCCATTTCATAGCCACAAAAAACACTCACATTCACAATCATAAAAAAGGTATTAAAAAAAGAAAACACAGTTCAGTCAATCAGCTGACACATTTCTGAAGGCTTTCAGTATTTTTGACCCAAAGCAGATCTACAGTGTGATGTAGCAAACCTCCTACTTGATTCTATTCCAGGCTTTGAGGGGGACTGTCACTCTGAAAGGTGTGCTACTTGATTCTATTCCAGGCTTTGAGGGGGACTGTCACTCTGAAAGGTATGCTACTTGATTCTATTCCAGGCTTTGAGGGGGGACTGTCACTCTGAAAGGTGTGCTATTTGATTCTATTCCAGGCTTTGAGGGGGACTGTCACTCTGAAAGGTGTGCTACTTGATTCTATTCCAGGCTTTGAGGGGGACTGTCACTCTGAAAGGTGTGCTACTTGATTCTATTCCAGGCTTTGAGGGGGACTGTCACTCTGAAAGGTGTGCTATTTGATTCTATTCCAGGCTTTGAGGGGGACTGTCACTCTGAAAGGTGTGCTACTTGATTCTATTCCAGGCTTTGAGGGGGACTGTCACTCTGAAAGGTGTGCTATTTGATTCTATTCCAGGCTTTGAGGGGGACTGTCACTCTGAAAGGTGTGCTATTTGGCATGATGTGACAGATGATCAGAAAATCAACCTCACTGACAAAATCAAAGATGCTTTAACACTTAACTGCAGACAGATCATTACCTCAATGCCAATTACCAGCCAGGTATGTGAATCTAACAGCTATCTGAATAAACATGTCTATAATGTATTGTTGATGATGGATGGTGTGTTACTTACTCCTCTCATAATACCCTGTGAGATTGGATGAAATTTGCACTAATTTGCATCACATTCTATCAAACGGATGAAATAAGCCATTGAAGAACAAACACCATGACCTCTCCTCAGTCCTGTAACTGTGTCCTGACCAGTCCTGACCTCTCCTCAGTCCTAACTGTAAATTTGTTTCTCAGCCAGATTGTTTTGCCCATCGATGGGCAATGAATTATCCACTTTCTTCAGGTCATCCCTGTTGATTACAGCAAGGGCGGCAGAAATCACTTGACATCCCAGAGATGGGAAGGGATTAGGGCGTCGCCCGCTGCCAGTTGTAGCGCCAGGTGGCTCTCCCTGTTGCCGAGGTGTTACACCTAATCCCATTACCCGTCTGCTAAATCTCGGCAAAATAAAAAAAATATCGGCCGCCACGTTTTTCATCCCCGGCTCTTTCCGATTGACTGGCGGCCGCGTCACCTGAAAGGAGTGAAAATCCGCGGGCAGCAGCTGCCTCCTCGCCACCAAGGCCAATCATCATCCAATTTCCACGGCACTGGTGGCCTCTTATTCCCACGTCCAATAATACTCTGTCGAAAATTCCCTCTTCTACGAATCTAGTTTAATCCTGCCAATCTCATCTCCCAAAAGTGCAACCTCCCCCCATTTCACGACAGCCTTTGGGGACACCCATTAAGTCCCAGTTCTGCTTAAAATAATGGGGTAGGGATCACAAAACATGACCACCGTGCATTTTGACTCTTGGGGCATTAGGTGAAGATTAAGACTTTGCATAATAAGATTACACGGCGAATGAGTGATATCAAGGGAGCGTCCATATGCAGCTGTCTGCTTCTCTGTATCCTGCTCTGAACTGGGTGCTACATGCCACAATGGGGGTTATCATTGTGTACAGGGGGCACTGCTGAGAATCAAATAGGATTGGTTCAAAATTAGCTGGCCATTTCCAGCCAGCTCTTGTAGATTAAATCTCCATTGGCAGCCGTGTTTTTGTGGTTAGAACGCACCGTATGGGATCGGCGATTCCCAACCTCCCCGTATTTTGTCTGGCAACGCCGCAATCTTAATCCAGGATTACATGGAAAGTGAGCATGCAATGAAACAAAGAAATCAATTTGGTATCAATTTTTTTTTGTCTTAACCATCTGTGGCCTTAGCCTATGCAATCAAAGGCAATGTAGAGCTGGTCTCGGTGACAGAGAGACCGACAGATGGTTTGATTTATACAGCGGCAGCAGAGGGGAAAGAGAGGAAAGTGGGAAATGGCAGATATATCCTGAAAGGACATCAGATTACTGCTAGTGATATCAGTGGTGATAATTTTATTTACTTTTGCTCAGTGCAGACTCCAATGTTATTTATTTCAAGGCTATCAGAGGTCAACATTCTCCGGTTGTTTGATTTAATTCAATGCACAGCACTAATAATTATGGATCACTGACATTTTCAAGAATTTACCTCTCCTCGGTTGCATTATGGTCTTATTCAATATTTTCTAAGCATAACAAAAATAATAATAGATATTATAGACATCCCAGTATACAATATTTCCCTTCTGCTGTTAGAATTCTCCAACGCCCACTTAAAATCTCCTTGACAAACTCCCCATCAGTTAGGACAAAGCACCAGGTTGTTTCATTCAATGTGCGGGACTAAAAACAACCCAACATATTTAAAAGTGTTTATCACCCACAAAAAAAAAAAAAGTTTTTCACAATCTGCATAAAGGAAAGACAATTTGCAAGTAGAAATGATAATTACGGTAGTTATGAAACTGAAAAGAACAATGTGCACACTACCGTGATGTAAATAAGCAAAACCAACAAAAATCAGAACTACACACATCTTAAACGAGGAGACTCTCCCGCGCAACAAGACATAATGTAGTCAATTAAACAGCGACAATTCAAGGAAACGGGTAGATCTGCAACATGCTATTACGAATGGGAGTAAAGATCCACCATGAAACATTGAGTAATTGACCCAGTCGCTTTGGGAAAGTTTTACTGTTTTAAAGTACTCAAACACTTATAATGTTGCCATCTGCTGGTCAGTACATCGTGAGAATGATAAACTGTATTCAATGATTGTCCACGGTCCTCACAAAAATTATGCATCTATGAGATCTATTTTGGATCAGTTCCAAATAAACCTTATGGTAATAAGATAATTTAAATATATGATGGCACACTTGATTGAATTTAATTTCATATTGTGTTACATATGCTTCATTATGTTTTTTAATCATAAATTGTTATACATTTTTACACAGAATGTCCATGAAAAACAAAGACAATTAGGCTACCACTCAAATCAAATACACTACCTGAACTGCCTTAAACATATCAACATATTGGCCAACGCCTACACAGGTATTAATCAGAAAAATGCCATTGTTTATAATGGACCAAGCTGATGGTGGAAGTACTGGATTTAGCTTTCATGTGCAGTAGCTGATCTTTCCACATTGTAGCTGATCTCAAGTACTTCAAAACTGAAATGGTCAGATTGAGATGTTGAGGGCACAGTGCGTATCGGACCTTGTTTTGGTCGAAATAGGTACTACCATACTGTAGAGCTCTATTTCTTGCAATGAAATTTATCAGCCATATAAATACTTTAAATGTTGTATTTTCTTGACAATTCCCACTTTTTTCTGTACTCTACAGTATGTAATGTTTTTTTCTGCATGCCCTGGGATCACATTTCACTGTAGTTAAAAAAAGATTTTTTCCCATTCATAATGACTCCAAGGAAAATGTTATATTCAACTAGCACATATTAGTGCACAGTAAATTGGAATGAGTATGTTCTATGCCCTAAGTGACAAGAATAGCCCAGGGAGATAATGCACCATAGTCTTATGTATTAGATTATGTATAAGATTACAATAAAGTAATATTACACCATCAGGAAAATGGTGGCAAATGTTCTGGAAAAATCTAACATAAAACATGACTGAGCCGCCTATGAACGCTTACACTACTGCAGTTTGTGAAATGTCATATATCAAACATATTGGTCAAGCATGTGGTGGAGTGGGAAAACTGATGTACAAATGTGAAATATTACAAGCAGTAATACTTACATATTCTCAGATAGAGTGAATGGGTTTTTTGTAGCTGTTTGCATACTACAAAACTGATCTAACTAAAAATGCTGTTACATACGGCTGTAATTTATTGTTCACAGCACCCAATAATACATTGCAAACAACGTCATGAAGGATATCCTGTCCTTTAACAGAGAAAAGAGTTTGACATGAAACAACATGAAAATGTCCTACTTTACAGCTGTAGGTCCATCTGGGGGGGTTTTGTGTGTGAGGTTACAGGAAGTGTACTCGCTGTAAAGGGGTGTGTATTTCTCAAACGGATTGTCCAAGTCAATAAATTACAACTGAATCTTGAAAGGGACATCTGTATGTGTAAAACCAATTGTAGGATTCTATACTTATTTAATTTTTAGACGCAGATATTGATAGTAGATTGACGTGGTATAATTGCACTTGATTTATTTATTGTTTATTTTACAATAGAGTGAGCATGACTTTTCACGGCTGTTTTGGCATATGCTCAGGCTATTGTCGGGTATACGGAATACGTATGGAAGCCCTAAAAGGCCATCTATTCATAAATTTGTTTTACTCCGTTTTTTTTATTCCGCATGAGTAGGTAGAGTTGCAGGTGTGACTGGGTGGGGGTTGCTTGTTAAATGGTCTAGCTACGCAACAATAGTGGCACTTAGTACCTCTGTATTCGACAGAGTTTGGAAATCGTGTACTAATGAAGCTAGAACACTGGGTGTGTTGTTTGTACTCATAGTTTGGTTGCAAGAGCAATGAATGTCTGAGTTGAGCAATCTCATGGCGCCAGCGCCATGGCCACTAGGGGGTCTGTGCGAATGGGTTAATGTGAAAAGAACATTCTTATATGTGAAAAGACATAACATGCACATTGTTTTTGTCAAAAATAAATGTAACCTTTTTAATTTACCCAGCGGGATCAAACCCGGGTCTCCCGTGTCAAAGGCCATCGCTCTCGATCCCTGAAAAGTGCCAAATTCGGTGCTGTACAGGTATGGAGCTGCCAAGCTGTAACTTGTTGGCGGATGTCATACCTGCCATCCCCAATATTTGTTCTCAAATTAATTGGTTAATTTTGCATAGAAAAGTTTTTAACATTTTTCTCATTTAAAAATTAAAGTTGAAATTTAGATGATGGTTTAGCACATGGGAGACCAAATGACAATATTTGCAGTCCAAATAATGATTTTTGCTCGCTGTTGCTGAGACAATTAAAGTTTACTCTATGTTGCCCTTCAAAATAATCTGACTCCGGGAGCCATCCTGTGACTGATCTCCTTAACTATTAACATCAAGTGTATTTAGCTGTCTAGGTAGCTTGTTAGGATACTGTGACTATAATATTCAGCAAAATCATTGCACAATGTGCAGCCATTAGCTAAAAAGATGCTTGACTAACCACTTAACTAACTCTAGGATGTATCTATTTCATAGTAGCCTACAATAGTTTAGGGTGCAAAGATAAGGTTAAGGTAGCTTTTCTGTTTTCTTGCTTGCTTCATCCCAGTCATGTTTCCTTGTTAGGCAACTATAGCCAGCCTGCTGCCTTTGTTAGGCCAGTATGGACTATAGAGTCCCTAATGTTGTAGTGGAAAATATCTCCCCTTCAGGACACACAGATATTTCTATTATTATTTATAAATAGCTGAAATATTGGTTTTCTCAATCTACCAGCACATTTTCATTATAGCCTACTTATCCACCTGAATGTGAGATTGTATATATCAAATGCTTTATTTGATGTGTAGACTGACAGTGAGCATATTATTTTATTCCGCTTCAGATTTACTGAAACAATTCACGTCAAGTATTTCTCAAGCTTCTAAATTTGAATCTCAAGTACAAAAGCTGTATTGTACTTGAGATTCAAACTTAGAAGCTTCTGGTTACAAGCTCAATTCCCATACCAGCGAGCTGTACAGCTGTGGAAACTACTGCACACAGGCTTTTAGATGAATGAGGTTGTATTTTGTTCACACACATCAAGGTCAACTGAAATACAATACTTTTTTCCCCATTGGCAGATTCCTCTTCCTGTTCTCCCAATATGCCTTTGTATTGGCTGTACTCCCACATATCTTAACAGAGATTAAACACTCACTTTTTCATGCTCCAAATTAGAGGTTATTTTAGTCCTGTAAGGGAAGTTTCATGTTTCCCTAACAAGCCATAATCATGAACTATGTGGAGTTAAGGTTTCACAGTTGCACTGCCAGAGCCAGAGAGCTCCTGCCTGCATTTCATGGTCATCACAGAACTGTACGTTTTGCTGAGATGGAGAATACACTCTTTATTCACAAGCCAGGAGGTGGTCCTTAATATTATAATGGGCACGTTACCTGTACAGCAAATAAACCTGCGGGCCAGTATAGGTGGCAAATAGTGCCTATGATTAAATGATAAATCTTTTCTGTACTTATGATAGGCTCTATTTTCTGAAACATACGTGGCCTGCATGTTTGTGCTTAATTTTTTTCAAATTGCGTAATGGCACCTTTCATCCTGTAACTTCTTTGCTGTTATGACTAAAGTAGGATTTGATATAATCTGACAAAGCACTGTACATATATACATATATACTCATAAACTAGAATGCAACCTGTCTGTCTGCTATAGCAAATATAGATCAGGGATATAGCCAATACACAGGCCATACCCATATTATTGAATTATATGTACTGCAATTCTAGGTATAACAACGAATGCTATGTCGTAACATTTGAATTTGACCCATTATTAACTCTTATCCAAAATGGTAATTCAAATGGCATTCATTGATCTGTTGTTTCTAATGAGTAGAGTCACTCTAGTAATTACATTTCTAAGATGAGATGAGACTGCTTGAACCTGATATCACTGTTGTAATGGAAAACTACAATTTAATGACATGACACTGTCTATTTAACTAAACCTTATACATTTTTTTGAGAGGATTATAGTGTGGCTCCTGTAATTTGGTGGGAATACTCAGCATTGCACTTGCATTTACTGTGGAATGTACATTTCTAGTTAAATACTAATTGTAGACCTTTTCAAGGTCTTTGTGCCATGCACAGGTAGGACACTGCAGTGCATAGATGATGTCAGGGGGGACAGCCAGGTGCCCTGGAGGAGGAGGAGGAGGAGGAGGGAGGGGGAAGGGGGCAACGGTAATACCATTTTCTCCTGGGTTGGCAGACCTGTAGATGAGATACAGACTTTAGATATTAATTAAATTAGCACTTCACAGGAAGAAAGAGATCATTGTTTCATATTGGTTAAATGTGTACTGTACATCAATATGATTCATAATACACAAGGCGCTTACTTATGACCCAAGTAAGACTGCTTTTTAAATACGTTTACACTCTTTTTTTTTCAATACAAGCTCAACTTCATCCTCTAAAGCAACTTTTGTAGCAGTTGATCTGTAAATATACTATACGAATACAATTCTAAAGTATTATACTCTTGTCTATTGTAAAACCAAGTCGAGTTTATTCTCCTACAAGTTGTATATCAAAAAGGAACAGGGTCTTTTTCTCTGAAAAGAGCCCATGCTGCAATTGTTGAAATGCCTGATCTATCCTGGAATTTGTCATCATTGCTGTGAGATGTCCTGCCCCTAAAACAATCCCAGACAGGCGAATGGCTCTTACTGATTTCATTTGTAAGGCACTATAGAAGGGTGGCCACAATAGGCACCATCTGAAGAGACCCATCTGGGGGCCCTTTTACATCCTTTCAGCGACACAATGGACCGATGACCTAGAAATCCATCAATAAAAGACAGTCCTTCAGATGACAAATTGAAGAGCGGCGGAATTCCTCTTCGTTCCACATGCGAACGCCCTGCACTGTGGGCAACTGGGATACGCCCCAGGCATCAGGCTCGCCCATCACCCAGGGCTCACTCTCCAGCGGCAAGATTTAAAATGAATGGCAGGCACGGGGGTCCCTTCCAAAGAAGCCGTGTATGTGATTAGCTGTCATGAATAGCTGAGCTAATAGGTTAGGCTTACCTTTGTGAACTCGCTGCAGTACTGTAGCTCTGCTGGGAAAATGAGTTGTGAAAACTGAGAAACTGTGTCTGAGAACAAGGTGGTGGTGTGGTGTAGTGGTTAAAGAACTGGGTTGGTAACTCGGAGATGTTCAGATCTGAGGTGGAGCCTTCTTAATTCACCCTCCAACAAGCTACCTGATCTGCATTGCTTTAATTCGCATACAGCAATATGAATGGGTGGTGTGGTGGCAGTGTTGTATAATAGTTAGAGAACTGGGCTTGCAGCCCAAATGTTGCCGGTTTGATTCCCAGGTAAGACACTGCCATTGTACCCTTGAGCAAGGTACTTAACCTGATTTGCTTCAGTAAATATCCAGCTGTACAAATAGATACTATGGAAAAGTTGTGTAAGTTGATTTGTGTAAGTTGATTTTGATCTGCTAAATGCCTGTAATGTAATGTAAGCCTATGTAGTCTGTGTGTGCTGTTCTGGGTAAGGGTGTTTGCTTGGCAATTAAGTGAAGGTTTTAAAACTTTAAAGAACTAAAAACGTTCTCTAGCTATAGCCAGTTTTCTATAGGGAGTAGGAAGGACTTCACTTCAGCCACAAAGCCAGATATACTGTATGTGAATAATTGATAATGAGAGAAATGACACAAGAAAGTTGCTGTCATTGTTTCCCAAAGCGACATACCATTTGTGAGTCACTCCATGCCAGACTTGCTGTCCGAATCTCCCAGGGGACACCGCAGTCTGCGCTGAGCTGTTTACACTTCGCTCTGTCAATGACACTCGGTTTACATGTATGACTTTTTTTTACTGAAATGTGCCAGTTGTGATGCATGTACCCTGAACGTGCAGTGGTGTACTGCATGTCGCTTTAAAAACATCAGGAAAATGTTGAGGTTGCGTCGGTTTCCCTTTCTAGCACTGTGCACTAGCTACAGGAGATGTGGTATGTTGGGGCTACAGGAGATGTGGTATGTTGGGGCTACAGGAGATGTGGTATGTTGGGGCTACAGGAGATGTGGTATGTTGGGGCTACAGGAGATGTGGTATGTTGGGGCTACAGGAGATGTGGTATGTTGGGGCTACAGGAGATGTGGGCTACAGGAGATGTGGTATGTTGGGGCTACAGGAGATGTGGTATGTTGGGGCTGCAGGAGATGTGGTATGTTGGGGCTACAGGAGATGTGGTATGTTGGGGCTACAGGAGATGTGGTATGTTGGGGCTACAGGAGATATGGTATGTTGGGGCTACAGGAGATGTGGTATGTTGGGGCTACAGGAGATGTGGTATGTTGGGGCTACAGGAGATGTGGTATGTTGGGGCTACAGGAGATGTGGTATGTTGGGGGAAGTTGCTTAGTTTGGTTGGAGGTGTCACTGCTTTGTGCAGCACTGCCTTGCTGAGAGTACGGGATAGATAGGTGTCGCCATATTCAGACAATTAGTCCAGTCAAGCTTTCGGTCCTGGTACTGAGGGTCCAACTTACTCAGGAGCCGCTACAGCGTGGACTGCTATGTCACACTGCGCTCTGGTCATCACACTAGTGAATCTGTTAATGTCAGTATAAATTTAAATCAGGAAAAAGAGTATAGTTATCAGATTTTTGTTAGTAAAATTAGATATTACATTAATGATTCATAAACCAATTTGTTTTGTAAGGCAAATATATATTAGCTGACTATTGAGTCAGTCCTGGCAGAAGATGTGTTGCATGGGTATGGCCTCTGTATGTTTGAAGACTATTCTTTTTAAAATGTAATACGGAGCCTTAAAAATACATATAGTAGTTCAGCGTATGGCGTAGTATATGAAAGCTTCAGATAAAAGGTTAGTGTTCCAAAAATATCTCAACCGTAATAAGGTTTAACCCAGAGCACATCAGCAAGAATAGATATTGTTTCTTATACTTCCTGTGGAATTATCTCATTGAGTTTAATTAAAAGGGAAGTAGTGATCTGGTCTCACCTGATGACTCTAGTTTTGTGTTCAGTCACTCGTAATGACTGCTGTCTCCAGAAATGAAACAGAAGATTGCAGTATACTTTGTGCATGTGCCCCTGTATCTGACTGCATTAAAAAGCTTTTCAGCAGAAGGGCTGGCAAGAGCAATGGAGTGGTACAAAGCTGACTGTGGTCTGCCAGGAGCATTTATGGTTATGCAGATGTCTTTTGTCACTTGCCCGCTCTCTCTCTCTCTCTCTCACACACACACACACACACACAAGCACAGCTAATTACTCCAGCTGAAGGAGGGATGTAACACGAAGCCTCATTAATGGGGGTCTATGATGTAGTGGGTTTTATGACACCCAGGAGTATGGAGAAGTGCGTGATAGTGACATTGTTTGGACATTTCCTGGAACATCGCTCTTTAATGTGAAACAGAGAGATGGAAGCTGTTTCAAAGCGGAGGGCAGATGGGGAACCAATTGCAAATAATTTGATTGATAGAGGGAGGGGTCAGAGCTTAACCCCTATTTTCCATATAAAAGACAGAGAGAGGAATAGGAATCCTGAGTCTGCTTCATAAACAACGTGTTGCATTAATGCAGAGAAAGTCAAATAAATATGTAATAAGTAAATATTTGTCTGGTTATTGATACTGCCTTTGCGTGTGAATTTAATTTAATATAGTCCTTTTATATCCGTCCTGCATTTAAACAATGTAGGAAACAGTGCTCAGGATGTACCATTTTTATAAGTGGAACGAGATCACGCTATGAGGACATACAGTATGTGGACTTATATAAAGTTAAAGTGAGGCCTATATTTCAGTGTCTGAAAGCAGCAATCATTTGTAAATTTGTGTTGCAATATCTTGATACATTTCATTTTGACTATATTCTATGTCGGTAAGGGTATGTTTACCGTAATACAATTTTGGTGATAGCAGAGCCATTATTTTTGGCGGCTTTACAATGTGATGTAATTTTTCATTATGAAGACTAGGGCATGAGGAGGTGGGTAACTGCATGTGTTTGTGTGGCTGTAGGCTGCTTGAGGAGAAGCAGATTGTGTGATGTTTGGGAAGATGTATACGGCGAGTTCGTGTTTGCTAGTGTGTGTGCTTGTGCAGGTGAGTGTGCGCATATATGTGAACATGTGCTCAAAAGTGTGAATCATTGTGTGAATGCTTGCGAGAGGCGCGTGCGTGCGTGCGTGCGCGTGTATGTCTGTGCGTGTGCCCACGCGCGTGCGTCCGTGTTCAAAGGTCAGGTAGATCATTACAGGCGGAGCGGAGAGATGCGGCGGGCCTGGCTCACCTGAGGGAGCCCCCGGCCCTCTCCCCTCACGCCCCTGCCACATTAAATATGACTGGTGCGAGGAACACACCACCCTCTGGGGGGGCCCATCCCAAAAGGGGAGCCCCCCTATGCACGGGCGTGTAAGGCTGTACCAGTGACCAGCCCAGGGAGTTGAGTGAGCATTTAAGCAGGAATTACCTTAATGGTCGGGGACAGAAATGCGAGCATGCCTCTTTCTTGATTGGCCTGCGCCCCTGGCGAGCTTAATGAGGGCAACCGGTGTCACAAAATGTGGCTGTGTTAATTTGAGGTGTTATTTGCGAGACAATATCTTGTTTTTGTTATTGCCTGAGGTAGGCAAAGATCCTCAGGGCTCTGGTGTATTTTTCTCTTCTTTTTTGATTGAGGAGGCTTTCAGGCTGTGATGTACACCCATATGCTCTAATTCTCTTTATTAACATCCTCTGTTTGTGTTTGCTGTCGTTTTATAATATATAAGGTTTATACTAGAGGATTATATTGGTTCTATTTGATTTTTGTTCACTGCGCTTGTGTGAATGGTTACAACATACAAACGGAACAACAGTCCATAGCCTCACGGTCTTCATCCTAAATCTTTACTCGTTTATCCAGTGAATATTTTCTTGCATGCTAAATGAGAAAAGTCTGACATCGTAGAATCCAAACAATCAGTTGGATGTGCATTTGCATTCATTTAAATTTTCTACATTTTACAAATATGACATTTTCATGTGTTAATGAATGCATTAAATGTTAAGTAATGTAATGTATTAAAAAAAGTTATTATTCTAATAGTCAAGGTTTTATTTGGTATTGCACACCTGCATTCAGTATATATATATGAGGCTTATAGGCATTCATCATTTTCACGATTAATTAGACAGTTTCTAAAATTGTTCTATATAGGAACTCAATGCAACATCTTGTGATGAAATTGCTAAGGCGAGGTGCACAATTTAGCTATCCTAAATGGCACTTAAATAGTGCAGTGCCACAAAACCCATACCAAATTGCAGGTAAACAGAGCCTAATGGCTATTGTGCCGATGTTTGTTCAGCAGTGCAATCTGCAATCACACAGAGATGGAGAGAAAAAAAGATTACCTTCACAATAAAACCATTAAATTCACTGACGAAGAAGAGCTTCCCAGTGTCCGCCTCTTTATTTTTTAATGCATTTAATTTGACTCATTTATCAGTAAGATCAGGATCAATCAATATCTCATCAAAGTACAGTAAAAACTGAACTCAAAGCGTGCATCTGAATCACGTGTATTTCTGCAATGATTCTTGCTGCAGAGGTGCAGAGCTGATTCCAGGTCATTGCTGCAGACTCTGAAGCAGCAGACGTTATAAGATTATTCACTTCATATTAAGGTGAACGGACTGTTGTTCCGATGGGGTGGCAAATCAATGAAACCGATGAACCCGACCTCCCTTTGACGGCAACACTCACTGAAAGGCGCACTGCGTCTGTCGACACGCGCAACGACATGCAGAACAGCTCTGTGCATCAGAAATAGTCAGGAACTAGTGCTTAGGCTGGTATTTCTAAATACGCATCTGTACTAAAGCACACTGCCTTCATTAAAATACAATTTGTCTGGAACATTGCTCGTATCAGTGGTTAATTATTATAAAAGCATAATCATTTAAATGGTTTTATACTGCTTGGTTCCAAAAAGGCTGGTTACCATGACTGACATCTGAATTATGTCCTGTGTGTCGAGTGCACTGAATACAAATTTTGTGCTTATTATTTAATGATTGTACGCTAATTTAATGATTATCAAGATAAATGTATATTTTTAACACATTTAACACATTTGTTCTTAATATCATTTAACTATAAATGTTACTAGAAGAGGGAGGAGTTATATGTGAAGGGGAAAGGGGATTGGTGTAGTTTAGTATGGCACTAAGTCTTATAGTGGTCAGGGGTTGTTTGGGAACAGGCCTCCTTAGCCTCTGTGCTAAGGGCTAATGACATGGCAGGCCTTGTAACCCACCACTTTACAAAACCACTCCGTATGCTGGAAGGTTCCGGCTCTGTTTTGCTATTTTATCTCACTTCACTGGCTGCAATTGGACAGGCACACGAGCAAGTACTATACCGCATTGTTGCCCGACACGCCTTTTTCTGTGTCTTGGGTTTCCGTACCTCACTTGGAGTAAAACACTGAATAGAGCTAATAAAATTGTGTATCCATGTGCTAAAGTGTGTGTGGAAAGCACTTGTAATTTGTATCAAACCACTGAGTCTTTTGTGTGTCACTCCAGTGCATGTAATCCAGGAGAACAAAGCTTATTTCACTTGTAACATTTATTTTACCCTCCTATTTAGCTTGTAAATGTCATTGGTAACAAAAATATAGAGATGCTACTGCTACATAAAAATAAAAAAAACAAACAAACAAAAGAATTCAACCTTTTTATCAAAAAAATATGACTGGTGAGTTTGTACATACTGCTGACTTTTTTAAAAAAATTACCTAGCAAAAAGATGTAGATATAAATTGACGGGTATTATTTTTTTTACATAAATTCATTTTGAATTCAATTATATATTTTCATTAATAATTTATCTGTACGTTCATCTTTAACTTAGCGTGCAAAAAGCTGAAGGCGTTCTCCGAACCAGATTTTGAATAAGAAGTTTCTAAGCGAACCGTTTGTATACCCGGGGCAATGTATAAACTGTCGCAGCTTGAAATCAGTTCTGTGCATTGGTTCCTTTGGAATTCGAGGTTTCTGTCACATTAATGTTGTGATTAGAGGCACAGGCTGCAGAAGGTATTCAAACACCCATCTGCCGCCTGATGGATTCGTTGGCCTTTCTTTCCCCCCCTCAGACCGAAGGAGGTGACAGGCGCACGGCCTAATCGCCACTGATAATAAATTTATCAACTCTTAAACTTCTAAGGAATGAATGGGCTTCACCCTGGCCATTCAGCTCGGCCAGATTACTCACGCTTAGTTGGTTCTAGGTAGGCTTTGGCAAGGTTCCCCACCAGGCCTGGGAATTCAGTACACTGAGGCCTATTCACCGGCCCCTGACACGGTGCATGCTTTTATTGCAAACTGTTTTATTATGAGTAAAGCCCGGTCCTCTCCCCTGGCTTGTCCACGCAATACCCTTTCTTCTGCATTAAAAAAAGGGGTTATCCCCCACTTTAATCCATATTGCAATGTGGATTAGGGACACCAGTGTGCCCCCGGGATTCCCTTCCAGAGGCCCTCGAAAAACTCCCCGTTCCTTTCTCCCTTTGCCGTCTTAACAAAGCGGCGATAGGGCTCACGGGGGATTTGCATCCCAAATCGGCAGCCCGGGGCTTTTCCTCAATGAAGACATCAGATCAAAGTTCAGCCAGTCAAGGCCCTGCTAAAACGCTAAGGAGGCCGGCCCAGTCACAATGGAGAGATGAGCCGCGAACGTTGCCACAATAAGTAAGACACGTTGGGATCCCTCATCCAGATTAGGAGCAGATTACTGCATTGCCGATGGGCCCATTTTGTTGGAAATTTAAGAGGAAACTCTCTGTCAAGCTTTGGGGAAATTGCCTGTATTATTTTACGTATATGAATGTTTGTTTCAGATAATGATGATGTACATGTGTAATGTCACGTTTCAAATGTTTGTTTTCTCCTTAAACAAAGCAAGCATAGGCGTGTCAAACAAAAGCAATATCTTTCAGTTTTTGCACAGAAAGCAATTGAAAATAAAATATAAAAAGCCATTTCATTGGGTACCTGAGAATGACTCTAAATGATTAGCATCCACTGTATAATTGCAGTGTTGAGTTTTCTTTGTGAATCTCATTTATTTGTATCGCAATTGAATCTTCATGAATTTTTACTTTCTGTCATTTTTTTCCATTTTTTCTTAATTTGTTTGACCTTTTTAATGAAGGTATTTTTATTTTTGTTTTAATTTAATGGTTATTCATGATTTTTTAAGCTTTCCCTCAATGCGCTGTTAAATGAATCAAAATGATTTCAGCTGTATATTATGTAAATCATTTTCTCCAACTTTTTCAATTTCAAATGGCATCTGTTTTGCACATTATAAGACTTATAATGGCCTTGGGGAAACAAATGAGGAAATTGCAATTGTGTAACCATTATTTCTTTCAACTATTGCAAATTAGTCAAAGAATTACTGGCTTGTAAAAGCCATGTAATGTGAGGTGGTTTGTACAGCTCAGTAAACATTTGGGTTCTGTTGCTGACCTGAGGTTCAAGCAGGCGTTCTTGCGGATGTTTTGGCACTATAGTGATAGATCTGAAACGTGTGAGAGACGGCTTTTTTCCCTTCAGTTCTAACCAGAAGTCTCCAACTGAACCATGAAACGGACGATTGCGCAACGGTGTGATCTTTCATAAAGCAAAATAATTTAATTTACTCCAGTGAATCTATGTGACACTGCCTTTGTGCATTAACTGAGTTTGTGAGGCGCTGACTCATTTCAGTTATGTAGCTTGCGTCGATTTTGTGGACAACCCCGAACGTTTTCCGACAACGCTGAGGAATGCGCTGTAGTCATAATTTCGGCATCTTTCTTTTTACTGCGGCTTAACTAATGAAGATTGTAAAAACTGCACCTTTCTCTTTGCACCCTGGATTGCTTTCAGGCTGTAAGAATGGCAAATAAAAGGTGCGGCCAATTTGGGAAAATAAAAGCCTTGTTTGCCGTTTGGTTTTACAGTGCTGAGTATGTTTCCTGGTCGAAGGTCAGGCAAGCTCTTTACATAAGAAATAGGTCCAGGGCAACAGAGCAAACAAATCAATCTGGTCCCCTATCCATAGAAAAGGGGGATTTATGAACCTCTCTGTTTTGTTTCAGCAAACATCCTTTTAACAATTTATACATACAAGCCATTAGGAGACTGGAATAGGCCGTTGACTTGCAAGCCTCTAAGTATGTGTTTGCTCACTGAGTGAAATTAGCTCACGTGTTGAGCCCAGATAAAGTAAGGCTTTCCATTGCCACCATAGAATGCCACATGGTGCCACAGACTCTCCACAAGTATAGCTGGCATCAGTTTAGTAATGTGTGCATATGGGTGTCGCCAACTTCTGTTGGTTGTGCCACCCAACACAATTCACAAGTGCGGTGCCTTTTTATCATAATTATTCACGAAGAGGTCTTTCTGCGATTTATTTTGTGTATTCGATGAGAATAATAAACAAGGATTTTTGATCGTAGGTATAAAAAAAAATTCTAGAGACTGATGTCTGGCTAATTACAGACAGAGCCATGGACAGATGATTGCAATATCCTCCAAAGAGAGACTTCGTCCGCCAGACGAGATGACAGCTCATTGACTGAAAATGAGTCCTTTAGCTGGTGCCTCTCCCACGTATGGCAAAAGCCCCATGTCGATTTCCTGACTATTAAATTGGGCCATTTTATGATAAGATGTAATTGGTATGAATTGCTCTCTAGGTGATATGGACCCTGTTGTTTAAATTGAGCTGCTTTTTCAAAGAAGCCAGTGTCTTGCCGAGCGGTACTGTACCCTGACGGTTCTCTGGGTATAATCTTAATTAGCTCACACATTTGCTCTCATGGATTATCACCTAGCTCTTGTCATTATCCATAAGAAATGAGCGCAGTGGGAAAGGGCATGATACAATGTATTAAACACAAAGGCGACAGTGGGAAATGTGTGCTTTTATTCCTGAACCTGAACCAGGATAAAGAAATGGAGCAGGTTTTTTTATTCAGGCAGAATGAATGGTGTTTAGCACAGCAGGGTTGAGGGCGCCATTGTTTGTTTGTCAAAATTTAAATATGCTTCACCCGAACAGGGGCCCTCTGAGCGCATGTGTTTTTCGGCACACGCTGCAAGCTTGTGTCCGATCAGTCGCCGAAGGTGCGTCGGCATTAGGAAATTGAGTGTTAAAACTTGCCGTAATTGACGGATATAATAAAGGCTTGCTGGGTACCACAGGAGGGGCTGTGCGTGCTGGAAGGACCTGTTTAAAACTACGGCGCAGGTTTTGCAGCTGCCACTAAACGGATGAAAACAATTCTAATCTTACGCAGAAGCGGACATGTCAATTTTCAGTAAATATTTGGCCCTTGATAAATGGCTGTAGGAAATCTATGTGCCTGGGCTGCTTTGTGTCTCACAGGCTATGTAATATCAGAGATTCAGTCAAATGTTGAGCGATATTTCTGATGTAGAACTGTGCGCAAATGTCATATGTTGATCATATTTGATAGGTCACTTTCAGAATATTGTAAGGCGTAATTCCTGACAGGGTTTGCTGAATTTGGCTTCCTGACAGAGAATTTGGCTTCTATTTAACTTTATCCAGGACAACGTTCACTCTTTTATTTTCCCTGCCTGAGCCATGTTACCTTTGACCCTCCCCCTGACCTCTCTTCACAACTTCACCCCCGTCAAAATAAAAGCCCCACAAAAACGTACTCTCATAGCAGCATCACAGGTATTCGCTGCTGATATTTGTCCTTTTTGTGTGTTGCTGAATACAATTTCATGCAAGATGCCGAAGCTTACAACTAAAAATAATAATACAGGCTGCAGCAGTTTGATTAATAAATGCTTATTCTGCAGAGAGATAGAGAGAGGGGGGGAGGGGGGGGGGGGTGAAGTGGTAAGCGTTAAGGTGCCGCTAACCAGGTGTGGGTGGTGGAGTGCCTTCATTAACGCCGTGTTCATTACCTGTGATTTAACACAGAAATGCTGTGGTGGTGTCGTGTTTTAAGTTGCTTCATTACACTATTAATTTTGTGGGTGGTAAGTGAGGCCGACATAATGAAGCCTGTTGAGTCTCAGCAGAATATGCTGCATGCTGAGTTTCGGGGTCCAGGGGGAGTTAACGGCAGACGATCGCAGCTGACGACTGCAGCACCGTAAATTGATTTAGTAATTTGAGTTATCAATATTTTCCATTATTTCTCGAGGGCACAGAGAGCAGCCTGAGACCGTTCTCGATAATATCAGCGTTATAAGCTACCCCGGGTAACCCGGATTCTACTTTGTTTTGCAACCATTATGCCGTGCTTAATTTGAACATAAAGAGGTCTCAAGTCAGTTTTGACAATAAAACCATTTTGAAGGAGAGTTGCCTGAGGGCACTTGTCATTAGAAAAGGTGATGGCAGTGCAATTATCAATGATACCAAACAAAAAAATCCCCCCATGTCTGATCAAACAGGCTAAAATATCTAATTTAGTTGATAAGACTCATTAGTGAAAATTAAGCTTGTGCTTTAAAAAAAAAAACTCATATGAAAAACTGTATAGCCAATACCACTTATCACAGTACATATAGACGTGTTACTAGAATGTGGTTTTAACATTTGTGAACCAATTCACATGTACATTACAAAACATATTACCTTTAGAACCATATAAAATGTCATAGAATGTCATAGAGGCCTTTCTGTAGCAGGGCAGTCGTACTAGACCTCAGTAAAACTTGTATTGTTTTAAGCAAATGTGTGTGTGTTTGTGTGTGTGTGTTATTATCACAATGAAAAAGAATATTGAAGACATCCCATCGCATTTTTCATTGTAATTTTCTCCATTGTGATTTTTCAGTCCTATGCCAGTGCCTGTGAAGCGCTGCAGCTTTATTTTATTATATTGATTATTTTGGGTATTTACTGTATTATAGAATAGGACTGCAGATACCCTGTTATCAGTGCCTTTTTGATCGAGCAGATCAGCTTCAGCCACGTGAAGAAGAAACACTGCTCGCGACACGGCGCAAGCCTGCCGAGGGAAGCTTTTCGACAGAAACCCCCCCCTCGCCCCCTGTGGCCCGTCCCTCTTCTGAAATCAAGTAGCTAATGTTGTTTTTGCCCACACTCCAGGGAGGTCCCCGATCCTCCGGGGTCCACTGTCATCAACAGTGAACAAGCTGTTTCTAAGCGCCGCTCAGGTAAACAAGCGGAGTCGAGACAGAGCGCCAGCATTATGTTCACTCTCATTAATGTGGTTTCCGAGTCTGTCACCCAGGCGACTCCCTGGACGCGCTGAAACACCGCCTCATTTCTGTTACTGATGAAGTTGCAATGGCCCTTGCTTTGCACCGACCTCGTCTGTCATAACCTCATCCGGAGGATCTGTTGGACACTGTTTAGTTACAATGTAGGACGCAAGCTTCAGGACTGGCTTTTTCTGTATAATATAATATAATATAATTTAATGTAATATCATTTACAACTAACATAATGAATGTGTAAAAAAGTGGGGGAACTATTTTTACATATTATTCAGGATAAATGCATATTACGTAGTTCATCAGCTGTCGCTGCCTGACAAAGACTGTATGTGCTTGAAACATGCTGTAGTCCTTTATAAATCAATGTAAAAACCCAAAGATACTGTATGTCTGCTCCACATTCTCTTAACGTATAGAACTTTTTTTGTTTAAAAAGAAACCTGCCCTTTCCCCGAGTTATTTTTTTTATTGAATGTCAAACTAGAACACATTTTCCAGCTCAATATTTTCCAGTTCAGCTCAATATTCAACTGGATATTTACTAATTGAGGTTACTATCCAGCTGAATATTTACTGATTGAACTTAATATCCCGCTGGATACTGATCCATGTGAAAAACCAGCTGGACCATTACTGATGTAGACATAGAGCTGCTGGATTCTGTCTAACAGGCACAAGGGCAGTCCCATGGCTGGTGCATGAGGCTGCCTGAATGCCCACATATTTAGACTTTTAATGAAATACCAGCGGGAGATTATATAAAGACTGTGAAGAAATGTGACACTGAGATAGTCCACCTTCCCAAGATCTGTGTTTGGTGATACATTTTCACTGTGGACTTCACTCAGACTGTAAAATTGGTGTTCGGAAATGGTATTGTCCTTTGGAAATGAATACTTCACCTGATTTCATAAGGATTGCTGTTGGTATATCTGGTAAGTCAGCTTTTTAACAGCATTTTAACAGAACCAATGGCGAAGACTGTTTCCTCCCAAATGTCTGACCTGGTGTACCTTACCTTGGATCACATTGCCTTCTCTTTCATATATTCAATTAAATGTTGATATTAAAACTCTGAAGTAGTTTGACGTGAATGCTGTGACAAGGCAAAGAAACATGAGTGTCATTACAGATCACAGCCATTTGCTTTACCTCCCCACCAGCCAAAGTTATGAAATTAAATGTACTTAATTTTGGTGAAGCGAGCTGTGCACGTTACTGTGCTGGTGTAGTGTAACAAGCTTTATGGTGAAATGCACAACGCTGTGATTGGTTCATATGTCTATAGGAAGCTGGCATGGTTATACTTTGTTAGTTATATGAATTGTGTTCCACAGAGGAGGAACATGAGGTCATGTGGATAGTGGGCCCCCCCAACCCCCACCCCACCATTCAGAACAGGGTTTGCTGGCGGATGTGTGCCCCCTCCTGGGAGGATATCCCGGTGGAGAACTAAATTGGTCTGGGGCCCCCCCCTCCACTTTTCTCCCCGGGGGTTGCTATGGCAACAGGCATGTCATAACAGTTCCCACAGTGTCGATGGTCCCACAAAGCTCTTCCAACTTAGTGACAGCTCTCCTCTGAGTGCATTCACTCAAGCCTACCCATACACACACACACACACACACACACACACAGACAGACACACACACAGACAGACACACACACAGACAGACACACACACACAGACAGACACAGACACACTTCAACGGAATGGCCAATTATGTGCAGTGAAAACGAATAAAAATGCTTGCAACTTTTCAATAGTGTTTTTTTTTCTTTCTTTAGTTTTATAAACATATGTGGGGATACAGTCACAGATGTTTTGAGGAGGGAATTTAAGACAAAGGAGATCGATGGAGAGGATGATCGCCCATGGAACACAGCCTGCTATTCTCCAACCAAGACTTCATCCATGCATTTGTATACTATTTATGCGTTACATTATGGAAGCCAACACCTCGTTTACCATTATAAAGGTGAAACTAAACCCGTTCCTCCTTTTTCCCGTTTGATATGTCTCAGGTTCTACAGAGATTGAGTAGGAAAGTAGACACTTGATTTTCATTGCCATCATGTATTCCTGCCATTTTCTTACCGCCCCTGCAGCCTCAGATTTTTCTTTATTTTGCCCCCTCACTACCACAGCAACATGGGGAGAGCCTCATACATTAGCTGTGTCAACGGCTACTGCAATAGAAGTCTCCCCTTCCATGGTCTGTCTGCCTGCAGCCACATTGAGGGTTGTGGTCCTAAAATAAGGTCACGTCGGAGTAGCTTTGACATTGAAATGTGCGGGGAGTTACGAACATCCTCTCTTGCAGGAACTGATCATCAAATCCCAGATTCCTGGCCTTGCACCAATTGGATGTCCCGTCAGTTAATCTCCGCTAACAGCTTCTCCGCTGGTTTAGCGAATCTTGTAACTAGGTGCTTGTGGGGACCCCCTCAGACACCATGCCCGGTTGACGTGCCAAAAACCATGAATTGCTTTTGTTCACCATCAGACATTTTTTAGTGCCAGTCTAGACAGCTTCTCACAGTCCCATTGCGGGCCTGTCCACTGGCAACGTGGAAATGCAGTTCCTTAGCGCAGTGCCTGATAGGTGGCTGATAGTTGTGGTGCCTACAGGTGGCTGCCTGGCTGTCATATTTATTGGAGAATTCCAAAACAATTCAAGCTCATTATGTCTTGGAAATCATAAATCTGGTTGCTATTGTATTTCCAGTAGTAAACACAGTAAATGATGACATACATGAATAACTAGCGCTGTTCTTTTCCCTGGAACATAACCCGTTTTTGGACATCCTGAGGACCAAACTCCAATTAGCATCTGCATTGTGAAGGGGTCATTTTAGCTGCAAGACTTCCATGTGCGGCCTTTCTGCCCTCTCTGTTAGCATAGTAATAGTTAGCATAGTAATAGTTAGCATAGTAATGTGTATTTCAACATCTCGGGCAGGTGAGCCCCTCTTCCATAATATAGCTGTTCTAGACGTATGCTCTGTTAATTGGTTTAAATAATGTAATTGAATTTGGAAGTGTGAAATTTATAGATCAATGTGAATGACTAGTGCTGGTAGTGGATGGGGATACATGTGCGTGGCATGCAATGCAGCATTTAATATTAAAATAAACATAGGCAGATACGGTTTGCATTGCGTGAAGATGTGTCTTTGCCATGACTTCTTAGCCATCTAATCTCAGATTTGTGTTCCCCTTGGCTGCCACAGTCCAGTGCATTTCCCCCCAAAAAAACAACGGTGAAAAACAGGGCTGAACTGTAAGTGGGTGCAGCCTGAGACTAGAGTGGGAGGGAGGGGCAGTGTGGGACTGTGGTCCTCTTATCTAAGCTCCCCCTCGCTGTGCAGTTGTTCTGGAGACCCCCCTGAGCCATTAGAAAGCCCTCCATGTTAATAGTTAATTAGAGAGGATGGCAGAACGAGAGGACGCGCTGGCCCGGAGGACAGACCTGGACACCTAATGACAGCAGCTGTTCGCATTGTTAAACAACTCTTCCCTCGTTTTAGTCTCTCTGCCTCATCCCCTCCAGCCCTCCTGTGAAAACAGTCAGTAGTCTGAAGGCAGGTTAATAGCACCATGGCTGTCTTTTCAGGCCAGGTTCGTGACGAGTTTCCGGTGTTTTGCCACAGCTTATGTTTCCCCCCCTTTTTTGGTATTACATTTGAAAGTTACAAACAGTTTAGACACAAATGCTGCGTAATGTGGGATGTTATTCCAGAAAGAAATCCGTTCCCTCATTGCACATTTTAAGAGAAGTACATTAGTGTGGCTTTGCTTGTAGATGATCTGTCATGACTGAGACAGAAAAAGAAACAACCTCCTTGGGTTTTTGCTGGCAGTCTCTGTACGTCTCCCCCCACGGGAAATTACTTGTCTAATGAAAAGCCACTAAGAGTGAACCTTACTTAGCTTCTCTCATGAGGGCTAATAAGTTTCCATTCAATGTGTTATTTTCCATATTCCATTTGATATGTTTAAATATTAATCTCCTGCAATATTAATGTGCGGGCGCTGCTATGACAGTAGCTACCGAAAATGGAGAACACGCTGGCGCAAATGTATCGGAAAAATGCAAATATAATAGTTTTGAACAGACTTGTGAGCAAACTGCAGTCATATGTCATCACTGAGTTTATGTACTGACTGGGATGCAGAGGGCTTCAGGGTTCAGTTTGCATATGAAATAATTATTGGGTTTACACCGTGATGCTTCTTGCCAACTCACAGGAAGACAACTTTGCTATTGCTCATTCAAATTAATTTCACTTGGAGCCACCAAATGTACAATACTGTACCAATTAGTAGTAGCCCATCCTCATGCATTCCTCATACCGTGGGTGGAATTATTTGGGAAATGAGTAATCCGTATGGTCTTTGTTGTTTTTGTATTTTTTTTGGGTTGTTTGCTTCTTTTCATTAAGCAAACATTGGAAACAGTATGAAAGTATCTCAGGGTTTGTTTCCAAAGGCCAGCACTGCTCATTCATGCACTGTTTTCTGGACATAACACTGTTGACACTAATTAGACTTTTAAGCAACAATGACTGAAAAACGTTTGTTTTCATTGTGCTTTTTCCACCCTTCTTTTTTTGTTCTTTTTTTCTTTCATCCTGTTTTTTTTCTTCCTTGCAGAACTCTTGAGAACATATCATGGTGCTGCTCTGATTGCACACACTTGCTAGGCCTGGGTGTGTTGTTCTTTGTCAGAGGCTACACCCAATATGGCTGCCAAAACCGTCTTTCACGTGTCAATAATGCTCACGTTTGGCACATTAATGATGCATGAACTATAGATGTGTGAAAATTGCAGTATATCCAAGGTCACACCCAGCCACACCTAATGTAGTTGTAAAACATCACTGTTGCATAACTTTTAATAGCACTGCATGACATCAGTGCAAAGGCTTTGCCTGTGTTTTTATTTCTTTACCACAAATCATTATATAATAGCATAGGATATTTATTAAACACATGCATGGATCTAGATTGCTCTTCTGGCGATGGGAAATGAATGACATCGATGCCCAGAAGACTTTATTCCAGATTATGTTGATCTGGGAACAACCTTAGTTATTGATCTGATGATCGGTAATAACTGCCCTGTTATTCATAATGTTGCTAGCTAACATTAGCTTACGTTTATTATCTAGCTGGCCGACATTGCTTTGCTATCTAGCTAGCAATTCATCAGATAGGTAATGTAATGTTCACTCTGAATACTTATTCAGTGTCCATGTTAGTGATCAATAATTTGTTGTGTGTCACTGTTTAATAAAGAACATTGGCATTTAATTGGCATACAAAAGCTCAAACTTTCACAACCTTGAATGCAACAACAAGCAACATGGCCATGACTAAACACACTGCACATTGTGTGTGTGTGTGCGCATGTGTGTGTGTGCGTGTTTGTGTGTGAATGTGAACGTGTAAGTGATCATGTGAGGTAGCATATGTGTATGTGTGCAATTGTGAGAGAGTGTGTGCTTGCGTGTGTGCGTGTTTGTGTGTGAATGTGAACGTGTAAGTGAACATGTGAGGTAGCGTATGTGTATGTGTGCAATTGTAAGAGAGTGTGTGTGCTTGCGTGTGTGCGTGTTTGTGTGTGAATGTGAACGTGTAAGTGAACATGTGAGGTAGCGTATGTGTATGTGTGCAATTGTGAGAGAGTGTGTGTGCTTGCGTGTGTGCGTGTTTGTGTGTGAATGTGAACATGTAAGTGAACATGTGAGGTAGCGTATGTGTATGTGTGCAATTGTGAGAGAGTGTGTGCGCTTGCGTGTATGGCCTCTCCTTCGGGGTCTCAGTATGAAGGCGGAGTCATCTGGTAAGGCATATGGAGGTCTTGGCTTCTGGTGCAGGCAGACTGCAGTCAGCCCTGTGCCCAAACACAGGCACAACTGTTTCATAGGCACAAGGCAGGGATCCCCCATCTTTACCCCTCTATGTAGGGAACCAGGACAGCACTCATAGCAGATGCCTGTCTTTGTCTCAGCACTGGAACAGGTACTCCAGCAATAAGCCTTTCTCCAGAATCCACAGAGTCCTAATGATTGCTGAGAAAAAGTAGACTATGTCAGAATATGCAGTGGTTCATTTTTACATGAGTTCCACAATCCACGTCCGATTTCTAAAAAAATGCTCAAATATTGACAGTGAACATAAATTTACGGTTTAGAGCTCAATTATATATCAGTTTAATTCAGTCATTTGTTTTAAAGAACGCATTTTAATACTGTATGAATTGCTCCAGCAATGTAATGAGCCCACTGAGCGGCAGTCATAAAAAATTGTGTGTCATGCTGATCAGAGAAAGTTCCAGTAAATTAGCTTCCCTTAAGCAGGTCTGCACCAAAGATGAATGAGGAGGAAAAATAAAAAGCTTGGTGGCACAAGCGCAGCACTTCACATCAATTTTTAACGAGCCCGGGCAAACCGCGCCATGCGCTGAAAGCTTCCATCGAGTTGTTAGTGCCACAATTGACCTTAAAGTTTAATAATAACTCTCTCGTGAGGTGGAGCACTGCCGTTTTAGTGTCGCCAAAGCCCCTCTGCAGGGCGGGGCCCTGGGGGGACTCCTGGAAGGCTGGACCAAATGGCAGCCGAGGGTTCCCGGAGCTGGAGCCTTCTGGAGGCTGGGAGCACGAGCGGCCAGGATTCAGATGAGAACAGTTGGGAGGGGGAGGTGGAAGAAGAGCTGCTCCTGCCTGCACTGGGAGCTGCTGGTCCTGAGCCAGACAAGCCCTGTGACAGAAGTCTGCTTACTCAACTTAAAAACAGAAAGAACCTCCTATTTAAAGCATGGGCTAGCCGTGTTGAGCATTATTAATAGTTTACTGTACAGTGTAGGTACTTTGTCTAAGTTTGTGCGTGTAACTGGAATCTGAAATTAACCTCTTGTTTTCAGGGGTTAAGTCAACCAGTAAGGATGTGTGCCCAGTAAGGTGTACCAAGCTGACACGAAGAGAAAACATGCTTTTCACATTTACATTTTAGGCATTTTAGGACACAAAATTTTATTCAGAACGACTTACAATAAGTGGTACAATTTTTGTATAAGTCTTGTGTACAATTTTTACATCCAACCAAACCCGTGTGCCATTTTTTGGGGGTGTTACAGAACCATCATTTGGGCCTATTTAAGAGTGTAGAGGAAGTATGTCCTGTTCATGTTCCCTCTGTTAGTTTGAGTCTGTGTCAGAAATGGGTGAATGGTGACCTCAAATTGTGAGTACACAGCCTTCAGTTATCTAAAAGGGCCTTTACATTATTTATGCAGAGATGCATGTTGCTGTGAGATTTATCACGTTAAATATACAATACTTCAGGTTAATAACTCTGAAGTGGTGGCTAAAGCGCTGTGGCTTAAATGATTTTGTGTAACATAGGTGTCATTCATTAATAGTGATTTTTCCAGGCTAATGTATTTTTGTTTAGCCAATTTATTTATTCAAAGGCCAAAAACACGCCGCGTTACTTTGCACTGAGTTTCTCTGAGTGGATAGAGAATTAATTGAAGACGTTGTAATATAGTTCCACACATGTCGTGATTATCTCCTGCACTTCTACTATAAACATGGTGATATGTGTTGGACAGGGAAGCCAAAGGAACAATGCCTGTACCACAAATGACTGTCTTCATAATATTCTATTTTCAGGTCGCACGGAGGAGAAACTCAAATCGTTTTCTAAAATGAACCCAACCCTCGACTGAGGTCAGTCCCATCTTAAAGCGGGACAAAAGCTTAAACAATCTGTATGAAAATTGCATTAGGACAGAGCAACAAACATAGAGAGGGAGAGTGTAAAATATTGAAGAGGCAGCGGATGAATAATGCAGGTCAGCTGGTTTTGTGTTTAACATTTTTTTTTTAAAAGATGGTAAATGACTGCAGTTGAGGGCCCAGCCAGTAGGGGGAGTGCTCCCCTGCATATCCTCACCTGATCCCAACATATCCCCACCTGCCTGAGTCCCTTTGCCATCCACTTCACCATCTGCACTCTGGTCAGTCTGTCATTTCCACAGAAGCAGACGACCCATGTATGCAGATTTAAATATTTAGAGGGAAAACTGCTTAACTCTCTGAAGTGCAGTCTGAGTCATATATTTGAGTTGGAGCCAGTGCAAATGGTGCTTCAACCCCCCTCCCTCATGTGCAGACACACACATACACGCACACACACTCACTCACACACATGTACACATCCACATGCACACGCACAAACGCAGAAAATACAAGCATGTCAATCAAAATGTGTTCAATTAGTTCTTTTTAAAAGACATACAGGATACAAATTCTGTTGTCCATTTGTTAATAACCGTTGATTTGGTGATGAACTCTTTGCCACAATTGAATGTTTTTGGGGAAATAAATAAGTTAAGTTAAGTAAGCGCTCTCATTTGGACCATCTTTTATGGATTATAGTAATTTCTCCCAAGTCTGTACAGTAATATTGGGTTGGGTTGGACCAAAATTAAGTCCAATTGGGTTGGACTTCATTTCATGGGAAGCTGGTGCAGGCAGACCACAGGTACTCCAACATCCAGAGGAGTCACTCTTAAGTAAAGATGTGACACTGAAACCAGACTGAGCCCTTTCAGTACAACCCTACGGCCAAATATACACAACGCTATGGGTCTTCTGGCTATGCTACAGTCAGCAACGGCATCGTTTCTTAACTGTGGCATGTCAATGCACTGAGAATGAGTGCTATAGCTTAACTCACCACCTGAGAGCCCACTTTAGGGGTTTCCACAGGCTAATGTGTGCTCTCTTCAAATCGTTTAGCTGGGATTACTGGGTAGTTTGTGGGCTACGGGCCACAATTGTGCATGTGTTTTTGTGAGAGAGAGAGAGCTGTATGGTGTGTTGAGACATCATGCCATCTCCCAGCTTTAGATACTACGGTTCCACTGAGAGACGTCACAGTCACAATTCCCCTGTCTCCCACTAACCCATCCGGAGAGAGGGGAGCCAGAGGAGCACGGGGATTGCCAATCGTGCACCAGCTTGCTCTGCATTTGTGTGAATTACTCCACTTCAAAAGACTTAATTGTATCCAGAGTTTTGCCAAAATGCACTCACAGATTACCAATGCATTTCAGGAGAAATCCTCATTGTAACATTATGGGGAAACATGACATCAAGGCTTATTGAACACCTGTAATGAGGACGCCCTGTATTTTGACCTAATATACGTTATTCAGGAATGCAATCATAGAGTGCTGACATTGGTGTGCCTCATACATGTGTACCTTGCTGCTTTTGGCCATGGTTGAATAAAGCCAATCCACCCCACCCCACCCCCATAATGATGACCTAATTTAATTTTATTGCTGACGGCCCAGCGTTGACTCTTTAGGAGGGATTTAATTACCTGTGTGCAAGTCAAGCTTGTCTCTCCCAGTCTGTGTTTTACAGAACAGAGCAATTACAGGCCGTGTAACCAGACTGTGATACAGCCATCACTCCTGAATCATTCAGGGACTCTGAGACATTGGCTAACCCCTCTCTACAGTGACTGTCACAGCCTGTTTTCAGGACATCCTCGAGTCACACCTGTATGCACATGGAAACGTGCATTAATGCGCAAGCCCTCAAAACTTTTGTGAGCGCAAAGGACATTATTTACTCATAGAATTATGACAATTTCTTTGTCCAATGTAAAGCTTTCAACAGAACGCAAATAGCATCTTTCAGCATTAGCATTTTGCTTGTGCTCACAATCACCGACTTCCAATTTTGTTGTCTTTTGGAAAAAAAAAGAAAAGAAAAGGGGACTTGGTTCATTATGTTTCAGAATCAGCATTTCTAAGTGCGCCCCTATCCTCAAATATCTACCCCCTCTACAACAACAATAACCCCCATCCCCCTCTTCCCACTTTGGCCATTCGGTACGGGACTGAACGCCAATGCAAAAAGTGCATTAGGACTAAGAAGGAAACATGGCAACTCCTCGCATGTTGTCAGAACAGATTAGCGTGACGCGGCTCAATCAGACGTGCGCCTCCGCAGACGAGCCCGGGGGGATTCCTAGGCCTCCTACCGTCCCCAGCTTTCGGGAAATCAATATTTGAATGATATTGAACCCCACAGCTCGGGATTGTCCGAACGGGGCAGTGATAAGGCATTAAAGTTGTATAGGTTCGGAGAGTTAAGCGTACTGAGGCACAGTTCCTCTTTCTGCTGCCATACATAAAGTTCAAGCGGGGGGGGATGCTTTTGGATTAAGATGGCTTTTATTACCGCCTTTTCTGTTTGTAAAGAAAAATGAGCTACTGTACAAGGAAATTAACAAAATAAACGAATAAATATATTGTAAAAAAAAAATTCAGTTAAACATTGCTCGTCTTTTTATGAAATTGTGATTCATCGAGACACAACACTGTGGTTTATCACTGAAACTGAACTAACAAGTCAATCGCCACAATATTAATAACAGGGCTATAAATGAAATGGACAATTCAGGATTTGAAAATATATTGTCTAAATGTAAATAACTTGAATGAGGGGCTACATCGCATACAAACACGAAATGTTCAAATATTATTTTTATGTCAGATAAACAATCTATATAATTTTTTGATCCTGCTTTTTCAAACCTTTCTCTTATCATTGCATCTGCATTGGCAGTAGGCCAATGTATAACCTATATTAAAAACGACAGCCTCCCTGTCACCACCTATTAGGCCAGATGAAGTGCATGGAACTGGCAGAATACTGTTGTAGCGTAGAGCAGGTCACGACCAGGTCCCGGATGAAAACACGTATCTCCTACCCTCTCTGTACCTTAACCTAGCATGCCCCGGACTGTTTAATGCTGCTTCACGGTTTCGGAGCGGAAAACGAGCAAGTGCATGTCACTCTGCGGCCTAGTGGCCCTACTGTCACCCGCGCTGTTTTGGTAGCTGGCCACTGGTGCGTATAATAAAATAAAGGCGACCAAGCAAAGCCGTTCAGCAGCTAGTGGTCAAGGTGGTAACCTGATTTGCATATTGTAAATGCAAGCGGTAAAAACAACAACCAGAACGACAGGGATCACATTTCATGCTGCCATTCGCACACCCTTAAAATACATACGTTTTGACAAAAAAAGCATTAGGCCTATATGCCTGCTTTGGCTCCATGGCTGAAAGATAATCACAATAATTCACAGTCCACAAAAAAGGAATAAGCAAGGCAATCAAAAAACAACAAAGTAGCATTTAGCCAGTCTAGTGAATCTATTTGACCTGTGTGGACTTCTCAGGCATCCCTTATCTTCTTCGTTCTCCCAAGATGGGCTAGAACTGCGTGAACCGCATCGATCTGTATGGCAAAATCCTGGCACAAAACTGCAATCTTTCTAGGTAGAATGAGGAAACAATTCACCGCCAAGGTAAGCTGTCAGCTTGTGCAGTGTATCATCCATCCAGAAAAAAAAAGTGTAATTATTCATATTTTTTTACTTTCTAAACCACAGGATCCTGAGTGTAGAACAAAAGTAATTGACGTTTAATATGGTTTTATCCTTTTTTTATAAAAACGGAAAACAATTATTTAAAATCTTTACGAAGAGCTTTATACACTCATTGACCCATGCTAGGATTTATTTAGTCCATCTGATGAGAAGATCAAGCTAATTGTGACGTAGCCTACGATCTTGAGTGGATAACCCCTTTTATTTACTTGACTGGTATGTTTTTTTAGTGGGTGTAAATTTAAAAGCTTAAATGTAATAATATTGAATTAGTGATTACCAAGTAATGCAAAGCATTCAGTCAAAAATGTATCACAATTTTGCTTGTTTTGGAGCAGGTTACTGTGATATACAGTATGCATCATTATTTTAGAAAGCCCCTTTTTTATTATATTATTATACATGTTAAAATATTGTTTGAGCTATTGTGGGTGGTTATAAATAATTTAAAGAGATTTGTCTTGTGGAAGGGCAGCTCTTTTGTTCCACTTCCAATGGGTTATCAATTAAACAAATGTGTTTCAGCAAGCCAAATGGGAATTTCAGTCAATTCAGGAATTTCAATGGAAATTCGGTCTCTGCCTTGGAAAACCTTTCTATGATGTCATAGTTAACCAACCTACCACAGAAAGAGGTGAAGCAATAAACGCATTTCCTCTTGATCTCTCCACTCCTGAAGCAACATGAATATACACTGAGGCCGTTCGGCAAAGGAATACCGACCGGCAAATTAGCATACTTTGCTCTTTTATGTGACGCTGGTCAATTTGTTTGGCACTGCTTTGGTGTTTGGGACTTCACCCTCAAGTGACCGCTGCGCCCCCTTCCTGACCCACAGGCCTCTTTGGCTGACCACTTGATTAAGCAACTTAGGTGTCCACTCCCCCCTTTCACTTCTTCTTAGTTCTTCCCTTAGCTGCTGGCTGCTCTGTCTCCTTGTTGACAACCTCCCCCAACCCCCCAACAAACCCCACTCCCACCAGAACAATAAATCAACAAGGCTCCTATCGAGTGACAAATTAAGGTGCCCTCCTCCCAGTTTGTGGTCATTATTGGCCCTCATCATCCTATTACACTGAAGGCTGTTAATGGCCAATCAGGAAGCCCATTGTTTCTGTGAGGTCATACTCAGAGGAGAGGAAGGAGGGGCCTCTCTAGTGCCTGAATCTCACCTTTTTATAGCCATTTAATGGCAGATTTATAAGGCCCATAAATATCGAGGGTATAATTTGCAATGGAGTTGTAATTACTCTCCGCAAAGGGCCGCTGCAGTTTAAAGCACCTCCTCAGTCCATTGTTGGCCTTTAGGACTGCATTATACTACTTACAGCACATTGTGGCAGGTTGCTCTCTGGCTTTGTGTTTTTGGGGGTTTTTTTATATGGCCCAAAAGTTTTTTTTGTTTTTTTTTTCCCTCAAGCGAGTTGCTCTTTTTATGGAAAGGAGAAAGGGAAGAAGAAAGGCACTTTACAACACTTCCCATCTGACCCCTGCATTCTGCCCACCAAAAAAAAGAAAAAGAAAAAGAAAAGGCGACAGTGTACCATCGAAGGTCGATCTCTTTTTCTGCCTGTTTGCTGCATTAGCGAACACAGTTCTGTCACTCCCTGAGTGCATGGCGGTATAGGGAGCGAATGCGCGCGCCAGATTGCGAACGCCACTGCCCTTGCTCGCTTTCGCTTCTGGATTTCGACGGTGAAATTCCTCTGGTGTTGGAGTGCAGAGGCCTGTATAGGTCACGGTTGTAATTTGTTCATTGTTCACTCTCCTCTGTCCCCCCACAAGGGACAGTAGCTGTCAAGGTTTGAGCTCTGCTCATGCTAGAGGTGATGGGCCCCTCAAACAGTTCTACTTACACTACTTTGCTGAACTACAAGCCATGTTGGGTCGTTTTGTGCTTACTTGGAGGGGTTGAGTAGGGGATTACCCCCAAATTAATGTGCATTAGAGCTTCAGCAAGTCCCGCCGAAAAGCCTTGAGCATGTTCCTTTAGGTTGTTATTCAAGCACAATAAATTGAGCATTTGCGAAGGCTGGCATTTTTATCTCAAACAAAGGTTTTAAAAAATATTTTAATTGTTCCAGATATTTTTTTGAAGAGGATGCCAATAATTCACTTCACATTGAGGCTATAATATTTGAAATACAATATTATATAATATTATGAAATTATGACATTGTCTAGAGCTGTTTAATAACCTGTTTACATATTTAGCAAGGAGTGTTTTATTGATTTAACTTTCTCATAACGCAGAACAGTTATAATTATTGGGATGGGGGGGTGTGCATCTTTGTAGTTGAAGGAATGTTTCTTTCACATTAGTTTACTCAGAAGAAAACAGTACATTTTCTGACTTGAGATCTGATAGCTATACATATGGAATATATAAGAAAGAACTGAGTTTAAAATATCTTTGAGTATTTTAAAGGGGCAGTTCACCCAAAAAAAAAATTCCGATGTGTTTCTAAATACCCGGAGTGCTATCTATCCATCCAGCTAGTTTTGCTGAGATGTCCGCAGCAGCTCACTGTGATATCATCTTGATAGAACAAAGTTTGTAGTGTTTAAAGCGCCAAAATCAACAGCAACGACTCTTTCCAAATATGATGACACCGTTACTCACAAACATCCACAGACCTTGTTGTGCATGAATTTTTTTGAAAATTACTTTCTACTGAAGCACAAGATTTGCACTGTGACCAAATTAGTGTTTTGTTTAATTTAGTGTGCAAATTACTCATGACATCACATGCTTTAAAAGTGAAGGTACCTTTGAAAAGAAGAGAAACACTATACAAGTACCTCTAATCCCATCACTTTTAAACGTAGGCCTCTTAATTAGAAGGAAATAAAAGAACACCATTTGACTAAAGTATTGTCTTGAATCTGCTGCAAAATAATATAATCAGAGATTGGGCCAATTAGCAGGGGCCGTAGTCGGTCGTCTTGAGACAAGCGCCCTGATTGGAGCTGACACCAGTCTAGTTCCCACTGCTGCAATGCCAGGTATGATGCTCAGACTTCAAAGGGCTGGAGGCATCAGCGGGGCAGGGTCTGGAGGCCAACTTTGGCCCGGCCGCTAATCTCCCTGCTAAAACCACAGCGGCCCTCTCACTAAACCAGCTTACACCACACAATCATGTGGTATTACGGGTCGGGTTGAGTCATGCCAATTGCCTTTGATTTTCTGATTGTTGACTAAAAGGTGACTACATGGCCAGACACACATTAAAACTCTGCCGATAATGTCACCAGCCCAGCAATTTTAAACATTTCCTTTGTTTGCTCTGTCCCCTGTTGTCTTCCTTCATTTTCTTGTATATTTTCTTCTCTTACTGGAATTGGTTGTGCAAAAAAGGAAAGAGAGAGGAAGAGACCCGAAAGAGAGTGGGAGGGGGTGTTGAATGTAAAACAGTGGACTGAAAACTGACAGCAGTATGTGGTCGTGCTTGAATTAGGTGTTGACCAGTGGCGCAACCACATTTCCAAACTAGCCTTTCATTTGGTTTTGCTGGGAGGCACCTCCTTTCACCTTTGTGTGCCCAATAATGGCAGTTCGTGCACTGAAAACACCCAGCCATGTAGAGAACGGAAACGCTAAAGAGTCCGCACATGTAAAAATCAAGCTTGGCTGAAGCCTGAGCTGTAGAAATGGTTGTGGATTGCTGAACACCCCCGTCCTTGTGAAACAGCAGGCCCTGCAGGGATGCAGGAGTGTGTGAGGTGTGTCACAGGCAGCGCTGAGAGGGCGTCACATGGGAACCGCTGGAACGGCCACTCATTTGAGGGCCAGGGCAAAGATATGAGCTGCTCTTTTGCCAGAGCTCTGGAAGGCAATCAGTTGCACATTAGTTAAGATCATTTATATTGTCCCCTTGAGGATCAGCCATTTGCACTTTAACTCTTGTACTTGGCAGCTGTCTGTGTTTCACTTGACAGCACTGGGATTGGTCAATACTATGGGTATACCATTCTCAGAACAACGTGTAGCACCTTGGTGTATAATTCCACATTTTGGAGGTCTCCATCTTGCCGTTGACCTCTTGGATAAGTTTACTTTTAAATCCACGATGTCATCCGGGGAATCTATTCGTAATGGTCCAGGTGACGCATTTCTCCATTTGACAAGGAAGATATGATCAAATTCTCAAACAGTTGACGTGTGAAGGCCACACGAACCGCAAGAGCAATAATGTAAAAGTTTTGAGTGTGAGGACATATCAACCTCAGGCAGCTCTTGGTGTGCTGAGTAAGCCGTCATGGCCAATCTTTGGCACGTGATGAGCATGCTGACGTGTGATTGACAGGCTCCACCCTGACTCCAGGTGTCTCGGAGGAGTCTGTAAAGCAAATTTTTTGAGTGCGTCCTTTAGTCGGTGACACATTGTAATGAAACCGACAAGACACCATTCAAAATGCAAATCCATAGTACAATGTCTCAAATTAGCGTCAAACTGCAACCAAAGTTCCACTCAAAATGTATTGTTTTAAATATGACGTCTCTGTTAGATCCAATTTAATTCCAAATACCTCTCTGGCTCTCTTTTTGTTAGCATAAATCAAAACAAAGCAAACAATGTGCTTCATGACCTGAAGGATACACACTGCCAAACAGTTTTACAAGTTTTTAGTTGTCCCTACAGGGCACAAAGAGTTCATCCATCGGTTGATGAGCAGGCATTACCCAGGATTCCCCTGGGGCGGAATTAACCCGTGGCCCTGTTTGGGCAGGTGAAGTGTGAGATGTGAAGCCAGGAGATTACCGTCGCTCCTCTGTCTCCTGTTAGTTTCACAATGCCAGGCCCTTACCTGTGTCAGCTGGTGGACTCGGGGGAAGAATGCCGAAGGTATGCAATTAAAGCGTACTCTAGCACCTTTTGACTGCTCGCACTGGGGGTGAGCACACAAAGGGGGTCACGGGGTCTTCTCTGAGAGAGGAGATCCCTCCTCAAGGATTTATGTCAAATTAGCCCAACTTGGAAAGATGAATTGGAGAGATTAACGGGGATTGCATCATCGTTATGTGGGCAGCGTCAATTTTGACCTCACGGGCTTGGACGTTTCAAAGCACCTGTTCCTTGGTTTATATTAAATTTGCAGTGCGTACATACAGTTTAAATGAGACCCAGAGGTCTTCCAGCAGACTAAAGACAAATTAGCGGAACATCCCTATTGTCTAAAACTGTTTTGTCACTTAATGATGCTCCGTCTCTCTTACACAGAGATATGGACATTGCGGTAGGAAAGCAAGGATCTCATAAAGGAATGTATTTTTTGTTGGCAAAAGCTCTTTGTTTCACTCACTCTCAGAATACCACCCCCCCCAACGTCCATCCAGGCCTTTCCACGCGTAACGTTAAACACTTCATTCTGTTAAAAGTTCCTGGCACTGGTTTATGTTCTGGTTGCCTGGAATAGCGCATTTGGCTAAGCTGTTTTGTCAGATCCTGTCACGCCAACCCTCTCCTATTGGAGGGGGAGGTCTAACCTGAATACTGTTGGCCTCTGCCTGCCCGGCGTGGGAGAGCAGAGAGCAGGGGAGGGCCCTCAGAGTTGCGTGCCATGAAATGAAAAAAACGCCTCTCTTTCATTTCTCTGGTTAACAATTCTAGCGTTGAGGGAACGGGTGTTAATGGACTTGTGCATGGGGCTTAAAGCAAGCAATGACGGGCAGCTATTTCTAGCAGCAGCACGTGGCAGATGAGTGTTTGGGTTGTTTCCAGGTGCAATTAAACTGACAGTCCATCTGGAAAAGCATAACTCAATGGGAAAAGAAATGCAGAAGACAGGTCATCCTGATGTCAAATTTCACTTTTAAACTTAAACCTGTTTGGGGGGGTAGTCTGTCCCTAGTGCTCATATTTTGTTGTTTATCACAGGTTTTTGTGTGTGTGTACGCGCGGATGTGTGAGTGTGTGCGCACACCCATGTGTGTGTGTGTGTGTGTGTGTGAGTGTGATTATGTGTGGGTTTGTATATGTTTGTGTGTGTGAAAATAAAAATAAATCGTAAACTGAAATCAAATCGCTTGTTTCTCCCCTGGTCAAACTTTGGTTTTAAAGTCCCCCCCCCCCCCTATTAAGAATTCTATACATCTGTCAAATGCTTGGCCCTGAATCTTGGTTCAAACAGATTTCTTAAAATAATATTCTTTGTGAATAATTCAGCCCCTTCCCCTCAGAACATTTTACCCTGTTGCGTTTCAGGAAGTGGCTGGTGCTGCACTTGGTATGCTCCCCAACTCACGCGAACAAGCTCACACACTGCACATTCAGCACAGCAAATTATTCAGAACATACATGAAATTACGATCCATAATTCAGAGGTTTGATTTCAAGCAGTTCAGCAGCTGGGGGAAGGAGGAAGTGGTCTAGTATGGCTTATGTTTTCTGAAATGGATAACTTTCAGGTAGACCCAAAAAGATCCATACATGATTTTTTTTCTTCTTTTGAAGGGAATGGAATGAAGGGAAAATCACTGGAATTGAGGTTATAGAAACATATTTCTGGAAAGACTGGGAGGAACTGATAATTGAGATGAAAAGCAATCAAAGTAGTCAAAATTATTTTTTCTTTTCTGCAATGTGGAGGGGAGTGGTTAAACAGAATAATCATTCAACATTTAGCATCTAGCAAAGGGCCTTCATCAGTGTCTAATAGCCTAAATAAGCACTGGAACATGTGAATTACTGCAACTTAAGAACAAACTGCAAAACTGCACATGGAAATGAATAATCTTTAACTTTGAACATCCACCATATCAAATATCAGAATTGAAGAATAAATAGATACTATATGTCAGTAATAGAGGCTTATTTGGTGTGAATATGTAAAAAGGAGGACGGTGGTACTGGATACTCAATTCAATCTAATACAGTTCATTTAAATTGTCCCGTGCAGTTTACCAAAGGAATAACAGTTAGTGTGTCATGTGCAAAATGTGACAATTGTGCCTGCTTGTAATAGTTATTTTTTTCTTGAGGAAAAACTATTTCCTTTCAAATTGAAAAGAAATAGTTTTTTCTCAAGGAAAGTTTTTTCTGTTGCTACCAAATTTGTAAATATTCCTGCCTCCCTGCAGAAAAGGTCAGAGACGACGTCCGGAGAGGCTTACCTGCAGTCCTCTTTTCTGGAAGGTTTTTCAGAGCGTCGATAAAGCCCTTGAACTGTGTGTAACAAAGCCAAATTAACACAATTAAAGGTCACCGGTGAAGGTTGTAGGAACTCAGCCACTCGTGGGCTCTTTGTTAGGGGTCAGTGCTGTAGCGTAAAAGCCATTGGCCTTTAACAGTGAGTAAACACATGGGTCACTTCTCCTGATATCTGCCGCACAGATTCAGTTAAGAAACTGAAAAGCCCTGTCTATTGGATAGTGGGGTTTTGGGGGCGGGGGGGGGGTGGTGCACTCTCCAAGCAAAACTTTGCTTCTTAAACTTGCTATAGCAAGTTATTTGTCTAAGTCTATAAGTCTATATTTAGAAAAAAATTCTAAACTTTTGTGTGTGTGTGTGTGTGAGCGTGCCAGTATTCCGCTAATATTTCTCCGCATGTGGATGGCACCCCTGCCATGCCTCTGAATACTGCTGTAGTCCAACTCTGGTGTTGGTTGAGATGTGCTGTGCTTAAAGCTCACTGATGCTGAGTGCATTTTAAGCAAAAAAAATGTTCAGTACCTTGATCTTGCATTCATGTTTCTTGAGTTATGTCCCTAGTCCATTTTAGATTTTGACTTTCATCTCTGTTTAGCTACAATAAAGACTTGTTGCATTTTATTGTCTGCAACAGACTAGAGGAGACAAGAATTACCTTTGTCAGCAGGTGTAAAGTTATGTGATTCAGCATGACAGTTATATACTGTGTGTGCTTCAATCCTTCAAACAGAGTTCATTCTGATGCGCTTGGTTCCTAACTTTGTTTCTTTTACTTTAAAATTTCCTCCCATAAGGCAATTGATTAAGGGTAGCTACACCATTCATTATAAATAAGTATACTGGTGTGTCGGTATCCATATCGGAAAACGTTTTAATAACTCTTTAATAAAAAATGTTTTTTTTAATAACTAAGAAATTTTTTTTATTTGAAATCTTTCCATAGCTACATTATCACATCACTTTAGGATTGCTCACTCTCATATTAAGCCCAGCATTAACTGATGCACCTCTTATGTTGTTGTAACTGATTTTTGGAGAACGATTCCTGACCACAGAAATGGTCAAAAGCAGATTTTAAAGGCATAGCTGAGCAATGGTTGACTTGGGTGAATGGTTTGTATGATTGTATGTCTTTTGAGTTTATATCAATTTTAGTACGGTGTAGTAGCACTGTGTTAACAGGCAGAGGGACGTGACCAACCTCCTTGTTAATCTTGGAGTCTGTGAAGGCCGACCGGTCGGAAATGCGATAAAGTATGCCCAGTTTTTGAGAAATCAACTTCAGGCTTAAATATTCCAGGACAGCCATCTGTACATACTTTTAAGGCTCATATGGAGAAACAAAACAAAAAACAGTGACTTATCAGTCGAGCGGCTGTTTATTCGTCATGCATGTAAAGGGGGCATGCAATGTTCAGATGTCTGAGTATGGAAACATCGGGTTATCCACTGGGAGACTGGTATTTTCTGTTTCTTTACTCTTGTTAGATATTATATAGATGGAGCTTAAAGTATTCCCAGCCATGAGCCACTGTTGTACATAATGAATGTGTTGGTGACATGGCGGTTCTACAGCGGTTGACCTGCCTAACCACTGTGAGCTGTTGACAAGCTGTGCTAACATAAGGATTCTTATTTTATGACACATCAGGGTTGGTGTGAGTTACTAAGCATATATGTATTTATTTTGACAGTCCAGATTAGTGTACATCTGTCTCAAGGCTTTTCAGGAATGTTCTCATTGTTCCTAATCCCCTAACCAGTTTGATGTTGTTGGGCCCTATAGCTAAGCTTTTACTCTTGTGTCTACATTGTGGCATTGCACAGAGTTCACTAACTTCCCATGCATGCAGTCTCTGAGGCTCTCCTTAATAATAACACTCATTAATACACCATAAAGAAGGCTCTGTATCCACCTATTCAAATTCCACATTTTTGTGCTAAAAAAGATACCCTGGATAGTTTTCTGAAACAAAACAAAATACATTTTGGTAAGAGCTGCCTATTTGTGCGGGAAAAGATGCTGCTTTCTCTGACTTTCTCTGCTTAAGACTTCCAGATCTTCAGCTAGCATTCAATATAGATACGACATTTTTCCATAGAGTTCAATTGGAAAATTAGTCATAAGAAACAACCCTTAAAGTGATCCATCCATATCTACTGCATATCTGGCAACAGAGTGATGCTTGAGGCTTGTTTGATACCTCAGACCCTTGATGACTTTTAGTCATTTAGCCAACCATGTATTCCTTACGGTTCTAGCGTAATTTACAGCTTAATCTACACCCCCACCCAATTCCCATAGAGATCCATTCAAATTCAAATGCAGAGAGGTTATAGTATCGCTTGTAAGAGCACCTGAAAATAAGATATCAAGAGTTTTTTTTATGTTGTTGGGTCACAGACATCAGGCATGTTGTGGCATGCATAGGACATGCAACCAAATATAAAAAATTATTACTCTATTTACGTTTGTGTTAATTTGTCCAATTTCAATTTTCTTTTCATTCCCTACATATAAAAAGGGCTACAATTGCTACAGGGTCCACCCAGTATGAATGTAAAAACCCTCAAATTAAAGCTGAAAGTCTGTACCTTAACCTTATAGTCACTCTTCCATTATAAAATCCAATGTGCTGGAGTACAGAGCCAAAACAACAAAAGTTTTGTCACTGTCCAAATACTTACAGACTGCACTGTATGTATAGTTGGACAAAGTTCCTGATTCTTCAGACAAAAGCAAACCAATGGCGGTTACTGGGACCCTTGTCATTGGTGGGGCTTGGCTAAAGGGTCTAAAGGTGGAATTTTGATCCAGCACAGAAAGTACTATACCCAGAGGCTATTTGTGCTTGGTCTCTCCTGGCATCTGGGATAAAAATAACTTTCCCACCGCCATTTACTATTTGAAAGGGGCTGATTGTGGCCCACTGAGGGGAGGGGAGGGCATGGAAGCTCTGTTTGTTTGGACTGCTTTTAAGCTGAAAACAGGGGCAATAGAATGGCAATAGAGGGTGTAAAGAGGCCACTGCCTTATGCCTGGCAGTTAACAGCAGACCAAAAGAATGCAAGCTAAATCTCAAATAGGTGGCATTATCACAATAAGAACTGTGGATTCCAATAAAGCATTATTCATGAAAGCAATTTAATGTGGCAAAATACTGATGGTAGCAATAAGCGGAAACATTTTTGTCACTCTCACTGTAAACTTGCTCGCTGTCAAATAAATAATTGATACTTGGTTCTAGCGATATGATCATTTTATACGGTCATTGGTACAGTTTCAGACGATACACTTTTCATGCGAATCATGGAGATAATCCTTTTCTGAAAGACTATTCTGGGTATTGTTGCTACCCATATAACCAGTGTTTTTTAGTTGTTGTTTTTTTTTTGCTTTGAAAAGCCTCGATTAGCTGTAATAATATGTCAAGTAGTGGTGAGAGATTTTTTCACTATATTAAGGTAGAACTATAGTAAAACTGCTTAGCATCTCTCTTTTTTTGTCACATATGGTCGATCGCATGTCATGGCATCGGCTTGTGTGATAACTGTCCTGTCCATGGTTTCACAAACAATTATGTAGTAACCACTGTTTCACAGTCGCCTATCAATGAGTAAAATGTATGCTCTACTATGAATTAGTAGAATTAATCAATGTCATCATGTGTATACCCTCACCTTTGAAATCACGTACCCCAAATATTCCTGATTATGAAAATATAAGTACTGTTATTTAGTTAAAGGATAACTCTTTTTTTGTTGTTGTTTTTTACTTGGACCTATTTTGCCAAACTATTTCCACCATGCTGATGATGTAATGATAATAATTTTGTCACATCTTTTTTTGTCGAGCTGTGGTCACCCTGAGAAGCGCTCCACTCTGCTTTACAATGGAGTCCAATGAGGCATAACAAACAAGCCTTGAAGTGCCCATAAAATAACCTCCCTCAAAACAATAACTGCATAGCCTGAAGAGGACGTTCATTTACCGTAATTTTCCATCAGTCCATCACCAGGCATTTGGTGTTTCAGTTGACATATTCGTTTTTGGTTAGCGGAAGCATGCATTGTTCTCAGTGAGAACAAAGACAAACAAAGAAGCGTGTTCAACCATGTTCAACATTGTGGTAAATTACTAAATTAAATAAAAGTGAACAACTTTACCAACACTCCCCCCCCCCCCCTCTATGCGCATGAATACAGCCTGCTGCAGTGCAAATACGGAAGTGTTTCCACAGTGCAAAATGTATTGAAAATGAACATTATTAATTTATTGGTATTATTATGGTTTTCTAACTACATTTGTATATTCTAATCGAGCTTGTATTTGGTGGAAAATCACATTTCAGAAAGCACTTCAAGGATTGTTTCTTTTGCCCCATTGGGCATCATTATCTTTACCGGGATCAGCATGGTGGAAATAGTTTTTTTTTAAAGTTAAAATACAAACCAAAAAAGAGTTATCCTTTCAGCTTTCTCTGTAAATTTGTCAAATTTAAGAGTTTTTAAAACAAAAACTAGCATTGTTTGCATGATTACTTTGTTTATTAACCACATTAGCACAAAAAACTGCGATATGTATCATGTAGGACCCGAACGTATCACATCATCCACCCCTACTTGGCCAGTATATAAAGTGAAATTGTCTTTTTTTAAAATGTGTGTGTGTGTGCGTGTGTGTGTGTGTGTGGGTGTGGGTGTGTGTGTGTGTGTGTGTGTGTGTGTGTGTGTGTGAGCGTGCCAGTATTTCTCTAATATTTCTCTGCATATGGATGGCACCTCTGCCATGCCTCTGAATACTGCTGTAGTCCAACTCTGGTGTTGGTGGAGATGTGCTGTGCTTAAAGCTCACTGATGCTGAGTGCATTTTAAGCAAAGGGTGAATTGCCTGGAAATAATTGTATGAAGGCGCTGCTACGGGCTGCTATTTGGTCAGAAAAACAAAAACACAGGAATAGAGCAACTGTACTTGACTTTTTCAGCCGGTCAGTAAAGGGATTTAAGGAATGAGAAAACAAAAATCTATTATCTGCAGACACATTGAATATTTGTCATTGCTGAACACGTATATTAAGTATAGTACTTAAAGCTATTATATAAAACAAATAGAATTTTCTTTTCCCATTAATAGTAACAGGTGTGAATAGTGACAAAATGACGGGTGACAAATTAATGGAAAAACCAAGTGTCTTAGTGAGGTGTTTGGCCACCACGAGCTGCCAGAACAGCTTCAATGCGCCTTGGCATGGATTCTACCTCTAGTCTAGCATAGATTATAGTCTCTGGAACTCTACTGGAGGATGGAACACCATTCTTCCAAAAGATATTCCCTCATTTGGTGTTTTGATGATGGTGGTGGCGAGAGCTGTCTAATGTGTCAGTCCAAAATATCCCATCGGACATAGGCATATGATTCACATCATTTTCATACTCATCAAACTATTTGAGACTCCTCGTGCCCTGTGGGTGGGGCATTGTCATCCTAGAAGAGATCACTCCCATCAGGATAGAAACGTTTCATCATACGACAAAGGTGATCACTCAGAATAACTTTGTATTGATTTGCAGTGACCCTTCTCTCTAAGGAGACAAGTGGACCCAAACCATGCCAGGAAAATTCTCTCCACAGCATAACAGAGCCACTGGACCCCCTCACTGTAGGGTTTTTTACTTTAATTTGTCACCTGTCTGTATATTTTAGTATTTGTTTGTCTGCCTGGCATAACATTTCTGGTAAATGCTTTCATTCCCCTAGATAGCTAACTAAGAAGCCAGAAATTCTAGTAAAGGGTAATTCCACCAAAAAATGAAGTCTGATTTGTAGATAAGTAGCTCTCCTCCTGATTAAAATGAACTCTCAGCCAATGTTTTACCTGTAATGAGAACAAAGATATAGCCCCAAACTACTGCTCATGTACCAGGTACCTGCTTTACTGTGAACTACAACGGCCAAGCGCTTACAATTAATGGGTGATAGACAACCGCGGTCATACATCACTGAAGCGTTTCTGTGAATGTCACGCCCCACTTTGGGGAAATAATTCAAATTTTTTCTCATAGAGAACAACAGTATAAGAGGAAGAAGAGCACAAAGATCAGAAAAAACCGTACAAAATCCCCAAAAGCTGTTGCATTGTGAACTGCACAGCCAGTGTATTTAAAATTTAGCACATTCGCCATGTCCAATCGGAAATCCCAAAAGACGTGGCTACAGGCTTTTAGGAAAGAGCAGGTGGAGTAGATGGTGTCCTGCATCTCCACGTCTGCGGAAAGCACTTTTTAACAGGTAAATAAACGTCACATAATATGGATAGTTAGAACAACAGGCTTCAGCAATATGGTGGCCGAAACATGAGCTCACTGTTCAGATCGGGTCACTGCGCTTAATCTGCCCTAATTAGGCTAAATGTAGCTGGAGATATAGTTAGGTAGATAGCTAACTAAGTAGCATCCAGAGGCCAACGGTAAATTTTACATGTTTACTGATGATCACTGGCATGCAACACAATACCAGCTATTCCTCTCAGGAATCAAACACATAAATACAGTTAGCTTAACTGCTTTCAACTACCGATTAGCTTAAAGCCCCAGGGAACAAAGCCTAAAATCGTTTGTATGATATCAAACTTGAGTGTGTTATTAAGCATCCACCAAAGTTTGAATGTTAGCCAAGATACGCATAACGTTACTGAAAGTAGTAGCTAAATCCACAGGGCAAGCTAAGACACTGGCTATGTTCGAATAAGGCATTAATGCGGGAACGCATTCGTTTTGACAAATGCTGGTGGGAAGTACAAGCGACATCAGCCTTGTGATTGGTTTGGGATTAGTGACGTCACCATTCCCACTTATAGTACCGCCCAACTTCAATCTAAAAACGAAGATAAAAGTATCCAGTATCTCTGGAATTCAGAAAGTCATTATTTCCAATAGAGGTATATGCATATTGTATGTCCGCATGACCCAAATGAACCTAATTAAAACTCTATCACGAATATTTGTTTCCTGGGGCTTTAATGCTAACAACTATGGAAAACCCCCTAGCTAACAAAAAACTAGCATGTAAGTGTGATCCGTTTTACACTTCTCAAAATTGTTATATGTAGTAAAAACATAAGAAGCTTAAGAAATAACTACTTTGTGGTCCCAGTAACATTAACGTTAACGTTAACACACTGAAATAAAATAAAAAAACACTTGTTGATGTTTAATTCACTGCAACTTGGACTGAAGCCGAGGCATGCCGCCAGACTATATCAGGTCAAATTTAACATCATGTTGCCTGCTCTATGCTGGGTAGTGATGTAATAGAATCGGTAGACATTTTAGTTACAAAACATATCTTTCGTTATTTGTCTTTTTTATTTAACCCTTCTATTGCATTTCGGGTCAAAAGTGACCGAGTGACTTTGTTTTTAATCATAAATATTGTATTTTTCATCCAATTGCCTCAAGACCTTATGTTATCCTCCACACTAGGCCTCTGAACATATACAATTGATGATCACCACTTGCATTGAATTTTGAGTGATTTATTCAACAGTGACGCACCTATGATATTTTAAACAGGGATTTATTTGTTGTGTCTCATGGCAATCCCATTAAGTTGAATAGACGCATTTCCCTTTTTATTCCCCCAGAGAGGGGCGTGAACCACCAAATACCACCACCATTAGCTAGAGTCTCCAGAAAAACGGGGGAAATACGGCCATTCATTTAGGAAAACACAGCCCTTTATTTAGCCTACTTTTGGTATTGTGAAAACATATTAGCTAGCCTTGCCAAAAGTCTGCAACACTTAATGTTACCTATGTATGGTATGCCACAATTACCGCAATGCCAACTGAAATGGAAATCTTTGCTGCAATGAGTGGTACCAGGGCACAGTTTCATGCCGAAACAGTCCCAGATTGGCAGTGCATTCAGTATTCGGGCTCAAAACAGAAAGCCTTCCACCTATTACAAAATCTAGTTTAAAACATTGAAATTTTCGAAATGGCAAAAAGCTGATGTGTGGCTTAGCTACTGCATTGCAAACAGATTTAAAAATCCGCATTTGCGCCTTTCTTTAATGCCAATAAGCCGTGGCTAACAATAGCTAACGCACTAGCCCAGAAAAACGGCTTTCTTTGCATGTTCAATCCCAACTGCACGGGTTGCAGTTAAAAGATGCTCTCTAAAGATGTACCTGAGCACAGATAACGTGTTTCTGGGAGTGTAGCCCAAAGCCTTATCGGAAACATGAACAAAAAAAAGCTGGCAAAACACAGTTTTCCCAGGCCGCCTGTGGTGGCCTGTCTACATAAAAGAATTTACCAGAAAAGCTAACTTGAACCTACTGGTATGTTTTGAAAAATATTATTAACACCTCTGTCAAGTTTCCCAGTGGCTTGTCAGTTTATACATCGAGTTTTGCAGAAATTATTTTTACATTTCATAAAAATAATGGGTTTCTGGAGGGAGCTCTTACTTGAATAATAATAATGCTACAGTAATGTTTGAAGAGCTCAATAAACATATTATTTAGTATGATCCTGGTTTTTATTTTTCTACCTTTTCTATTGTCCTTTGTGATTTATCATTTATCATAGAGTAATAGGTATAAGGCAACATTATAATATTAAAGTACAAGCGTATTAATTGATATTAATAATAATTATATTATTTTACATGCATAATACTTTACTAATACTAATGCTTTTTTACAATCTGCTTTGTGATTTTCATTCTTGCTTTTGATTTCCTTCCCAATTCAGGTTTTTTTCCCCCCAGTTTGTTGATAGTCCATGATATGATGGAGTTGGGGGAGTACTAATCTAACAATGTGCATATAATCGGGTTCTATCGGTCCGTTATCATTTTTATTTAAAAACTGATTCCAAAATTTCAGGTACATTTTTTTTAGATCATCAGGTTTATATTCAATACACCCGTAACACTGGCCCACTGATACATCTGTTTCAGGGTTGATTTTGACTGTTTCGAGGTGTTGATTTTGACTGTTTCGAGGTGTTGCTTTTGACTTTTTCAGGGTTGATTTTGACTGTTTCGAGTTGTTGATTTTGACTGTTTCGAGGTGTTGATTTAGACTGTTTCAGGGTTGATTTAGACTGTTTCGCGGTGTTGATTTATGTGATTCCTATTGTCTGAAACCTTACACAGCTTTGAAATATTTACCCAAAATGTACCTTTGATTGATTCAAATACAGTGAAATGTCATGTACACATCACATTTCACTTTACAGAAACATTCAGCACTCTAAGATCTGACATTTACGTGTTTATAGTGTTCAAATCCAACTGCCTGAAATGCCATTGCATAGAAGCCTATCATTCGAAGCATGTGATTGGTCACTTCCCCTGACTTGATTCCACTTGCCTGGCTGTTTCACTGCGTACTTGACACTAATAGCCACTGAGTTTTCTGTTAGTTTGCATGCAAGATATCCCGTGCAACGCTTTGGGGGCCCATGATAAACTATCTATCATGATTGCATACAAGTAATCCGCCTCCTCTGAAGCACCCCGGTGATAAAGATTGCCTGTGACACTTCCCCCTCATTGGCATGCCTGTCGTCCACTGGGGCTTCAGTTTGTCCCCGGAAGCTTCTCCATATGTTGGGGTGGGGCATTATGGCAGCCGAACCTCCGCCCCTTCCATATCATTCTTTTTATCTTATTTTACCTTTTCTTCTTCTCCCGCATTTCTTTTTTGAGCCCTACGACATCCTCCGGCCTGTGCACTTTTTGTCCAATTGACCATTCATGTTTGCTGGGGGACATGATTCGATTGGCTAATGTGCTAAAGCAGTGCTCTGTGACAGTTGTCAGACAGAGCCTTTAGTAGTGTAGCACATGTTCTTTTTCAGCACCAAAACAGGGCCAGCTGTCCAGCTCATATGCTGGTGGTCGTTACCACAGTTACATGTTGGATGGATGGAAAGAGGGTTGTGTCTGACCCTTTTAAATATAGTGAAATTGGTTGCAGTCACTGTTTCACATTGTTCTATTTGTGCAATGTGTTACATGTCATTCAAATGAATGGGTAATTATTGTTTGCAGTTCCATAATTGTGATTTACAGCAGGAGAATATATGGCTTTACTAATAATATATTTATATCTTTTTATTATTGTGTATTTCTTTCAGTTTGTATTAACAGTTTAAAGATGTCCCCTTTTCACTGCGTTACAATACTGTTATCTGAATCTGTAAAATTTTTGCTATCTTTTCATATGTACAGTATATGCCCCATGCTTTCCAAAAAACTAAAATGTCTATCTTCTTGGAAGTTTCATGTTTGAATTTTTTTCACAGCATGAAAATCTAAGACATTAGATGTAATAGTACTCTTTTAATATGCAATGCCTTAGAGTTTAGGATTTTTTTCAGTGTACTTTTGGTTATACCTAAGAAAGAGAATAATCATAATCATCATATTTGGTGTTGTATCCATTTATCGGGTTAAATTCCATACTAAGATTTAATTTGTTTCTTCACTCTGCATTTCATAATTATCAAGCATTTGTCTGTTGAATCAGGTTAATAACCTGTAGGTGAGGAATGGAGCCAATAATCTGGCCTTTGTATGCAACGGGATGTTTCCAAATGCTCTTTAATGCGCTTGCAGCGATGCATTTCGGACATGTTTGACGAGCCTAAATAAGCATCGTAAAAAAGCAACAAGATAGCCATGGTCTCACAGGCCTCACCCCACCATACATTTTTTATAAAGCGACTAAATTAAAAGGCTTCACACACGCGACCTATGGAAGCATGAGTAAATTATGTTATATATGTTTAATATTGCGTGATATCATGTGTTCATATTTCACACAATGAGCTCTCCATTAAATTACATAATTCATGCTTTTACTTCTTACATGCCAAGCGCAAGACTAAAACTATGAAAGCACATGAGGTTTTTTTTATATATAGTTAAAGTGAGCCATATCCCCTCATAACATTTGTTGCATGCATTTTAGCCTGCTTTAACTTGTGAATAAATATGTCTGGCGAGATTACATATTCGCGGGAATGACAGGGATTGCGTGCGGAGGTTCGGAGGTAGACTGACTGCACACAGCGTGTAGCGGTTAATATGAGAGTGTGTTCCAATGCGGAATCTACAATAAGCTTTTATTTGAACAGCCTTGCTCATACATCACTCATTGGGGAATGACCCCTCCCACACTCACACCCGACCCCGCTGTTTGCAGTGCTACTTCAATACACTACATGTCATAACCCCTCTGCTTAAAGGAGCTTGCAGGCGGCTCCCGGGCACATGTAGAGCTCATCCCCACTTTCTGGCACACCCCTTGCATCTGTCTCCCTCTCTCTTTCTATTCCTGTTACCAATCACTCTTTCTTTCCTTCAGTTAACCTCCAGCACCCTTCCACCTTTCCTCCCTGCCTTCCTTTGTTCCATCTCAGCTCTCTCTCTCTCTCTCTCTCTCTCTCTCTCTCTCTCACCACCTCCCACTGTGCACTCTGGTCCGCGCTCCTAAGCTCCTCAGCTGAGCGGCGGTGAAAATCAGCCGCTAATTTACAAGCTATTTTGCTCCTCCATATTTCTTTGTGATGCATTTTATCCGCCGCTGTCGTAATTACAGTTCAGGAAAGGCTGCTTGTAGCCTCATTCATTTCAATTAATAAAAGTTAGTCTGCATTCATGTCATATTGTAATGGATGCCACTTAGATGTTGAAATGGTCAACTCCTCTCTTTACATGGCTTAATAGTTTCATAACATGTGATGCGTTTCTCTTGGTATTTGGCTAAACGCATGTTTTCGGTTTCGGTTGCAATGTTTATTCTACTTACATGCCACGGTCCTAGCCGCGCGTTCGCATTCAGCACGGCCAGATTCCTCCCTGACACAATGTCAAAGCTGACGTTCTGTCACATGCGCGCGACTTTGCGCGACATGACAAGGCGTGGCTGACTGAGCACTCCGGTGTGGGTGGCTGGAGAGGGTTGATGTGTCAGATGGGGTAACTCTCGCCGTGGGAACTAGGGGGAGCGTTCCCCGTTGTCCACCCGCAGGTCCCAGTTCAGCCAGTGAAAGGCCCGTGGAGTTGTTTAAAAGCCTGCTGATTAATCACCCCGTGTGTGGGACGGTCCAGCAGGGAAGTCCCTCCCCCTGCATTGTCCGAGCCTTCCCCTTTGCTCCGCGGCGCTTCCTGTTGCCGTAGCTCTATGCTGGGCCAGGATTCCACAAGTTGCCAGCCTGTGGGTGTATTGTCCCTGGCCATTGTGTCCCGTGCTCCCAGCTGTGCTCTCCAGACCTTGGGACCCTCTGAGTCACATCAGCCCTGTAGTGAGATAGCCCTCTAGTAGAGGTGATTGCGGGTATGTGTGTATGCCTGTGTGGGGTGGAGGTCCTCCGGGATGTGGCCTTTAGTCCCCGCCCACAAATGGTCTCATTCCTTCTGTAGAATTGGGTAACTAATGGCCTATTATACCACAATTTTGGGTTTTCCTTCTCATTGATTGAGGCAGGATTTTGACAGGCATTTAATGGCATCCACAGGACAAAACAGCTTTTAGCCATCTAGTGGTAAAAAATATGTATTGCCACTACCCTGGGGGAGCTCCTCACTCTATTAGTCAGCCAGGGAGCGGGGGAGGCTAATACTTCAAGGACGGAATAGCAGCAGGAGAAGATTGAGCTGTGTAGTTCCACGGGTTTCTAATCTAAGCTGAAACCACACCCCACAGATAGTGCTAGACCTCACGTGAAATAGATTATAAGGTAAAGTTGTCAGGCTACCTTATCGTCATCGTGGGAAGAAGCAACTGCAAATACTTCAGGGACTGGCAGGAGGCCCGTGAGAATCAGGCCTTTTCAGAGCAAAGGGCATCCATTTCTCACCTCCCATCCGTAGAAATATTCTACGGCACCTGGCATGTGGGGTGGATCTTACAGAGCGTTGGAACAGCAGGTGCTTGTAACCCCACGGCCTCCTCGAGCAAAACCTAGACAAGACTTTTGCATTTGCGTGAAAGTTATTTTTCCTTTTCATGCAGCCCAGCCTGGATCACACCTTTTTCCCCCTGAACACACAAACACCAGGGTGAAGCTGGGAGCAATTTGGCCCTTTTTACACCTGCTGCCGCTGTAAACGACCCCACGGAGCCCGCCCGTGCACCCCAAAAACGCAGTGGCGACAACGCAGCTGAAACTGAGTGTTGCTCCAGCACTCAGAAACGTCATCTAATGCAATAGTCCGAGAATAGAAAACACCGGAATTTGCCGTAGCATTCATCACAGAAAGAATGTGCCGTCAGTAGACACTGCGGGCCCCATTCCTCTTTCTGCCACGTTCATCGCCACATATTCGGTCAATTAAATGCCTGGATTGTTTCAAAATTATACCTTTAATTGTATCCCCGCTGGCACCGGGAATTGATGCTTGTTTTATGCTAGACGTCAAATCTCTTGGTGGACACACTGTGAGGGAAATATGCCGTGTTTTAATTATCAGTAATGAAGCAGGAATAAGCTGCTCACTTAGATATAATATAGTAATGACCTTTTTGGCGGGGATAAGTGATAAAAGGTATTGGTTCTGTGAATTATGCCTCATTTAGCTTCTGGTCTTTGTGTTGGCTAATGATAGGAGGGTGAGTTTTAAAGTCGAGCATAAATTGTGTTAAGAGTATTAAACTGATTTACAGTTTCGGCTCCCGCTACATCATTTTGCTCCAGTAAATGAGTCCTTGCTCCCTGGTTATCTGTAGACTCTTATTAGGGAAGATAATGAGGGCGTGAGGTTATTCCCCACCATGGATTGTTTAATGACAGAGGAGCAGGCTCGGGTGGTGGGCGGCGGGGCCTTGGTCCTGACAGGTCATGTTCCTCCTCTTCCTCTTCCATTCCAGCTTCCCAGAGCTTCCCCCATCTCCTCTTTGTCTCTTTTCTTCAGAAGGACCAAAGTGGGCAGAAGATGCCTGAGCTGCCATTTGCATTCTCCGGCCACCTGACGCCCACTGACACGTCAATGGAAACGACCAGTTCCTTTTGTTCGGACATCAGCCGCCATTGCAGAATCCTCATTCTGCAACCATTTGCATTGGTGGTCAATAGCTTCTTAGCAGGGTTTTGACTGATTTTTTTATCCTTGTTTGTCCCGGCTCTTTTGGGCTCCAGAAAGAAGGAGGCGTTCGTGCTTTTGTTTTTTTTTGAGGCGCTGTCCCGTCACCATAGCGCGCAGTACGCCAGTCACCCCTTCTCCCTGCTGCAGGCAACAGGCGAGAGTCTCCTGGGAGGGTAGGGAAGGAGCCAAAATAAGCTTTTTGACTGAGTGTGCCTGGTGAAACGCGCTACTCGCACGATTCTCTCGACCCTCGCCGTAGGCAAAGGTGCAGCAGGAGGGGCTTGGCGTAGCCTGGCGTAGAGACTCAGCACGCTGTGGATGGCGAGGAAAACGCAACATGGAAAGGAAAAGCCATGCATCATGGCCCCTGATTTTAGGACACTGAGAAGTCAGAGCTTGATTGATTTAAAGGGCAATACAGAGAAAAACTGCTTGGTGGGATGTGCCAAGCACGTGTATGTACGCTTCAAAAAGCCACTGTTACTACTCGTCACATGACACGTGTTAAGGAAGTTCAACACTTTTTACATTCCATCACATTTTTATACTTCTTAATCTGTTCCTTTGTTCAAGAATGTTTTTATGTGGGTGTGGCTTGTGTGCTTTTGTAAATAGAGATGCCTTCACTATATTACTGGGAAACTAGTACATTTATTTAAGTCACAGAACTTATGCATGGCTTAATATACATACAGGTGTAACTGTACTGTTTGAACATAACCTACATTTAATTTAGAGCATTTTGCATGCTCTCTTTTGTAATCATTCATATTTTATATATATATATATATTCAAAGATGTTGGCCTGGAGTAAACATTTGTCCTTTAAATCACAGCTTTTTGGTCGTTTTTAGCCTCAGAAATACAGTTTGGCGAGTTCAACAATCACCAAAATTAAATTGCAAAACCGTTAAGAAAAAAAAAAACATTTCACTTGCATTTATTTGTTAGTCAAATTGAATAACAAATGTTCATTGAATCCAGGTCATTATGACAGATCATTAAATGCGATATTTCTACCCTCATGAGTTCAGTCTCATAACGTGCTGTACGATGGGAAGATTCATCCCATTTTCTGTTTCATTTCCAACCAGATCCATTTCTCTGTGGTCCTTTTCCTCTGCAGTTTGCTTTACAATTTTTTAATCATTCTCCCTGTGAGAGGTTCACCTTCACAATGTTTAGCTATGAATTTAAAATATTACCCGATCATATTCATCCGAGTCTTTCGGGGCATTATGGCTTTCTGCAGGCTCAATTTCCGGTTGAGAAAGCACAGCAGCACTTCACTTCATTACGGATGGAAAATGCTAACGGGACAATCAGGACCGTGGTGATTAAGATGTAAATTCTCCCTAATTAGAATGTAAATTCTTACATTTATATGAAGTCATCAGCTGTCAGTTTGCCATATGATATCTTTTTTCCCCAGTCTACTGCCTGAATGAGGCCTTCACCGTTCATTTGCAGCTTTCAAACGGTTCCGCCGTCGCCTTTGTTCTTTGATTCTTGTAATATTCTCCCTTCATGTTCCGTCTTCTTGTGACTTTTGTTGGTTTTTCTGCGTGCATCCAGTATTGCTGTGCCTGGGGATTTTGAGGAAATTTGGAATGAAAATTGGGGCCATTTGGTGCCAGAATTTTCACGCGCATCAATTACTTCTGCTGAATTTTCCTCAATGCAAATAAGTCTGCTCTCATGAAAGGAGCGCATGTATTTGAAATAATTAATTTCCCCTTAAAAGCCAGTGGATGAGCAGACGACATTGGGTATTATTACAAATATTAACAGTTTTAGCCCCCGTCCGTATGGTTGATTTGGGATGTGTGTTTTCTCCATTTCAAAGAGAATTGACCCCAATAGACAAGTAATCAGTTAAGGCTGATGGCCAGGTTTAACATGTAGAGAATGCTAATACCCTCTCATGTGAAGTGAGGACTTGCCTCTTTGCTTCATACTGCACTCGTTATCTGTGGCGCCAGTGTTGACGGAGATTGTCATTTTGCCTTTTCAAGAGACAGCCGAAATGCAGGAGTCTCGTCGCCTTTTTCTCGTTGCGCTGAAGTTCCCTCGAAATGTACGAATACATTTTCAGAGAGTCAATGTCTACAAATAGACAAACAGTGCAATTGTTGAGCGATTGCCATTTTTCTCTTTCAATCTTGTCGAGACGATGTGGAGAGACAAGGACTGTACCATTTCAGTTTGGGAGATGTAAGCGCTAGCTTTCCATTGTGGGTACGGTCAGCGGTGCTGGAGCCATTTTGAGCGTGATGTCCTGGGGAGGTTGCCGATATTGACTCGGGGCTAACCGCAGACGGAGCTGGACTGGACTGGGCTGCCAGAGGGAGACAACATCAGTGTTCATTTCAATGTTGCTCCGGCTACAGGAAGCACAATCTGACAGTGAGCCATCCCCATCCCCCACACAAGGCAGCTGAGGGAAAGGAATTATAATTGAAAGTCTATGCAGTTCATTTCAACAAAGAATAAATAGATTTAAACTGATGATTTTTTAAAGTAATTTTCTCTTCAGTTATGAGGCTCAATGTGTGTCTCGTTTGCACAGACAGAGTTATTTAGCAAATTGTAAACATATGACAATTATTCTGAATCTTTTAATAATAGTAATGTAAATCTTTGTAATCTGTGTTGCATCTACCCCAATCTGCAAAGAGGGAACAGTGGGTTGCTAACTGAAAAAATAGAAATGGCTTTTTACTGGCATGTATGTAAACTTCAACCTAAAATATATTTTAGTTAAGTGGTAAATATTGATAAAACATCATTATTATTAATATTATTATTATTGTTGCTGTTGTATCCCTTGTATCTCCTGGCTTGGATGCAATATTTTCTAAAAGACCTTCAACACATTCAGAGCATATTTCATATTACTATCCCACTAGAATCTATGATGTATCCAACATGATTGGCCAGAATTCATAGGCGTAGCAGCCAATTCTCCCAATGCCGCCACATGAAACTGACAGTGGATAGATAGTTGTGGTGAAAGGAAATTCAGCAGTTTTAGGCAAAGGAAGAATTAGGTGCCAGAGGCACACAGTGGGGAATGGAAAGTGCAGAGCTGAAGTTGGGGTGAGTTACGCAGTAATTGTTACACTCTTTGTATTTTGCTCTAGGCATTTCAGGGCCTAGATATTGCTAGAATGGGGTTCGTTGCTTTGTCTCCGGACTTCAGCAGGCATTTTGTAAATATCAGCTGTACGTAGATCATAGATCAGTACAGAACGACTTTATTAAGGCAGGGAAGGAAGAAGAAAAGTGACACATCCAGCTATGGCGTTCGTCGGTTGGTCCATTGGATGCAAGACGTTTTCTGTTCAGTAGTGACGGGCCATCAGCCTATTACGTAATCCTCAGATGAACAATGTAAAATGGTGAAATAGTGCAGTGGATGGTGATGTGTGCATATAAAAGTGCTCTCACTGTGCAGGTGTGCTCCCGTAACGTGTGCACAACCTTTCCCTCAAAGAGGACGTGTAGCAAAACACTTTAATTTTTCTTTCATTATTTGGGGAAACCAGAAAAGACATTGTTTTTTGTTAAGCGTTATCACATGTGAAAGCAACTGGAATAACTTAATTACATACATTTTTATGCACTGCTAATAAAACATACCTGCTCTTACATCTTACATTATTTTGTCCCAATAGTCTGTCTTGCAGACAAATTTACTGAACTGCACTGAATGTTCCACCTACCAAAGTTATATTTATATATTTACTGTATACTAAGTGCTTTGGAAATAAATTGGAGTGGTATTTACACTATTTGAGGTGGAGTGCATTTTTAACATATTCACATATTTAGCATCTCATTCCTTTTTCCCATGCAGTGTACATGTAATCTCGCAGTGGCAATGTTAAGCTGATGAAAATGTTTCTTTTTAACTCTCCTGTGGGAGTTTGCTGTTCCGTGCTCCAGTAGGGCTGCTGGAATTCCTCTAGTCTGTTGCATGTTCTGTGGCACCACCCCAAACTATGCAGAGCATAAGTGTTGCGGTGATTTCCAATTAAATCTCAATCACGGAGGAATTCATCAGCTGTCATATTAGTCAGCTTGTATCTGTCACCTTGAGATCGACAGTCCGGAAAGGAACGCATTTTGACGTGCGTGGCCGTTTCACCGGCAGTGGAGCAGGCGTGCGCCCGCACGGAGGTGGTGTCTTACAGCACACCTTGGCTTGTGCGCCTCTCCCATGCCTGGGGTACAGGGCTGCTTCCCAGCATTCAACCGGATAGACCAGATCCTGGAATTAATCGATTGGTGAAAGCCCAAAGCAGGTTTTCCCTCACATCGAGGATGTTGTTGAATGTGCCACATTACTTAAGCACAATAGGTCTGCTGTAAGACTTCATAGATGTTCCAACCATTGGTTTGCTGAAATATAAAATGAAAATTATTCTCCAAGTGCAGAAATTATCAGAGCAAGGCAATGCTATTATTTTGATAAAAACGCCCCTGTAAAAAAAAATGCATTTCATATTTGACTTGACATGAATACAAAATGCTTATAACTGAGATTGAGATTTTGAATGAATATATATATAGAAATTAATTAAATATATATAACATAAAACTGATTTTATACAAACTGTCTCAGACAAAATGTTTTCTTTTTAACCCTGAATACAGTATTTATTTAACTTTTTTTGTTAATCACCTAATGCTAATCTAGTCATGCTAACATACAAATACAAACAGGCACTCTGACAATTCTACTCAGGTTTCTGTTTTTTCTTTCTGCTTCTTGCAGCCGCTAAAACACCTAGGATGTACGTTTGTTCGTGAGTAAACAACGGCGTTACAAAGTCAAGGGCTGCTTATCGTTTCTTTTTTAAAGGCGGAGTTGGGCTCTGTCCCTTCAGTGCTGCTGCTGACTAACACGCTGTGGCTCTTTTCCTCGCGGCGCTGGTTGCAAGACGACTGCTGGAGATGAGAGCGGAGCATTCATCTCGCGGCCATCTCGCGGCCCTCCCGCTGCCGGTCGAGCGGAATGGGCCCCGGACAAGGAGCAAGGGGCCCGAGCCGTGCGCCATATCGACATTTTTAATGAGATTCCTCGCAAACACTCAGGGCTCACCCAGCTAAAGGGGGATTTGTCCTAATTAAGGAGGGCACGCCTGTATCTGATAGCCCATGGTGTCTGCGTATCACTTTTTGAATCCCCCCTTTTTTTTTTAGAAGTTGTGAGTGACTGAGCCGAAAAGGTATAGACCTGAGGTGGCTCTTGCGATGCCCAGGCTGACTGTCGGGTGGAGGGTGTAGCCCGTGGTCACATTGGCACTCATCTTCCTGGGAGGACTTTGTGCCTAAATGTAAATATGTGATACGTCTACATTTATTTTGCTCAAAATGCATAATTTTTGGTGGGATCTTGGATTAAAGCAATTAAGCATATGCATTTTGAGAATCATTTCTGGATGTGTGAACCACCACCCCTCCCCCATTACAACTCTTGAAATTGCAACTCAAGCCATACAACGAACAATGAAAACTGAAACATATATTTTTTGTGCGTTATCCCACAAGATGATTATAAGGAGAAACTAAACATCTACATTTAGTTCATAATATAGACAAATTATCCAAGATATAACAAATGTTTCACCTGCTATGACACTGGCAAAGTCTTAACAAGCAAACGTTTCGCTCTCTTCTTTGCTTTTTATTCAATTTTATGTTGCAAATAGTCTATATAATCAACTGAGTGTTGACCTTCATTATATTCTTGTAAAGACCTTTTCTTTTTCGAGGGCACTGCTTCTTGAAAGTGCAGCTCCACTTTCTCCCTCTCAGATCATTTATCAAGCAATGCTTCCACAATCATATAAATGTTTATAAAATGGTCTTTTCTTCACTTTTAAACAATATTTCATAGTTGTTGCCAGCAGGCTGTATCTGTTTGTTTAGTGGTAATTGGCGAGGCAGACAAAGAGGTGCTTTAAGTGCTCTTTTCACATCTCCGTCCCCTTTTAGAATGAGCCGGCGCATCCTGGTGGGCCGAACAGTATTCCCATGTCTGATTTATCCCTAGGTGGACAAACACAATCAAGGGCTGGTTTACTCATTGTTCTAGCGCTATTCGAAATGCTACAGGAGCAACTCGCTCGCTCTGGGCTCGCAGCCACGCACTCGAAGACAACCTTTGAAAGTCTCCCCCGAACCGGTGCAATCTAATGATTTCACTTACACCTCCCTTATTTAACACTGTCATGGAAAGTAAGGAATCCGCCATTCATAATTTACATGTCATTTGCTGCTCCATATTGTGTGAAATTTAATTACACAGCTCAAATTGTAGCCAGCGCTCATTCGTCTCAGAGAGGGCTCACAATAAGGCATTGATGTGAGCCAGGGGCCCGCAGCCACGGCCCCTTTTTATCACATCACCTTCTGCTGCGGCCATCAAGCCGGCACTGTTGTTCTTTTCACTCCTTTGTGAGAAAAACGAGAGAAGTTGACCCCCATTTTCATTTAAAAAATCTGGGGCATCATATAAAAGATTCCGTCTGAAAAGATTTTATTCAGGGCTTTAATCACAATAGAATATACAGATATATATTATACGTATTGTGCAAACCGATTACTCTCCGACCAATTATTTAATACATTTACATGACTTGTACCGAGCTATGAGAAACACTGAAAAGCAACGTCCTACAGGTGTTTGGTTTATAATTGTACACGCTGTTAGTTTGTTCTTTTTCTTTTTTTTTTGTTGTCATTATCACTATGTGCTGGTCTTTGCGGCAAATGCTTTGGTGTGTAAGAGAGTGTGTGTGTGGGGGTGGGGGTGTGGGGTGGGTTGTGGGGGGCTCTTTTACGGTGGACATGGAATCACCAATGGTGTTTCATTCAGCATCGTCGTCCGTTTTCTGAAACTTTTCCTTTAAATCAAACGCGCCGCCTCTCTGTAATTGCAGGCTGCTCGGCCTCCTGTGGTGAGCCTCATACAACTGTAATCCCCCTGACAACTCCGGCTCGGCTCCGACCTGGCAACCTTCCCGTCCGCCAGCAAAAACACCGAGTCTGAATTAAGAGGATGAAGAGGATAATTATTAGATTCAGAAACAGTTTCCCAGCAGAAAAATCTGTCGGCATTCAGGGCCGTGAAAAAGTGTTTACGGGTCCAAGAGCACCGGGCTCGGCCAATTGGCTGACGCGGTGCACGTCCGACGTCCCCCCTCCTCGTCACATGCCGTGAGATAAATAGATAAATTCAATAAGGGAACATCAGAGGGTGACATGGACTGGTGGAACTGACCTCTCTGATTCAAAGGAGCCATTTTGTTTCACGGCGTGGAATGTTTTTGTTGTCGCTGGGACTTTCTTTATTTTCCCTCAATGGAGTGGAGCAGAATTTCTGCACCCTTCCATCCGCTGAGCTGGTGCACTTTTGATGATTTTTTAATCATTTAAATTTTCTGTTTTGTTTTTTTTGTTGTACTTTCATTATTTATTTCTCTCCACATCAAGCGTCATGTGAGGCATGCTTAATATTTTCGGCCTGGTGAAGGTTTGTGATGCATTTTGCCGGATGTGTAAACACAGCCTTAGTGAATGGAAGTGGTATAATGTGGGATAGTGAGTTAGTGGGATGGGTTTACCACCATGGGCGTGAGGCTGATATGCCAAACCCACTCCACCCAGGAACATGATGGGTGTGAAGCTGTGAGGCTCAAGAGCTCGAGTGACACGATTGTTTCCGATTATGAACCTGACCCTCACTGTTGCTTTCTGGAGCAGTTCATTCTACATCCCAACAACACCCCCTCCCCCCCCTCCCCCCCCCTTCCCTTGCACCCCTCTGTGGACCTGCCTGGACCCTCCTAGTCCAACGGCAGATGGTTTTATTGAGAGGCCTGTAGGACTCCTTTAGAACAGTCGGCGGTACCCACTAACCCCTCCTGGAGAACACCTGAATAGAAAGAAGAATCCTCACTTCACTGTGCTGGAGAATCTCAAGTGTTCACAAATGCCGCCGGTTTCCGGCTGACTGATTCCAATGGCTCCAGTGTGCCTTGCTTCCAGAGAGGGCTTTTAATTCCATTATCACCCCAGATGGCAGCAGGGCCAAAACACTGGCGTTTGTGTCTTGTTTGTAACATGAAAGGGGTTGTGCTTTCTGTTTTAATGCCACCACTCACATAGCTGTACTAGAGAAAGCGAGAGAGAGAGAGAGATAAAAAGAAAGAGAAAGACAGAGACAGAGAGAGAGAGACAGAGAGATTCACAGTGGGTAAAGTGATACACGTGACACATCATAGTTAAAATTAGACATTGCAGCATCTGTTCCATCAGATCTGCTTGACTTCTGCAGTCCCTTAAGTGAAATCACCTCTGGCAGCCTCTGGTTACCTTCAGAAAGTCTCTGCACCTTATATGTGAGTTCTTTTTGACTGGGGATGCAAGAATCACGGCATGGCATCACAGTCCACAACAACCTTATAGTGCCCTTCTGAGATGTTTTACATTAAGATGTTTTTGCTCGCTATTATACAAGAGAATCGCCAGTGATTTAGTTCATGTTCAAAATCATATAAGGAACATACTATAAACACTTTACAGTGTCACAGGCAAGGTTTCTAATGATAAAGAAGATTCGTAGGCATTTTCCAAGAGCTTTTTGCTTGATAACATAATAGCTGCAATTATGTATAATAATTAGCTCCCATATAAAAATTAAAAAAAAGTAAAATGTTATAGGTTTAAAAACAATAGCACCCAGACAAAACAATAACATCCACAGGACTAAAAAAGGATAATTCAAGGGAGCTCGAAGGCCTTGGGGAGTTTGACAAAGTGGCCCATGTGACGGCTCTTTTACCTTGATACCCTTTTACTTTGGCTTAGTCTACCAAGTACTCACAGAGAGCTGGCTAAATATATGAAGCTGCTCGGGAGGGACAGCCACACAGTGGAAAGCAGTAGCCTACTCTGTGCTGGAGGGGGAAATCTATAAATCACTATAAATCTATCAGAGAGGGACAGACAAACACATAAAAATTATTAAGCAACAGTGTAAAGAACACTCATGGTACAAAACTTCTAGGATGTTCCATCTGTTTCTCCTCAATTGTCTTTTTGATGTAGGAATTGCAGTTTCGCGCCAATGAGGGCAAAGCTCTGTTCATTAACCTCCTTACTGGAAGTGGTGTTTGCTTACACTTAAGTAGGAATTGCCATGAGAGGGAGTAATAAAGCTAATTAAGAGATGCTTTGGATAACGAGCCCTTCTTTGTAGTCAGTAACTGTTGGGGGTTTAAGAGGATTTTAAGTGCAAAGGAGTTCTGTAAATAATCTGATCAACAGTCTGCCAGGACTTGTGAAATCTTGCACAAAATTCTGGCATTCATTGGTGGGAAGATGCCTCAGCGGAGGTGAATCTGGACTCTGATTTAGCTGATGGAGAATCTTTAAGATGGTCGAGGCTGGTTTTGGGGTGTTGTGGGAGATTGATTGATTGAGTGATTGCAAGCAAACCCTGCATTTCCTGCCCAGTTCTAGGTGTCTGACATCTGGCTGAGAAACATATGTCCAGCTGCAGGCCTACATCTTGTGAGGCGGACTGAAAGTCCACTGATGTGTCTGTATGGAGAGTACCTAAAAACTGCTTTATCTTAAGACACGGTTGCTTCCTTTCGGAGCTGCGAAAGAGCCCTTCTGCTGTACTTTTTCGCCGGCCGTGACGTGTTTTTATCTGGCGTACCTGTCCCAGGTTTCCTGCTGGCTATATAAGTTCTGTACTTCCTTCTTCCAGTGGTTGTGTCAGTTTTGCCATGATAAGCCAGGTATCTGGTATAGGATCCAAGGCGACCGCTTTTCAATTCGGCTTATTGCTATATCGACACGCGGGACTTGCCTTTTAGAGTGTTCTGTTTCTCTTAATTTAGAGTTTTACTTTCCTTTCACTTCTGTTTTTTTTCCTTGGTTCCATTTCCTATCTCTGGGAGATAGCACCTCTGTTTACCTTTTCCCGCTTTGCTTCCTTGCTCATTTTGTTTCCCTGCCAAGCCTGAGGCATTATTTCTTTTCCTCACCTCCTTATTTTAGTTGTTTATGGAATAACGTGCCAGAGGTCTTTTTCTCTGTTATCTCCATTGCTGTCTGCCCCATTTTCTAGCCCGGTTATTGGGCTTGGGGTTATTCTTTCTACGCTTCCAGTCTGCGAGCCTTTCGCCCTACTTTCCTGGGTCACTTTCTGTTTTGGCAGGCATTCTTCTGGAAGTTTGCTCTTCCTTTTTTGGATAACTTTCTGAAACCCTCTCAGTCGCGTCTGGTCCTCCGAACCCGACCCCCCTTTACATGTGTGTGCGTGTATACGTGTATGATTGTGTGTGGGCAATGGTCATCTCCTGTTTTTGACCTGTAAACATGTATTTCCAAATATGTTTTTATGCTGTAGTACAACCCATGCATCTCAAATGTCTCCACTTAGATTCAGTGATATAAACCACTGCATCTGTGTACCCTTGGTTTGTCTGATGCTAAAAGATTTTAACATGTGCAAATACAATCATTTGGGTGTAGTAACTTAGGATGATTTAATTAACAGCAAAAAACGACATTTTAAGTGAGAAAAAATGTAGTGGCTCGATGGCCACAGTGGAGCTTGGGGGCTAGAGTATGTGCTGCCACCCATGATAGTGACCTGACTTTACAGTTTGTGTGACAATATAATATATTGTTTGAAACATTTTGCACTTAGTTTGAAACACATCGTACTTGCTCATTTTGCACTTAGAAACACATTGTAACCTTACTCCCAAAGTGTGCAGACCTGGTTAGCAGATGAATCACATAGGCTATAAATATGAAACTCAGCATGCCATGCTTATGTTCGGGTTATAGGTTGCTAGCTAAAATGGGCTACGTTCCAGATCATTTCAGTTAGCATTAGTTACTATGTTTACTAGCTAGCAGTCACAAACTCGGATAACCAGCATTACACAAATCTCCAGTTTACGGATGTTGAGCCTTGCAACTGAATGCTTGTAAGTAAGAACACCCATTACAAAATTAATTGCTTGTGTGCTGGTATACAATACAATACTTCTCTCTGGTAAACATCTTTAAACATCAGGCTCTTCCAGTTTTAAGGTATATTTTTTACCCAATGTAGCAAGCGCCACATGGAAATGAAAGATATAGCTTGCTATTTAACTTGGCTAACAGAATTATTTTTGCTGCATTGTAACTCACCGATAACAACTACACATATGTTAAGTATTGCTTTTTAGCTGATAAACCATGCTTCTTTTGTTAACGTTAGCTATATTTGCGATCGTATAATTGAGCTAGCCTATGTTGGCTAAGTCACCATAAGTTATTTTAAAACTATCACTCTTCAACTGTGTTGTGTTGGTAGGATTTGGTCCAACGTTACGTCTCTGGCAAAACTATATTCAGCGAAATATCTGGCTATTTCAAAGACAAACTAACATAATGCGAACATGAATTGTCCTGCATTGCTTTTGGTAACGTGAACGTTATACATCCTCAGCCTGCCTTGCCTAATCTATCAGAGCGGTTATGTCCACACCCTATGGTCCAGACTCATGTGAACAGGGAAAACCACAAGGCTCGCGTCATAAAAGTTCTTCTTACCGTAAAAAATCTGACTTGTTTACATTCCCGGACAGATGTTACGTCAGTTTGTTAACATGGCGGCACTATCACCACAAGTCTGCAATTATATCGAGATATCCTCTTTGAAAACAAAAAAACGAATAAAAAGGCTAATGGTATGCTGTTACTGTGGGCTAAAAAACCTGTTGGCTACACGTAGCCTAAGACTACGATAACTTTGGGACTAAACAGGCCACTTTTTAGTTCATAAAACTGAAAAGTAGGCTAACTTAGATATCTACAAGTGGCTTAGCAGTTGGTGCCATTTTGTCAGAGTGTAACTGCTAATCACTACATGCAGTGGCGGACTTAGTCATTTTGGGGCCCAAGGCAAACACAGGCATGGGGCCCTCACACATCCTTTGCTTTTCCCCCTTTTCAATCCTTATTTATCTAAGAAAGACCTACTTGTAACTTCTTCTCTTCATCAGTCGTCACACAGCAATGATGTCCAGATATCTGGAATTGCAACTGTAAAAAACCACAACAAAACTTATTCAGTTTAACAAATCCACTGTAAAATCTTATTTTCATAAACAATATGATCTCTGTACAATAATATTGTACTTTCACATTGAAGATTTGTCATTAGTTGCTAACATTTGTCAGCGGTAGCTAACATTTGCCTTGTCAAAATTTTGCCTACTTGTTAGTAGGGTGACTACTCACTAGTTGTTGGTTATCTGTAGTATCTTCGTCAGTCGAAGTATCCTCCTGTTCAGTTGTGATGCATGTATCATCATCATCATCATCGCTGCTGGAGCAATCTAGGTTGGCGCTGCCAGCAGCAGCAATGGGTAACGTTAGCTCCTCTTCGCTAGCATTAGCAATGCTAACAATACTAGTGCTAGTGCTAGCAGTCTCAGACTGACTCTGCTCTTCATTAGTGTCATCTGTACTACTACTAGCCACCGTGAAAAATGTAGTTAGCTTTGGCAGTTTTGCCACAAACTTTTTACTTTCCTCCTGCTTCCTCCTTTTCTCAGCACCGCTTGGGTAGCTTCGCTTCATTTTCACTTTTTAATAATCGCGCCGAGCTGAAACACGAATTGGCTACTGAATCATTTCCGCAGACGGTTCATCATGGACTAGTCCAATGTAGTGGGGACTTAGGGGGGGGGGGGGGGGATGACTAAGACACAAATGAATTAGGCATTAGGATGCCATTTAGCGAATTAATTTTTAGAAACAAAAAATTAATTAATGAGGGGGGGGGGGGGGCCGATTTATGAGGCATTTAACGAGGCCAGTTTTTGTGCTGTGGCAGTTTAAGAGAGCGTCAGAGACAGAGCGAGTAAAATTAGATTCGGGAGAAATCTCGCATTGCATGAGACTGTTGTTCAACGGCAGTTCGAACTCTCAATTAGCCTTCTGTTGATACCGAATTTATGCCCCAATGTTACGTCAATGGACAATTCATTTCCGGTATCGTAGAATTTTTTATTTTTTTTTATTTTAATTGTACAATAAACAGAAATGTGAACTATCAAAAGCATTAGTCCATGTCATGCCCGACATATCGCTATATCTACTTTAGTTGTAGTTGTAGAATTTGAGTTAGGTTGTTGGAAAAAAAGTCTTAATCTTAATGCAAATTTTAAAAAGTACTTAACTATATGAAAACGGCTGAACAATTTTTTATCATATTTGTTTTATGACCATATATTGATGAGATGAGTTGATCAGCTAAGTGGCTTGGTGATTAGTGCTAAAACGGCTGAGATATTGACGGCATGTAAGTTGCAACCGAAACCAAATTGACGCTACCGCATCCCCCTAATAAGGTAGTTTGATGGTAGCAATGACCACCGGATGGCCAGACTGGTTAAAGCCAGAAACAATGGATGGAAGAGCTCAGCATGCCTGCCAGGGTGAAGGGGTTACTATAGGCAACACCTTTTCAGTGGCCTCGCCTGAAGTCACCAGTATGGTGGTCTTTGTCCCCTTGAGTGCTCTCCTCTTGGCACAAGGTTTCTTTTGGTGGAGACCAGGACCTTGTGATGGATTACCCCCAATCCAACCCCGCCCCCTTCACCCTGCCTGATCCATGGCTCTTCCACATCACTGGCACAACTAATTTTACAGCTGCCTCTGTTAAAAAAGAGTCTCACTTTTCCATCCCTTCCCCCCACCCCCTTTCTGCCTTCCTCCACGCCCTCTCCCACCTCAAAACACATGCACACACACACACACACACACACACTTCCTTTTACCCTTTTGTCTAAACAGCTGGAAATACCGTCTTACAGTAGCCTGTGGAGAAAGAGTTCAGCAGAGAAGCTGTCCATGTTATGAAAACATCTCACCGCAACACAAGGCAGCTCATTTGTGTCCATCTAAGGTCTCCCCCCCCCCCCACACACAAACACACACACACACATTTTCCATTGTTAAACATAGGAGCTTCCCACTCAAGCTTTTAGTCATCGAAGTCCTGACTCAGAGAACTCCCACCATCTTTCTGATGGATCAGCTCTTACTTGATCTGACACGGTAACCTCTGGACGACCTTTCAGCTGCAAAACGTGAAACGTTTAAACTGAACATGACCCTGGTTCCAAGTATTTAGAGATGTCTTGTCAGGGTAAGGCACTAATATTACCATGTCACTCTTGGGCTCGCCTCCTAGGTTGAGGTAATCACATAAATAAACCATTCGCTAAAGGCAGAGAATGTATTTTTATTGACTAAAGGTCTGAAGAGAATGAAAGCCAAGGTATTTGTTCCTGTGTTGAGCGAGGGCCAAAGCTCTACTATTGTGTTCTTTCTCTGATGATGGTGCTGTTGTGGTTAAATTAGAAGCTACACCAATGTCTATGAAGATGATGATAAGATATTGATCCCCAGGGGGAAATTAGGGTGTCTTACAGCAACATACAACAAGACACAATAGACATCACAGACAATGCTAAAGAATAAACAGGCATAAATATAAATATACCAGGCCAACACAACACATAACTAAAACTAAATTTTTAAAGTTGTTAAAAAAATCAGCCAATCAATAAGAGAAGTCCATCAGTAGGTATTACTCTTGTGTTCTTAATAGTGTGAATTGCCGCAGGTATAAAAGAACGCCTAAACCATTCAGTGGAGCACTTGGGAGCTATGAAATGGCCACTATAGGAGGACATTTGGCTCATCAGCACAGAGTGGAGAGGGTGTAAATTCTGTATGATGGCCAAGATCTTCTTCTTCACCCAGCTCTCAACAACAACATCAACAGGCTCCAGAGCCACTCCTATGGTGGCGCTAGCCTTCTTAATTACTCTATCAAGCCTCTTAAGGTCACCCTTGTGTACGTTGCCCCCCCAGCATACAGAAGCATAAAACACCGCACTGGCAACAACACTTTGGTAAAACATAAATAGGATTTTACTGCACATATTAAAAGCTCTTAGTTTCCTTAAAAAGGAAAGCCTGGACTGGCCCTTTCCATAAATGAAAAGAACGGAAATGAATGAAGCTTGTGATCTCACAGCAGGGCGTAACGCTGACCTCGGGTTAGGAAGGGGGTGGGGACTGGGGAGGAGGGTGTTCTGGTACCAGGGAGGGCACACATGGGACTGCCCAACATGACAGCCTAGTGGACAGACGTAGTTCCACTGTTTAGGTAACTAGACCTGTCATTACACCTCAGTGACCTCTTACTGACTAGATCACCATTGTCTAAGGCAGCTTCATGCCCCTCTGAAGGTCTAGTAAATCTTTATTTCTGCTTATTTTCCAGCCAATTAACTCAGGGCTTTCTTCTCCAGGCTATAAGTATCCTGTAGCTGAGACTGTGACACTTTGCATGGCCCTGCAAGCTCAGTACTATCAGAAGAACTCTTTTTTTCAGTCTAAAGGAAAACTATTTCATGATTATTCACTTTGCTCTTGGCTCTGCTAGCTGGTCTTAGTGCTTAAACACACTAGTCATAATGGGAATGTGTAATGTTTTGTGTGTGCTCTTTCAGCTTTTTCTTTAAAGCTTTCCCCTCTATTTTTAGTCCTTTTGCCCCGTCGCTAAAATGAATGTGGACAATCTATAACAACGCCATAGTTTGGGAGACAAAATGAAGAGGACTGCTTCGCCTGCCAGATCTCTGCTGGATGTGACAAAATTACCACAAAAGCTTTGAAACGTGAATTATGAGGGAACACAACACAGTGCCTTTTAGGATTATAAACAAGACTTTGCTTACGCAGACATGGTGACAAATGCCTCAGCAAAAGGGCAGCATTATGATGACCATGCTAAAATAATTCTTAAAGTCACCACAAGTTCCCCCATTTTAGGAGTAGTTGCTGCATTTCTTTTGTAATTTTCAACGAATAAAATGACTTTTTTTTTTTTTTTTTATGCGTACAGGGCCATCATTCATAAAATAAATTTTAATGCGTTCACAGCCACATTAAGGGAATAAACGGTGAGGAAAGAAAGTGCCGAAAGACGTAATCATCCTCCAGGAACATTGTCATAGTACATGGGGCTTTAGCATCTCAGGCCAATCTATTCAATGTGAAGGCAGCACTTACACATATTTTTCCTCTGCGCCTCATGCTGTCTGCAGGCCTCTCTCAGGCCGTAGGCGAAGCTTGCCGTGTTAAATATTTAGCACGAGCTGTCCAACGAGGGCCTGCTTGCCCCCGCCACACGCCGCCCAGTGCTCAGAGTCTGGGGTCAAAAAAAGGCAAAGTAAATACAACAGTAACAACGATCCCTGACCTCTTCTCCCCTACAGCACTTAACAAAGCATCATGGGAAGTTAAAAGCTAATAATAATAATAATAATAATAATAATAATTCACGGAAATAAACATCACAGATATTGCATATACAGTGCCCTCCACAATTATTGGCACCCCTGGTAAAGATGAGTAAAAAGGGTTATAAAAAATTCACCGTTTGGTGAATTAGCTTAATGTCACACTGAAAAAATTAGAAAAATCCAACCTTTAATGTAAATTTATTATGAGAAAAAAAATTTCCTCGTCAAGAAATAATTATTTTTAACAAAACCATCTGTATCACAATTATTGGCACCCCTGCGTTTATATATAAAATAAAGTAATCATTTTTAATATTTGGTCACATATCCTTTGCATGCCATGACTTCCTGATGTCTGTGACCCAACAACATCAAAAGACTCTTGATATCTTATTTTCTGGTATTCTTACAAGCAATACTATAACATCTGCATTTGAATGGATCTCTATGATAATTGGATTTTAATTATGCTGGAACACTATGGAATACATGGTTGGTAAAATTGCTGTAAGGGTCATCAAGGGTCTGAGATATCAAACGAGCCTCAAACCATCACTCTGCTGCTAGATATGCAGTAGATATGGATGGATCACTTTAAGGGTTGTTTCTCCTGACACATGTTCCTATTGAACTCTATGGAAAAATAAGTCAAGAGAAGAAACCCTTCAATTTATCCATTCATATCTACTGTATTTCTGGCAGCAGAGTGATGGTTTAAGGCTCATGTGATATGTCAAACTCTTGATGGCCATTTGGCCAACCATGTGTTCCATACTGTTCCTGTGTAATTATCTAGTCCCACCCCCCAATTCCCAATGAGATCCATTCAAATGCAGAGACATTATAGTATTGCTTGTAAGAGTACCAGAAAATAAGATATCAAGAGTCTTTTGATGTTGTTGGGTCACAGACATCAGGAAGTCATTGCATACAAAGGATATGCGACCAAATATTTAAAATGATGACTTTATTCTATATATAAATGCAGGGGTGCCAATAATTGTGGCACACATGGTTTTGTTAAAAATAAGTATTTCTTGATGAGGGATTTTTTTTCTCATAATAAATTAACTTCAATTAAAGGTTGGATTTTTCTAATTAAGATTAAGCTAATTCACCAACGGTGAATTTTTTATAACCCTTTTTACTCATCTTTACCAGGGGTGACAATATAGTAGAGGTCTATATATATATATATATATATATATATATATATATATATATAGAGAGAGAGAGAGAGAGAGAGAGAGAGAGAGAGAGAGAGAGAGAGAGAGAGAGAGAGAGAGAGAGAGAGAGAGAGAGAGAGAGAGAGAGAGAGAGAGAGAGAGAGAGAGAGAGAGAGAGAGCACAGTTAATGACAGATTTTCTTTCCTTGGACATGTGCTGTTTTGCAGATGTGACAGTGTGCAATAGGAGACTGCCTGGGGCCCACAGTAAATAAGGCATCATTTGCATCCTGAAAGTTTAAAACTGATTTCTTAAAGACATTGTGGTGCTCTTCTATTTAGAGATAATTTAATTGCGACTCATCACATTTCCTGCTGAAACACATTTTATTTGATGGAATAATTGTGTGTTTAATTAAATTTCTGCTGGTATGAGACGGTTTGAGAGAAGCTATATATTTGCCAAATCCTTTGTCGTTCCCCTATTTTCTGCCTTGCCTGTCAGTTAAATTATCCGTCAAGCATAAAAGATGTACGCTGTGCCGCCATGTATTTCAAAGGTTACTCTCGTTCAGCACAAGCACACGGGTGACACAAATCGTAAGTGACCTTTTCCAATAGAAAAATCCAATAGGATGGGGTTCCTTGTTTCTGCATCGGCCAGAAATGAGATCAGGCAAAACATCTCTCTGTATTAATCAGTGAATGTGCATGTGAAAGGCCCGTGTACTCTGCTCTTCACTGTAAAGGAGGACAAAGATACAAACAGTGTCGTCACACGCTACAAGACTCACAAGACACCCCCATTCATTATAAACATTCTCTGCCCTGGACCACATACCCTGTTTCAGGAAATGTACATACAATACCAGCTATTTAATGAAGACATTGATTATTGCTTGCACCGAAAATTACAAAAACACAAAGTCATGCAATAAATTGTAACTTGCTTTTAATTTCTCTCTCTCTGTGTGTCCAGTCCCACGGACAGAGTGCGGTTACATCCCCTTGAACAGTACAGCTACTGTTAAAATGCTCATTTTTAAATAAGTTTAATTTCACATATTGCTAATCATATCATACATTTTCCTTTATTTCTGTGACATCACAGTGATCCCCCTGACTTCACATACTAGTCTTGTTTGTGACATCACAGTGATCCCCCTGACTTCACATACTAGTCTTGTTTGTGACATCACAGTGATCCCCCTGACTTCACATACTAGTCTTGTTTGTGACATCACAGTGATCCCCCTGACTTCACATACTAGTCTTGTTTGTGACATCACAGTGATCCCCCTGACTTCACATACTAGTTGTTGTCTCTACTCAACCTCTTCCCAGGTAGATGCAGCTCATTGTTTAAAAGTCATTTGTAACCATCCACTGTTTCTCTTTTTAAAACTTCAACGAAGCAGTAAGTGTTGCTTGGCATGCATGCTGAGGAGTCCAGAGCTCAATGGCCCTGCCATGTAGCTGCGCGATTGCATGCACTTAGGAAATGCGATAACGGGGAAGATATACTTTAATTCAGTTTCGATCATTGCAATTACTGGCAACTTTTGTTGAACCTTGTGGCATTCAATAATAGCATTCCGCTTTCTTGGGTGCATGGGTTTGGGGAAGTCTGTTTTAAAATTAACCTTTAAAATGGCTAATGCAAAACAAAGGCATTATTGCTGTCGACCAAAAAAACTTGTAATTGTCTTTGTAATACTAGAAACGGTCTCTAAAACAATGCAAGGTAACCGTATGCTGTCATGGGATTGTGTTTTTTTTTCCATTGGCAAGGAGTACGATTGCATTTTCTCTTAGTCTAACATTCACCTGGACTTTAAACATTTAATTTGAACAAATTGTGGCAAGATATTTGGTGGGTTTTGTCACCCATGAAAAAAAATTGAACTTTATGGAAGCCTCGGTCAGTATTCACACCGAATTGACAGGTGATATTTTCTATTTATTTTATTTTCTTACAATGACTGCATCACATATGTGTTTGCTGGAGATGAGTATGTCCACCAACTGCAGATGTACCAAGATGACCTCTTATGCTATTTAGTACAGTGAGTCTATTGCAGTGCTTTTCCATTGCAATTTCCACACACTAAAATATACAATAACTGGGCTCATGAGAATGTAGAGGAGGGCAATTTCTTTTAGCTATATTTATGCGAAAAGTAATGAGTTTCCATGTAGAACACAGTACATTTGTGCTAATTACTGCAAGAGGAAAAAACGTATAGGATCCTCATGAATTTAGAAATATATATTTTGAAATTTATTTATCTCTCTCATACTGAAACCTGACTTAAATCAAACTCCATTCCTCATCTCTTCTATATGTCATTTTGTACTGTAACTGGGAAGTGCATAGAGAGCCAGATTTTGGGTTCTTGATGAGGACTTAATCCTAGTTCCTGTTCCTGATGTTCTAGTTCCTGTTTCATTGTGTTGGCCTGTCTATTTCAAAAGATACGTCATTTTAATTGCTGTTTATAATATTGTAGTTATCATGTTACAGAGTTACCTACACAGATTTTATCATCTAAAACATGTTTTTAAAACATTTACACATTTTATGAACTGTTGAATCAAAATTATAAAAAATTATTTTGAAAGAATTCCCTGGAAAAAGAATTAAAGGTTATATTATTGCCAAGTACTTGTACCTTTAGCACTAAGTCATGAGTTGTGGAATGCCTTTGATGGTGTACTTACAGAACAGTTCTTTTCTTAATCTGTTTTCGGGAAATAATTATATTTAGGTCACAAATTATGCACTAGTGGAAGTTATATAAATGCAGTTAAACATTAAATATTAAAACGTGGAACCATCTTCACTCCAAATGTATACTTACTTCTTGCATCATCCTAACTGTTGATAACTGTGTATTTACTGTTAGGGCTAGTATACCCAATCATGCATGCTCCAGCAATTTAAGTCAGTTATAAATATTGTCATAAGCCAATTCAGTAGTAATTTGTTCACAACCTCACACACAGTTGTGTATACAGGTAAACAAAAGAGAAGCAAGTGTTATAAAATGTTGCGTGTGCATGTGTGTGTATGGAATAAATACATTATAAAAGAGCTTTTTTTTTGTACACTTTGGGTAGCTTGTACTTTGTCTCCACCCATGTCACAACGGTCCACAGGTGGAGAGCGGAACAGAGAGAGCCTGTTTGGCGACTGTCCTCATGAGCTCTTTGAGTCCCCCAGCTTGGCCCCCAGCTCCAGGGGGACATGCAATGCTGCCAAGCCCAGGAGAGAGGCCCTGGGTCTTGGACGCTCTCTGTCTGTCTTTCTGGGCGCAGAGTCAACAGCTCCAATGCAGGGCCCGGCACGATGCGGCGACCTCCGTGCGACCGCTCCCCTCCATCTGCTGCCAGTTGGGCCTCCCATCCCCCTCTCCCCTCTCCGCTTGTCCCCTGAGGTTCCCTGTCTCCCTCAGTCCCTGCTCTTGCCCAGCACTCCGCTTTGCCAGCCAACAGACGTCATCGTGTTGAGTTGTACCCATTCAGTACAGCCAATAGGGCCTAGAACACTTTATAAGTGGAACGACTACATATTGCTAATTCTGAAATTATCTTTAGTTGAGCAGACAAAACCGATATCTGATATAAACAGCACTTTCTTAAAGCATCCATTTGCGGCCTCCAAAGCATTCATCGACCTTTGGCTGAGCAGGGGCCTTCACTATGCATGTCAACATTGGGCTTTTTTTGCAGACCCGAACATAAGAGGCTGCTGGATTACCTTGTTCTGAATGTGCAGCCAGAATTTACTGTACATATACTTGTGGGTAAATTTAGTCTATAATTTTATTATCTCCTGACGGAATGAATCCGATTTTTCAGCGCCACATACGATTCTACATCAAACCTGGGGAAAGCTAGGCTAGGTGCAAGCCATGTAATGCACTCTGCGAGGTCCCTGCCGTGAGGTGCAATATTTGCTGCATATTTTTTGATCATTCTGGACTGAGGTGTGGCCCTGTGGCACCTTCAGAATAGGGCGACCTTTTCAGCTGCATTCTTAGGACGTGCCTTCTGCCATTCGATAAACTCAAGGTGCGCGACCACCTCACGCTGGCATGGTGTTTTAATCTTCCACCGAGGACGTCTTACACCGTATGGATTCTTTTTTTTCTCTCTCTCACTGCTGGTTGGATGCACCTCACCTGGTCGAAGCTCAATCAATGGTATTGTCTTAATTACACTCGAACGATCTGAGAACATGAAAGGTTTGTAGGTTGGGTTCGTAGGCCGCGTCAACATTGGCTGGTGGGAGGGAGAGACCGTAGAATCCCTGTGTGAGGGAAGGACGGTCTACAGCTGGTGAATTCTGAATGGGAATTCTGAAGGAGACGAGAGAAAGGGGTAGACTGCAGACTGGACTGGGAAATCATCTCAGTTGCAAACAGCCCCACAGGAACCACAAATTTAAGAACACCATTTACTTACACTCTTAGGGAGGATATGAATGTTTTGTTCAGTGTGTTTGTTGTGAAAGGCAGCTTACTGCACCAAGTGCATTATTGCATTTACGGCTTGAACGTTTTAACTGCCAGATTTATGAGGATTTGCTGGACTCCAATAATTGGAGTTAATTGCAATACAGCTCACTGTATGTGCATTCCTGTTCATTAGACTTGGAAGAGGGAGAATGCTCCATTCACAGACCTGGGGCCACACGTATAAACAGTGCTGAGCAGAAAAATGCCCTCAGAAAGCCGCTTAAGCGAGGTTCCACGCAGAAATTCAGATGTATAATATAACACGTGCTGTGAGAATCTGCGTACCTCTGCACACGATGGGCATACGTACGCAGTGTTTGGAGTCCGTGTGATATGGCGACACCGTGACAGAAAGGCAGAGGTAGAAAATGCAAAACTTTTTAAAATCAGATTTCTGACTTTCACCCTGAGCGTTCTTTTACACATTCTTTGACTCAGAGTTTTATACACGTGGCCCCTGATGTCACACGCTCCCCCGTGAGTCTTTATAATGCTTCCTCTACCTGTTTACACTTTCTTTATCAGCTAGTCAGCACACTCGGCATCGGTGACAACCCAGCTGAAGAGTGTTAGGCAAACAAAGGTTGAGTCCAATGTATAGCAAGGTCCATATCCAGCCATTGAGCCAGCCACTCTCACAGAAGCCTGTGATACAGCCCACTGGGTTGATCCTCAAGTCAAACTTGTTGTCACGGCATGTGTCTGTGCTTCTGTGAACAGGGGGTGAAGGGCTGTAGGAGGGGAGGGGAGGGGATGGTAGTGAGGGGTGAGATAAGTGTGGACGTGTGGACAGAAGGTGTTCTCTTCTCCCATTAGGCATTGGGGGGCGGCTGAGACTTAAGAGGTCCAGAGGCATTCACAGGCTCCAGCTCCAAATTACAGGCCCTGAAGTAAACTCCAGGAAGGTCATTGTTCCTTAAGTGCCAAGGGCCACAAACCTGATCCGTGCTCAGAAATAACAGCCTCTTAACCTTGTTTAACACTTTCTACATTACCGTCGGCGGATTCACGTGAAGGGCACTCATTAAACGTCCTTTTGTCACAAGTGTTGGCACTCGCCCGGCTCAGGGAAGATTAGTGCTGGCGTGGAACAAGTTATCACGGTAAACCCCTTGATTTTAATGACTCGGGTATTAGACCAGTCCAGTGCTCTCCAAGCCATGAGAGCGCTAAGGTAATGCAAGGTTTAGCGACATGCTAATAGGTTTTCACCACTTGTCCTTGAGAACGGGTGCTTGAGCATGAAACGCGATTTGTGTCCACGCACTATGCATACATAGCTGTGAGGGAAATGAGCCCAGGTTTCATTTTCAACATATTTACCTTTGCAGGAAGAAGACACTTTTGGCCACGTTTGTCCGTTTGTTTTTCTTCATTGACTTCCCAATGCATTTATCTAGCGTTCATTATTTTTTGTGATACTTTCTTTCATTTTTCTATGGATTTCTCTTATTTGTCTGTGGATTTATCCCCAGGTAGGTGTGGAACTTCTAAGGTGTGGCTGTTTTTGCCACCACACTGTTTACAGTGGTCCCACTCTTGTAGTGTTGAAGTTGAACTGACGTCCGATTCAAAGGACCTAAATCTCAGTTTTGCAGGTTAATATAGTTCACCTAGCATTAATATTATGTTATAGTATTACCTAATATTGTTACTTTTAGCTATTAGCCATGCCAGACGGTATGTAACATGTGAAATTAGCCTATGCTGGTATTTATCTGACATGGTGCTTTGCAAGTGTTTGCATAATAAATTGTGTGGTTTCATTGTGTGAATATGTGTAATATCTTGGACACAGCTGCAGGACTAATATAGCAGCAGTTTGTCAGAAAGGCTTGTTGGGAAGGAGCAGTGTGGAATTACTGTGCATCTGCAGGGGCTGTTGTGCTGAGTGTAATTGTGTCTTGTCATATTTAAATACTCCTTAAAAACTAAAATTGTGACAATGTGTCTCTTTTCTCCCACCGTTTGTTGCTTTATTTCCCTCCTTTTGCGCTCTTCTCCCTCTCTCTCCATCTCCTCTGTTTACTTGGGTCTTATGATCTCTTTTTTATCACATTCCCTGACTCTCTCAGCTCTCCCTCCATACTCGCTTTATCTCACTTACCCTTCCATTCCCTTTCTTATTCCTTCCTTTCCCTCTCGCCTTCACCATCTCTCCCCCTGCACTTCCCCTCTCTTAGTCCTCTTCTCTCTCTCTTGCTCTCTCTCTTTCTCTCTCTCTCTCCCCATCGCTCTCGCTCTCGCTCTGCACCTCACAACCCTATGGTTGCACAGAAGCTTCACTTGCCTCCAGACTTGTCAGACACAGTGAGCCATTTGAGCAAACCGGATCTGGCAGAATCCGGCAAGCCGCTGAGGCCAGGGAAGCAGCGCGGCAGCCACGGGCAATGAGCACCTGGACTCGTAGCGCACCCCATCTTTAACCATTTCACTCGCAATCTGCATGACCTTCTAATTAGGGCCAGACATGTGTACTCTCCTTGTCCTAGGCCTGACATCTAGTATCGCTATTGTTTGCCCCGGGTTTGTCTCCGGGAATAAGCGTTTGTTGTTTTTTCTAAACCAAAACAAACAAAAAAGCTGGCTACCGCTTTACATTTTTCTGTCTGCGACAAGCATTTCACAAAATCCCCTGTGAACTCGCTAGATCCTGTAACCTTTCCGAGGACGGAAAGCTTGCCAACTTTTTGTGTGTATGTTCTGAGGGCCTGTTAAAATTTTACCATTTTTCAAAATCACCCTGGTCTTGGGACTATGACCTGTATATTGTGTCATATAGGATCTATTCCTTTGGTTTCAAACGTGTTTTCTTGGCTTGTAATTTGCGGTTTTGTATTTTCAGCTCTTTCTTTTTTAAGCATTGTATGTAATATTGGGTTAGTGTTTTGTAAATAAGTCTGGAGTCAAATGGAATGTCTGCCAAGTATGTACATGTTAAAATAGTGGGAGAGTAGGGCCTTCTCAAATGTGACATCATGAGAGGTTAAAGAAATCAGTTTTAAACAGGAGTGCAGTATGTATGAATATAGTAGCTGCTCTCTCTCCTATAGACAGTCAAAGGCACTCTCTGCACCCCTGAACACTTGAGCAGGCCCTTTGACTTGTGCCAAAAGTCAAAGAACATTCACTAAATCATCCTACTGATAGAAAGTAGGCACGTAAATAATCTAATTCTGACAAGCACATTCATAGGAGATTATATTTATAACGGTATTTGGGGGGTTAGTTATTCTGATCATATTTTTCCTCACTGCTCTGTGTTCATAACAAACAAAAAGACAAATGTGCTGCATTTGGTGAAAGGTAAAGGTGTACCAAATCTGTACCTGACGCATTTTCATGCATGCTGACCCAGTGCACGTCCCACAGTGCCTCTTTGTGTCCTTGAAATACTGGGATGTAGAAGAACCTCTTTGTCATGTCCTGTCTCTGGCGGTTACTCCTTGGGTTGACTGCTTTGTGCGTCTCTCCCCCCAGCCTAACACATCAGACCAAGCTGTCACCTGTTGCATCACTCAAGGGGTCTGGGTTACCTGTGGTGTGCTCCAGTATTTCCGCTACCCCACCTCCCCAACCACGTAAATCCACTAACCGTATAAAGGCCATTCGTGTGGCCAGAGTTGTGTTCAGAGATGTTATAGCTGTACATCAAACAGTGGCACAATAAACTACAACAGACAGTGGGATGCAGCCATTTTGTCAGCAAGCACTTGAATGGCAGCGCTCCATTAGCTCTCATCAGTTGTTGGTAAATGTGTAATGGATTAAAACATTATCTGCTGTAGTACATAATCTTTACTGTATGTGTATCAATATTGTTTTATAATAAAAGTAGATAACGTAGATGTAGGTAATATTTCCCTCTCGAATAAACACCAGCCTTTTATTGATGTTGCAGTTTGACAGGTGCTTCCTAAACAAGGTAATACAAGTTAAAAGCTTTATGGTTTATCATTAAGCTAGTTAGCCAACATTTGGGGGTATTTAGCTAGCTAGAGTTTGCAAGTCACTCCCAAGTTAAAAGTAACTTTATATGAATGCATATGTTGATATAAGCCATATCTTGACATTCATTTCTTACAAATGTAACTAATGGAGTGTCATCTGAATCAATTATCTACCATTGTTCAGAGGAAATGATAGTAGGTGATGGACCGACATTATAGTAGGTGAAGGACAGTCTATATAGGCCTATTGTATCTAGTCAAGACATGGGACATCTATGGTACAGAACAATATGACTTCTCATATTTCCACCATTAATTTAGAGTGACACTTGAACAGAAGCCACCTTTGAATAAACAATGCATAGATAATGAGGATTTCAGAATTAGCGCTCCAGTGGGTATTGTAAGCAATATAGTATTACACACTATATTTTACACTGACTTCAGTACTACACTTCAGTGCTCACAATTGCATTTACTGTACTCTACACACCGGAAGAACATTAGATCGTAACTGCATTGTATTAACCTTGTATGAGACATAAAACGTAATGTTGTCTTTTGTTGTTCTCAGAAGTTATTTTTCAGAGTAGGTGTCAGTAAGTAGGTGGGGTCATTGGGCACTAAAATGCAGTCAGTGTATAGGTGCTGTGTCAGATTTGTGAAAACCTGGATGAAACCTGGTAAGAAATTGTTATAAAATGGTGGAAAGCCAGGCTTAACAGCTTATGCTTGCAAAGCTCCAGTTCAAGGTGCCAGAGATCTTACATGATTGTCTAAAATGTCATTTTTCTAATAGTAACAGTGAAGGTGTGTGTGGCATAACTGCCAGATCTATAGCTGCAAGTGGTACTTACATCTAACCTCGTTCCCTTTCCGTTTTAGGAGGGGAAATTGTGCTCTGACACGTTTCTCAAAGAGGTCCTCAGCTCATCATCAAGGACAGCTATGCGTTTTAGCCCAGTCCTAAAGCATTTACATGACAGTTGAGCTGGAAAAAGATCAAAGTTGCGCATTTGTCCAATTCAGCAATGAGTGAATACACTGTAGGAACATTTATCTGATCTTGGTTTCTATGATTGTTGCATTATGTTTCCATGCCAGGACCCTGTACGGCACGTGGTTTTGGAGGGGCAGGTTGTTTATCGATGTGTCAAGCGACTGATATGGTCTTTCTCCGTCACGTTATGTGAGCAGTCAACGCTACAAAAATTGTAGGAAGTTAGGGCATGGTTCACACAAAGGCAGTCTCACCCTGTCAGGGCAAGAGCAGCCACAACTAGCAATGTAGCTAGCTAAACAGCTGTCCCTACGCCAAGTTCTTTATTTTACACACCTAACAGAAATGTAATGGGGAAATGGCTACAGTACAATACAACTGACTACAAGCCCTGAAAAGTCCTCTGGTCTGATCTCATTCTGATGTAGACAGGAGCAAGCTAACAGTTAGCAATGTCAGCGTGCTCAAAGTCACACACACCATCAGCCACACCAGACTCTGTGCTCATTTTTATCTAAAGCTAAGTATGATTGAGATTCCAGTATAACAAATGATGTGCATGTAATCTTTCCTCTCATATCAGGGATCTCTGTCTATTTATGTTGTCATGGGGTGAACATGAAGATACAGAAAGTTGTGTCTATACACATAGTCGATCTTGATAATGAAAAGGCTGCATTAATAATATTAACAGTGGATTATTATTTTATTGGTCTATATTCAATTAATGCTGACTGAGTTCATTTTTATATTCAATTCTATTTTTTGGAAATCAGTTTTTATTTGAATATATAGAATTTTACTTTAGCAAAATGAAAGGTATTTTTATGCATCAAATAGGTACTGCATTATCAGAGTCAGAGTGTTTGTTGTCCTTTTTCTGCAAAAAATGTTTTACTTTCACTGCAAAATATGTGCACACTACAAAGCTGCTGAAGATGCAGTTTTGTGACTTATGTATCTTCTTATGCAACCAAAGAGCTGTTTAAAGTCATTTAGACCAGTGGGTGAATTTTTGTCATAGCAGTTTGAACAGGCAGTTGAGTATGTTCACTCAGCTTGGTGTTCTGGGTGGAGTCGCACATGTTGTGGAGGTCATGTGGAGTCGGCCCTGATGCTTGCCTGAAAGCTGATGAGGATGATTGACAGTAATTCGATGTGGCCCCAGAGCTGTAGCCGGTGGGCGGACCCCCTACGCAGAGGTGTTCTTTGGCTGCAGGGACGACGGTGTGTTGATGGACCTCCGGCCAAGGAAATGAGGTGAAGCACAGCGGCGTAATTAAGGACAGAGCTGACCCACTTTTCCCTCTCGTTTTGGGAAGGGGGTACGGGAAGGGCGCTGATGATTTTTCAGGGCACTCCTTAAATGTGCCCTCAGGGGCGCTCCTCCCTCGACCAGCAGTGCATTTCTTCAGCGAGTTTGGCATGGATGTGTTTCCGACTGTCTTTATTTCTGGGACCCAGAACTTCCCAGACATGATGATGGATCAGCACTTTTGTGTTGTCCAGGGATTCCCAGAGAAAAAAACAGTGGGATGAGCTGGATATTCCCCTGTTTCTCGGTGTAAGATACCGGCCTTCAATTCGATATGATGCTAAGCTTGTCTGGAGTAATCTGGAACCCTCCCTTCTATTAACCACTCCAGGCTCACTGGTGGTGTTAAGCAAATTATTGTTTTTTGTGTAAGGTTAAGTAAGATGGAGATAGAGATACGATTTGAGTATAACAAAATTGATGCTAATATAACCTGCCCTCACATGAGGGATCCCTGAAAATGTATAGTATGTCTGTTTATTTTTATAAGTATTACACGCATATACAGTGCCCTCCACTATTATTGGCACCCCTGGTAAAGATGAGTAAAAAGGGTTATAAAAAATTCACCATTTGGTGATTTAGCTTAATGTCACACTGAAAAAATTAGAAAAATACAACCTTTAATTGAAGTAAATTTATTATGAAAAAAAGAAATTCCCTCATCAAGAAATAAGAATTTTTAACAAAACCACGTGTGCCACAATTATTGGCACTCCTGCATTTATATATTGAATAAAGTAATAATTTGAAATATTTGGTCACATATCATTTGCATGCCACGACTTCCTGATGTCTGTGACCCAACAACATCAAAAGACTCTTTGTCTCTGCATTATTTTGGTTTTGTACTCTAGCACTTTGAGTTTGAAAGGATACACGTTATAGTATTGCTTGTAAGAGTACCAGAAAATAAGATATCTAGAGTCTTTTGATGTTGTTGGGTAACAGACATCAGGAAGTCATGGCTTGCAAAGGATATGCGATGAAATAATAAATTTTTATTATTATTTTATTCTAAATTATGTTAAACTGTCCAATATTTTTTGATGCCCAGAAATGGGGGGGATTATGTACAAAGGGTTCTATCATTTCTATACGGTGCATCCGATATTGAAGACAATACCCTCAAATTAAAGCTGACAGTCTGCACTTCAACTTCAAATTGTCATTGTATCGTTTCAAACTCAAAGTGCTACAGAGTACAGAACCAAAATAACAAAAAATGTGACACTGTCCAAATTATGAATTATGGTGCTCACTGTATATACTGTATTTATGGGTGAGAAATTAAAGGTAAAACCAACATAAAGTGTGTTTGGCCACCACGAGCTGCCATTACAGCTTCAGTGTGCTTTGCCATAGATTCTACCTCTAGTCTAGCATAGATTCTAGTCTCTGGAACTCTAGAGGGGTGGAACACCATTCTTCTAAAATATTATTCCATTATTCCCTCAATTGGTGTTTTGGTGATGGTCGTGGAGAGCGCTGTCTGACACATCGGTCCAAAATCTCCCATAGGTGTTCAATTGGGCTGAGATCTGGTGACTGCGAAGGCCATAGCGTATGATTCACATCATTTTCATACTCATCAAACCATTCAGTGACCCCCCGTGCCCAGTGGATGGGGGCATTGTCATGCTGGAAGAGACCACTCCCATCAGGATAGAACTGTTTCATCATGGGATAAAGGTAATCACTCAGAATAATTTTGTATTGATTTGAAGTGACCCTTTCCTCTAAGGGGACAAGTGGACCCAAACCATGCCAGGAACATGCCCCCCACAGCCTAACAGAGCCACTGGAGCCATATATATATAGTGTGCAGTCCATAAGTATTTTAACAGTGAGGTCAAATTTCAAAGTACTTACATCCATATTGAGTGAACCAGGCACAAATTGGGAGGATAACTTTTTATACATACAAACTTAATGGCACAATTGGTTGCTCATCAGTTCCATCATTACTTAATCATCGGTGTCCTGTTGCATCATTAGTTCATGCACAAGAAAGCTAACGAAAGGTCTAGACTTGATTCTAGGTGTGGAATTCACACTCGGAGTCAGTTGCTGTCGTCTCTCAACATGGGGACCAAAGAAGTGTCAATGTCAGTAAAGTAGGTCATCATGAGTTGGTAAAATCACTATAAATCGAGCACAGGCATAGCTAAAACATTGGCCTTGTCAAAATCTACTGGTACATTGTTAAGACACAATAACGCACTGGTGAGCTCAGGCAATAGCAAACAACCTGGTAGACCATGGAAGACCACTGTAGTGGATGACCAAAGAATACTTTAAATTTTGAAGAAAAACCACTTTTCAACTGTTGAACAGATCAATAACATGTGATAAAAATAAAGAGAAGACTACACCAGCATAACCTCAGGTGGTTCACTCCCAGATGCAAACCACTGTTAAGCTCAGAAAACAGAGCGGCCAGGTTAGAGTTGGCCAAAAAACGTTCATTTGAAAAACAGTAGAGTTTGAGTTCTGGAACAGACTCATATGGACTGATGAGATGAGTATTACCTCTACCAAAGTAATGGAAGTACGAAAGTGTTTCATCTTTGAAACGAAAACTAAACATGGTGGAGGTAGTGTTATGGCTTAGGCATGTATGGCTGCCACTGGAACTGGCTCACTTGTCTTCATCGATGATGTGACTGCTGCAGGATGAATTCCTAAGTGAAACATATTATCTGCTTAGATCCAACCAAATGCAGGACTACAACAACCCCAAACAAATTGTTTAAGCAACCAAGGAGTTTTTCAACTAAAAACGTGGAATGTTCTTGACTGGCTAAGTCAATCACCTGACCTGAATACAGTTGAACATGCATTTAACTTGCTGAAGACAAGACTGAAGGGAAAAATCCCCCAAAACAAATGGGAACTGAAGATGGAGGCAGTACAGGCCTGGCAGAGCATCACCTGGGAAAAGCATCACTCAGCATCTCGGCCTATTAGTCACAGACTTCAGGCAGTCAGTCATCATGCAAAGAATTTGCAACCAAGTACTAAATACAATTACTTTATTTAAGATTATGTTAATTTGTCCAATTACTTTTGGTCCCATGAAATGGGGGGGGACTATGTATGAAAAGGCTGCAATTTCACTGGATCACTGGATATGGATGTAAATACCCTTAAAGCTGACAGTCTGCACTTTAACCTCATATTTATTGTTTCATTCACAGAGCCAAAACAACAAAACTTGCATCGCTGCCCAAATACTTACAGACTGCACTGTATAAAACTTGTTAATACACATCTATTTTTAGCTACATGTGTGCCTACAACTTATATTTTATGTTTGTGTTATACATAGGTTTAATGTAACTATTTTGGTATTGTATGTGTGTGAGAAAAAGAAAGAGATGTGATAATGTTCTGGAAATAAGTGAAAAAATATTTTTTCAAGATTAGTCTCTAAAGCAGATGCACTTTTTGATATTTTAGACCATTATGCATAATAATCTTTCAGCACATCTTGTCATTTATGTTTTTTTAGTTTTTTTAGTTTTTCTGGGGGGGGGGGGGTCAAATATATTTACATAGTATTTAGTTCTGTCTATTTTACATTTATGATTAACAATGTGATCATATCCATTATTTTAAAGTGATAATACAGTTCAGTGCACACTCTTGAGTATACTATCTCTAAATAACCATAAGTCCTTTACTTTCAATTGCATATTTTGCACATTGTAGTTCTATACATAATCAGCTCGCGCTTTAATTATTATGAAGAAAGTGACCTACCAACTGTTTTTTTTACAGTGAAATGTATGAATAATGGAAATACAGAGAGGGAATAGAGATTGTAGAACAATAGTGCACCCACTGCTCATTCCCTTCTCCCTGTTTAGCTAGCAAGTGAAGCAAAATAATTCCTTTAACTTCATTTGAATATAAACTGACTTATCATTTATAACTTTTCTACTATGTTTAGCCATCAGAGCTACATCAGCAAACCATTATTACTGTAAGCCTGTGTGCCATTACAGTTATTGTTGCATTTGTAAACAACATATTTTATTGTGAGAGTTCCTTTGACACATCTGTGCTTTAGTCAGTCCGCGGTTGTTTGTCTTTTAGAATTCTCCTTTGTTAATAATCATAGACAGATGCCACGTATAACGGTATAACCACCTGAAACACAATCTAGAGCCAACAAGTGGAGGCATAGTACTCAAAAACAGCATGAGTGTGATAAAGTTCTCAACGACACACTAGTGTACTGTACAAAATGATTTTTTTTTATAGTTTTCACAAAATACATTTAGAAAGCTTCATTTTAAATAAAATTAAATTGAAATATTTCAGAGACAGTAGCAGACTTTTCATCTTCAACGCAATGCACTGACGCAGAACCCCTCTGTATGTCACGGTGTAGGTACACACCATAATATGGTTCACAGCATGGCTGACCATGCCAAAAATGTACGTGGTTTTTACTCATAAATAAACAACCGATTAATTACCCTTGCAGTCAAACATACTCGAAGCCATTGTAAAAGAACTGAAAAGGTTTACAAAATTTGCAACACAAAACTAATAATAAAAAGAAAATAGTGTAATAACTGAAATACAAGGCTTTGGTCTGTTCTTACAATCAACAATGGCAATTCTGATATGTAGTTGTAAACAACTTCCAAACGCTTATGTATAAAACTCTGGCAAGCATATTTTTAATCAATTATAGGAATGAAATATCCGAAAATGACTGAAAAACACTATAGTACAACTATATCTAAGAACAAGTAGTTTTATCTGACCTAAAAAAAAATTGTTATGACGTATGAAAATGTGCATGAAACATCTATAGAATATTCTGGGAAACGTAAATGAAATTAACTTTATTATAGAAATTGTTTTGGGAGATTTCTAGGTAAGACAAATACATTTCGACATAAACAAACTGAATTATATCGAAGACACAATCTACTGTTCAGCTACCGACTGTTTGTTTGGCTTCCTATTCAGTGAGTAGAGCTCCCTCGTATGTTTTCTCTGCCAACAAACTTGGGAGTGGGGGGGGGGGGGGGGGCATATAAAGGGGCTTACACACAGCTAGCGTCTTTCTTCCAGCTCTGCAGTGGAATGATACAAGCTTGCTTTGTCAGAGATTGCAATCTGCACAAAGACTGGTAGGAGTATTTGATATAAGAAAGTACTATTAATAGCAGAATATCTTGCCCCCAGATTCTCCTGTTCAGGTGGATGTGAGAATGACTGAGTCTGGTAGTCCATCCATCGTTGTTCTTGTGTTTGCCGTAACGTACAAATGGCCATATACAAAAACACAACAAAAAAATGACGCAAGTCCAAAACCGAAAACAAAGAGTTTTGTTCCATTTAGGATATAACACCGGGCACTTTACAAAAGTAAATCTTCTCAAGTCTTCATGTCCCAAGACTCATAGCAAAGGGTACAATCCCAGTCCAAAAAAAAACCTCTTTCAGAGTCTTTCTTCTCTCTCCGTTCTTGATAGAATACTGCTGGACAGACAACTTTCAGTGGAAGGTCACAAAGCGAAGTAGCTCTTCTCTTTACTGTAGTCTTGGCCAGTATTGAGACATGTCAGGTTCGCCGCCAGGAACTTGGACTGGAACAGATACTCCAGGGGAGATGAGACCTGAGGAAAAAAACAGAGAGAGTAACATGTCAAGCAAACCGCTCCATGGTTCATCACAGAAAAAACAGCGTTCAGTCTACATTACATTACAGACATTTAGCAGATGCTCTCATCCAGAGCGACTTACACAGATCATCCTTTTTCACAGATTGATTGTCCCTCTTATTTATAATTTTGATAAGGTTATCACATTTATCACATATTTGAAATTAAAAATGTGTTCTGACCACACCATATTTGATTAATAATTTATTCCAGAACAGAATCTTTTAAACGTATATGCAGTTTATATCTGAGTATGTGCGGTATAATTATCTAATATATACAGTGTTCCTGCATTATATGATGTATATGTATTATATTAATCATGTATTTATATATATATATATATATATATATATATATAGTATATATAGTATACATATATTCAATGGGATCAAAGGTATAAGACAACAGAAATCCCTATATTTGGCTAAGGTGGAAAAATGTGAAATTAATGATTGTGTCTATTTTTTCAAAGTTAGTGTTATAGTCACCAAGCAAGTAAAAATTTATATTCTGCATACCTGTTGAGGTGGTACCAGAAGTCACCATTGATTGGCTGTTCATATGTGCCTGCATATGAGGGGGCGTGTATGTTTCGTAGCTCCGCCCATTCACTGAGGGACTGGTGGGCAGCATGCAGGAATAGGAGGATGTCTGGCTGGGTACAGGGGGCTACAAAAAAGGATATAAATTAGCCTTGCCAATACATAATGCTAACATTATAGCACTGTGGCGCATGTGGCGCTGAAGAGCACTACAGAGTTTTCAAAAAGTAGGCTAAACGGTAAACTAGTTTCACAATGAAGATGTAATGTATTGTTTTTCAATGAAATGTTAAGACTTGGTGATGCAAAATATTTTATTTATTATACAGTATTTTATGTTAACATATTTGGTCTTTTTTGTGGTTACTTTTGATACACTGTATAGTAATCACCAACACAATTATGTTTCCTGTTTGGTTTTTTTTCTGACATTGGTATGATTGTCTTACTTGCATAGGCAGGTTGTTGGCCATGGTGAAGCTTGGCATGGGTGGCAGGGCGCTGTATGTGTTTGCCAGAGCTGAATCTGACCTTCCTAACATTGACCCTGATGTGAAGGACACTGTAGAGAGAATGAGAGGACATAGGACATCAGAGATGGATGACAGCATTTTGTGAATAATCAGATATTGATATTTTCCTTCCGTTCCCCTTCGACTTTATGCCTGAATTCTCTCATCACCTCATATTGGTATCATTGTGTGTGTGTGTGTTTATATATATATATATACATACAGGGGGTGGACAAAATATCAGAAACACCAGATTTCTAGAAAACATAAAACACCTGCTCAACCTCTGTTCCTAACCTGATTATCTATGCTGTTTTGTGAATCTTGTGCCACGTGTACATTTTATATGATGACTTGTTTTTCTTTATAATTATGCCAATCAACCATAATTGCCTGTTAGTCATATTTTTAATTAATAATAAATCATACATTACATGTCGCTGTTATATCAGTAATACGTGAGTACACTTCAACAAATGTATAAGAAGAAATCAGAAAACATTTTGGTCCCCAAGAACTGGATTTGATCTCCTCTATGTAGTACAGTGGAATGTGATTAGTGAAAAACTTGGGAATAATTAAGAATCGGGCCACATGTGTGACTCATGTTATGTGCAAGTGTTGGATTCTAGACCAGTTTCAATGATCTTCTATTTTACTCAGCTGTTCACTTCACTTTGAGCAGAGATGTTCACTCCCCACAGCTGTGCAGAGGTGCACATCTCTGGTTGTCATGGACCAAAATGCTTTCAGTTTTTGTCCTACATCAGCTATAAAGTGTTCTCACTTATTACTGACACAAAAGTAGCATTTAATTGACGAATTCGTATTATTTGATTATAATATGATTCATCGCTAACTATGATTAATTACCAAGCTAATAAAAAAACTCAAATGTAGGCTATACATGGCATGCCAGTCATAAACGAGTGTAGAAAATATAGGTAAGACCAATGTGAGCAAATAGCAGCTTTTTTTCCGTTTCTGATGTTTCCGATATTTTGTCCACCACCTGTATAACGGTTTTATTAACCGTTTGTGTTGCTTTGTTATTAGTGTGTCACTCTTACCGGGCGTCGTGGGCTGCGGAATAGGCTGATAGACGCTCGTACTGAAGCTACTGCTAATGGGAATGTGACTTGAAGAATTGCTTGCTTGTCTTCGCTGATTTCGGAGTTTTTCTTCTCTCCTCCATTTCGCTCTTCTGTTAGAAAACCACACCTGCAAACGAAGGCTGGCTGTTATTCAATACTAGCTATGTTATCCAATTTTAGATAGGCCTACGCCTCGGTAATTCCACGTGCACTTCTCCAACTCTCTAGCAAACAAGTTCACTCACCTGTATTCTGGCTTCTGGGAGGTCAATTTTGGCTGCTAGTCTCTCCCTTGCGAAAACGTCTGGATAATGAGTTCTTTCAAACTCTTAAAAATGAAATATAGATATTGAAGGAAAAGTTATTCATATAGGCACACTGGAAATATTTCAAATGCAAATTTAAGTGCACACTATCACGTGAAAAATGATTAGGCTACTTGCGTAGGTAGTAGCCTAATTTACCTTTTTCCAGCGCTTCTATTTGCTCTTGTGTAAACGATGTGCGATTTCTTTGCAACTTTCTCTTCAGCTGAAGCCTCATTTGGGTCTCATCTGAATCCTCTCCGTTCGAACTGATTGAGTTTGTGTTTTCACCTCCATCCTGTTGCTGACAACCATCTGGAAAACAGGAATATTTGCTATATCAATACAAACCCAACCCCAAGCTTTGTACGAACTTAATAACTAGCTGTGCTATAGCCTATAGTCATATAAACGTAGCCTACATATTGAAATAAACTAACCAATCGTGTCTGAGCGTGTATTTTAAATAGTATCCTAGCTAGATCCGTTTAAAATCGAAAAGGTATGCCTAGTTATTTTAGAGGTTGTGACTTGTGTATTGTCTTCGTTTTAATTAGCCTATATGTAGGCTAGGCCTATATCTTACGATTTGTGTTAGGAGATAGCATACGTCGTCTGAGCCAGGTAATATATTTTTTCACATTTGGTAAACGATGATTATTTCGCCTGAAAAACATGAGTAAATGTGTCACCCATTGCCTTACATTGTGTAATACGCCCACTTGCTAAAGGGACTATAATTCAGTTCACATTTGCATTTTAGTAGCCTGCTTTTTGTTTTCCTGCTTGGATGCGTTTATTTACATTTAAGAGGTGCTTAGATGTGCGATATCCAGGCTGCAACTTAATTTTATATTGCTTTGTCGATTTGCGTGCATTGACAGAAAGTAGACCTAGCTAGGCTATATGCCCTACATGGTAGGCTATAGGCTACAGACAAGGTTTCCCCCCAATAAAGTCGTTGTTATATATACCCATCATGCCTACAGCCTGCTTAGCGATAGCAATAAACCACGAGCTTCCAGGCTGTGGAATATTATGAGAAATATTCTGATTAGTTTGCTCCCTCAACTCCCATCTTTTATCACTAGGCCTACTGAACAATAGCCGCAGCGCTGAAAGGGTGTCGAGAAATGTGACAAAATGCGGTTTTTAAAAAAGCCCTTTCAGGTCCTCTGAAATGTTTCAAAACCAAGAGTTTCTCTTCCTTTTAAATTCTGCGGACCTTCAATGGTATAGTCACCATATGGGCGTTTGTAGACCTATTGAGATGACCACCAACACTTGAATAGAAAGAGCAGCTTTTCACAATGGCACAATGCGGGTAGAGTAAGGGAAACTATTAAACTCTTGGGGCTGGGAGGGTTGGCAAATTTTCGTGGGCAGAATTTTGAGAACACAATTGAAGGAGCCAACAAAAGGATTCTCTCGAGGCCTGCAGCGCTCTGCATTGTAGCACGAGGATTCCAGTCAACAGACTTTTCAGTGTAGTATGTTAACCTTTATGCCCCACTATCATTAATCACCGTCCCCTGGGCTTGCCCGTTCAACGCCAGTTAGGATTTATACCCTGTATAGGCAGTGGGAGAAAAACTCCTCAAACACTGTGAATAGGGTAGGGCCTATCTCTAAGCAAGCGAAGTGCAAGGCGAACGTGGAAGTGACTCCTGTGCGTAAATAAGTTTCGATAGTCGCATAGTAAGACAGCGATGCCAACTGCCTAAAAAAGTAAATGAAGCCAACACACGTACCATCAAATGCCAACACCGGTATAAATATGCAATGCATGGCGCGCAAAACTAATTTGAATCGTCGTACATGCGAGTAGTTTATGTGTTATTTCATTGCTGAATTAAAGGTCTGGATGCATTTGATGGGTTCTTGCCTGATACTATAGCCTAGCTATAGTGCCTAGGCGTGTATGAATATTTCAATAAAGGTGCGCTTAATATGTTAATGCACGTCGATTGCTGTTGGAGTATGCATACTGCAAGCATTTGAAGTCGTGTAATTTTTTCCATTATAATTTTTTTTTTTACCGTAATCGACTTTACTGCTTACAGAACCATACGCCATTCTTATAATTGTAGCCTATGTTCAAACAAATTTAATCCGATCGTTGCTTCCTCTAATCATAGGCTACTGAATCAAACATTTATTTGTCAGACATGAATATGCATTCAAGAAGTAAAAAATACTGAGAGACAAGCTAATGTTTAAATGTTCACAAAGACAGAAACATGTTATATGTCTCCTATTAGCTAGCCTACTTATTTTGGTCTAATACATCAGTGCATTATTTTGTCCCACAGCTAGACAAGCTCACACTCGACTTAGGATATGTTTTGTTTTTTTCGAAAAGAAAAAAGACGATGGAAATAGAAATATAATAATCCCATCGTATATTCTTGTCACAGTCAGGCGGAAAGAGGTAAAAAAAAAGAAGGTAGCGACCTTTCAGCCATAGAGGGCGGATCAAAACGTTCTGTAGCCCGCTGAAGGAGCATATCTCCAAATCCAATAGATGGCTTCAGTCCCGTAAAAAAATAGATGGGGATAAAAACACTGTTGCACTGATCCTTATAACACACTAAAACGTATGTTTTGTTCTTTCCTTGATAGAATTATCTCTTTTCTGGTCCTGTCACTGCCGATGTTTCCATTATTTTATTCACAGTTGCTTGGCGCTTATCAGATTGCGACCATATTTCCCACCCTCTGAGACCTAACCCCACCTTATGCTTTTGTTGTAATGGATGATTAAAGTCTTCTAAGTGCACCTCACGCAAAGCGGAAAAATCACAACAGCATGACGCATGTGATGCTAACAATAAAAAACACTAACAACAGCAATAATAATAAGAATAATATTAATATGTTTTGTTATTATGGGCGGCAGTGTAGTATAATGGTTAAGGAAAATATCCAGCTGTATAAATGGATATGTAAAAAAAAATTTTAAAATGCTAAAAAGTTGTGTAAGTCGCTCTGGATAAGAGCGTCTGCTAAATGCCTGTATATGCAATTACTATTATTATCATTATAGTAGACATATTATTATTATTATTAGTAGCAATAGTAGTAGTATTTGAGAGATCCATTATCATTTCTGTAAGTTATTGACAATATATTAGACTTCGTGCTTGAATCTTAAAGGAGTTTCTCCACGTTTATGAAAGATACAAACTGTATTAGGCCCATACAATATTGTATCGTTTTAATCAACAACCCAACACAGAAAATGAAAAACACCATATTGTACCATGAGACGTCTAGCAGCGCATGAGCACGAACGAATAATGTATTTTACTAACCTTAATCTGAGTAAATGGTAAATGGAAACCATGCAGTTTAGTGTTAACATGCTGGAAGACTTATCGTGACTAATGAACCCGGAAGGCCTGAACGGACAAATTAAATGGGGTCTACTTTTATGGATATGTAATGCAGCCTAATCTTAATTAATAGATATTGAATATGTTTGGACATTTGCATTAAATTCGGAGTACTAAAATATCCTTAAACTTTATGGGTAGCCTATTTCTGGGTGTGGGTTATTTCTTGGCATAATTATTTAAGCGAGGTTTGGAATTTCAAACTGCTGCCATTGTGGAATCCAAACGTTGCTCTGTAGATCCAATGTCGTAGGCCTAATCCTTTTGGTTTTCACACTTTCTCTGCTTTAATCGCTGTAGCCTATAGCAGAGTGAACGCACATTAATGTATGTGCGCTTAACATGTTTTAAATCCTTGGTCATAAGCAGAACATGTGCTGTGGCAATAGCTATTAGTAAAAAAAAAAATTTTTTTTTTTTTTAACTTCGTCATTTAGCAGGCAGACTATACCCGAACCTAAAATAAAATCTAAACCGAAAAACTATTCTCAGTATATTTACCTTGCCTATAACGTTTATTGTTTTACGCTCTTAAAACTGACAGGTCTAATTGGAAAACGGTGCCATATCGTGTTCAGGGGTCTCCTGTGGAACATTTCTACAGCCGTCTCTTCCAACTAGGCGTTTATTCATGTTCTCTTAATGAGAAACAAAACGTTCTCTAATGAGCAATTACATAGCGACAGAATTGTTCCCATAACAAATTCTTGCGTGTGACCGCAACATCCTTTGTACAGATATCCCACACACTGTTTCTGATTTGTTTCTTCTAAGGTTGGGGGGTGGGGTGGGGAGGGAGGGGTTAGCGGATAGTTGGACGGACACCTCCACTGAAAAAGACAAATCCCAGTCACGCGCAGTTTTCACCCAGACGAATTATGTTTTGAAGTTATACGAATTAAAACGCAGTGTATTAACCTCCCGTTAATTTGTCCTGGATAACTCGTCCTTACTGACGCAACCCATTAGGAATCTTTTCAGATGTATCAAAGTGCCTTAGGGGTATACAATACCTGCAGACTAAATGGAACCTTTAAAAAAACGCAACATTTTGACACATGTAGCCTATGGAATATAACAACATACAGTTAGCAACGTCACAACGTTTGGGTCTGTGTTGGGGCAATATACTTGATCGTTGTAGCCTACTGCAGTATTATAGTAATTATAAGAATGAAGATAACTGATAAATTATTTCAGATAATATCAATGTTTCGTAAAATCTCAATATCAATTACGATTAATTTAACTAATAATAATAATAATAATATACATTACGATAATCCTTTCAGTAAATTGAGCTATTTTCAATATTAATCAATTATAATACCCAGTGATCTGTTTTACCTTGGTTTGGTTGTCCTGGTACCGAGGTTCCGGGGTACCAGCCCGGCCGTGTACCCCACGTTCCAGTTTGACCGTTCAGCATTCTTAATTTATCATACATGCCATCTGCACCCATCTGTTGCTTTTCGCTAGCCAGGTTGCGGAGGACTCTGTTTATTGATGACACCTGAAAGACAAAACAAGAATGTCTCACGTTAATCAAAAAGACATCCCCATGTTGCAATTACACACTTACATGCAAGTGATCTCCCTTTATTAAGCATGCATACACGGACATGGTAAACGGATGCAGAATGAATCGTATAAAATGGACTGGAATTAAAACAGATTACCCTACACCTTAAATAAAATGTGCGGTAAATAAATGTTCGTGTGTGTGTGTGTGTGTTCATATACGTAATTAATTAGTTCAGATATTGTACGTATTGCAGATTTAAGAAGTAAAGGAAAAACAAATGATCTAAATAACTTACACTCAATGAACTTACACTGGGTATATTATCGTTGGTGCAGACGCCCTCTGATAGAAGTCTGTCTCGAATTTCCCAGGCGAAGATTGAAGGGCACTCCCTCTTGTATTGCGCAATCTTTCCGACCACTTCAGGAGTCGCTACTCTTGGTTTGCTACCCCCGATTGCCCTGGGTCTGATTGAGCCTGTTTCATAGTATCTGCCCAGGATTTTACTCACGCACCCGTTTGATACCTGAATAGAAAACAATAGACACAAATCACATACATTATTTAAGACTAGTATGAAATATGTAAGATTACTTCAAACAATGATAAGCTTACGTTTTCATTGTCCAGCACTTGGACTTTTGCATCAGCATGGGTCTACAACACAAAAAATATATACCTTAAATGGTACGAGAACTTATGCACTTTGTAAAATGCACGTATTCGTCCAAAATGGACATTTGGTAATCGAATTTAAAAAATATATATATATATATATATATTGGGGTAATGTCATTACTTGTGAAAACAATGCACATCACCATAAACGTTCATAATTAAAAATATATTTAATAAATATATATTAATTGAATATATAGATTAATCCTTCACGACGAATTTGCAGTTGACTTGGATATATCAACATGGCAGGTGCTGATGTGAAGAACCTGATTTAATGTTTGCAGAGGCAATAATAAGTAGACAATAATGTTGTTTAACATAATCGTAGTGTTAAGAATATATTGATTTTCGTTTGCACTTGCATAATTTCTGAAAATATGAAACACTTAAGGTTTGTAATTTAAAACGCCTAAATCAGTCGCATCACCTGCAGTATCCTGGAGATGTCGCACGGTCGCGCGCCACTGTGTGCAAGCTCAACTATTTTCTGCCTTGTTGAGTCAGGTAGTGGTCTACCGTTGACAAATACCCCGCCAAGCTGATTCACACCACTGTGACCTGGACAGAGACAGGAAGGCTAATGTTTATTCCATGCATCGCCAGCAATTAAAGACATTTCACTGGGACACAGATATGTGTCCAGTACCGAACTTGCACAACTGAAATGTTTTCAGCACGACTGAAATGATTACATATCCAACATTCAATATGAAACAAAAATAACGAAAAATGAACTCAATGATCTTTTAATTATAGCTGCTGTTCAAGTGTAAAAACAACAAAAACAAACAAAATTAACTTGCTACTGCACCTCAGATGTTTTGACCAGACACTATCTCTGTCATTATCCTATAATAGACCCAGACTCAATTTACACGTGAACAAAACATCGATTTAGCATCGCAGCTCATTTGGACCAAATCGTCATCTGTTTCCCTGTGCAGCGGCTTTGTGACAGTTCTCTGTAAAAAGCGCGATACAAATAAAATTGAATTGAATTGAATTGTGCTGAACCAAGATTAACGCATTTCAACAAAGACATTCTAACAAAGGAACTCGATATTTCTACACACCTTTATATGCATAAAATTGAATAGCATAGCTGTATCAGGTGCTAAAGTGGTGAACGTATTAATGCATTATATTATATATTCAAGTCTACGAGTAAACTCGTTAAAAATCAGCAAACCGCACCGGCCTAAATGTTTCAAACACATATGAAAACTATGTAACCCGAATTCTTAAGTCTAAAAGTAGAACAAATCCCACGAATACTACATTGTTGCGCCAAACCTGAAGCCAAATCGTAAAGAATCCTCCCCGTCGTCGCTTTGTATAGTTCTCCGCTCCCTTCCCTCTGCAGCTTCCCGTTAAATTGACTCCAAGAGCGCGAGCTCCTTAGCAATAAATAAGCTCCAAATATAGAAGAGGGGGAAATATGATGAGCCTGGCTGACATTTGTCTTTAAAATAAAGCTAGCTGCACGTCAAGTTTGAGCTTAATTTCTGGAAATAGGCGGAAGTCGCCCTGGATCATGCATGGAAGGCTAATTGAAAAGATCAGTTGGAGCACTTGTGGCAGGCTTGTCACTTTATGACACTGCTCTGCTTTTGAAAATCGCATCGTCACGACAAATAGTAGCATGATAAAACGACCCTTTCTGTCTGCATTTGGATATCACTCAAACTAAATTGGACCCTACTCAGATACCCTTCAAGGGAAGCTTCATTTTAAGGTAGCCAAGGGCTATGCGCGGGCACGACGATAGGGGCGCGCTTCGCCCTCGATATATTAAAAGTGACATTCGGTTTTTTCTTGTATGTATTAAGCAACAACCCTACACAGCCATTATTTACACCCTTATTGTGTGTCTTCAGTAGGGTATCACTCTCTGTATCATGCAGCAAATGTCTCTAATAAATTCAGGAATTATGTTTTCAAATTAAGTTTCATGCATTTGGCATGTGACACATCCATATAGTTCAAATGCGACACAACAAAAATGCCAGTTTAAATCGCCCCAAACATGTCGTGTTATGTCTAATAATCTCTCTCCAGGCTGTGCCAGAAAAAATGAAATATCCATGACCATCACCATGTCATAGTTTCAGGATTTAATGGGGTTTTTCTTGTTTTTTTATTGATCTCTATCAGGAAAAAAATATGCTGATTTGTAGACATTGACCCTCGTTCCTTATGGTTATCAAATAAATCTATTTGACCGATTAAACAGCCAGATAAGAATATTAAATCAAACTTTCACTCTAAAGGTTAAGTCTTCATCATTATACAATTCCCCACAGAGAACGGCGTCGATCTTGGCCAGTGGCAACGATTATGCGCCATGCATTCTATTACTTGTCAACTAATAGGAAAACATATGGTGTCAGTTTGGCTGTCTGTGCCGTATACACCAAGGAGTTATTAGCACAAAGCCTGGAGAGCCAGTCGCGACCTTTAAACAAAATAAAGGCTTAAACCAAATGATATCTGCTCAGTAATTCGCACTAGAGATCACGCTCCATAACATCGTGCGGTCCCATTAACACCAACCGTTGGAAAATCAGGAGCAAGGATATTACACTACTTTGATTGGGGTCTGCTAACAGGATCTTACATTATTATTTGAAAACAATAACACATAAGCAAACGAACAGCTGCACCACAAGGCAATTGTGCCGTTGCAGGATATGACAGGTCTGTACAATATTGAATAATATTGAATTTGTATATCCCTCCGTAGGATTCGAATTTTTATATGATTGGGTATATCAGACTTCAATATCCAGTTATTTGCAAAAGCTGCCTTACATTTGAGGACCCACATTACATTTTGTTGATTAACATCTCATGCGTAGGGTGTTTTATCCTCCCTCTGATCTTATTTAAGTTCTATGTTTCATCAAAATGTCAATAACGTGCGTGGTGAGCAGTAAGTTACATAATAAAACAAATTACAGCACAGTTATTTCAATGAGATGAAGAGAGTCAGAGGAAATCATTCCACAGACCTTCGTTACAGATGTCATACACCTCTTGTCCAGCAGTAAGAAAGAAAATACGTTTAACTTTAGTCATTATTAATAAAATTCGAATCACCTGAACTATTGTGAAAATTCCCCGAGTAAACAACTAATTGTATGTATGCCAGATTGACCGTTTATTCATGAAGTGGTGTTTTGTTACCTCATTTATCAATCGGGTAGCATAACGTAGGCTAAACTTTGGTCAGATTTATCCCTAAAGCAGGCATGGGCATCAAAGCATATTGCATTATATTCCGCACTTACATTGTGCAGAATGCTGAAATCTACATAAAACTTTCGTGTTCCTCCAGTTTCCTGAACTGTCTATTTCCGCATAGAGTAGGCTAGGCTATGCGACTTGGCAGTCAATCCTAACATTAATTCAGACGGCTTTACAATTATTTAATATCAAGTCAAGCAGAACTCTCTCTCTCTCTCTCTCTCTCTCTCTCTCTCTCTCTCTGTGTCTTTCTCTCTCTCTGTCTTTCTCTCTCTCTCATGCGTATGCTTTTCAGTGCGTAGCCTACTCTTCATCGAGTGCTTTATATCTCAAATTATAATGCAAAACCTATTTTTGTATGCTACTTTTTATTTTTACTTGTTAACAATTTATTAATGTAAAAAGGCAAAGATTGGCAAACAGGTGAAGTATAAAATGGTATGTTATGGGCCTACATGGAAATTGTCACCTGCCTGTTTCAACTTCAGGATTTGCTCAATTCAGTGTAAGTTAAAAAAATGCCAAAGTGAAAATATCATTGTGAGACAGCAGCTCATGCAACACTGAAACACACAAACATGCTATAAATATTTTGCGTTCTTGAATGCTTCTAAGGTATTTATAAATAGACTTACATTTCAAATTTAGCAGAAGAAAAAAAAATCACTTACTGTTCTGCATCATGGAGGCTACGCCCGACTCCCACGTGGCTCGGTTATAGTATTCTATTAGTCATAAAAAAAAAAAAAAATGTTGATCAGACTGACATTTCAGCACATTAACGACAATGTTAAGGATAGACATTTACACAACTTCCATTTTTTAGCTCGTGTTTCTCATAAAGACCGTGTTGATCAATCATCATTCTGATTAGGAGTTAATATTTCGTTTTATTTTGAACCATATATTTAAAAAGGTTTTTTTTTTCTTTTCTTTTTTTTTCTCCAATATAAAACTTGCCTGGAGTTGTCTGTCCACTTATAACAATTTAAAGAGCCTCATCTGCCGCTCACTAGTTATTGTATTCCTAGGACAAAGCAAAACAGTATATTAGTACACCTTTTGGTGAGAATACGTGTCTGCCTTATAAACAGTATCATTATTAAAGAATAGCTATGTTTGTTATTGCAAATGTGTGAGTCAATGTAAACTTCTCCGTAGACTTCACTGAAAACACACAAACAAGACACGGTTTTTCTATCTTACAGCAATTGAACGGCCTCGGTTAAGTAGCCTACGTCTTTTAAAAGTGCTTAGTAAATATGGTCTTTTTGCCACTCGCTCGCACTTTCACTGCTGTTTACCATTGTCATTACTCGTCTGTGTATAATTATTGGGCCGCTGCTGTGATAGAAACTTTCACTGCTTGGTCAAAGTCATTGTAACTGCGGCCCTAGAAAAAGTATATTTAAAGGGCCCGCCATTGCAAATCGTTTTTTTTTTATATCTAAAAAGTACTGCTCATTTTCAACAGTTAAAAACATCAAATCGTTTTATTTAGTCCCGCTCTCTTTATATCTCCCGTCTAAAGTGTACAGTGACACACGCTGTCTATCTCGCCTCACTGCTCTGGAAAGTAAAGATCGGGAGGGGGTGAAGGCACTCCAACAATGCCTACTGAATTCAAACAATAGCTTCCTTTCTGTTTCTATACCGAAATCCAGAGAGCAAAACGCAGGCTCCCTAACTAGCAACACAGCTTCCAACTAAACGTACCAACAACTCTGTAGAACACAAAGAGTTGAAGGGACACACCACCCCCAACACACACACGCACGCACACACACACACACACACACCTGCTTCACTGGTGTCTGCCATGACCTCTTGCCAGTACCCCACTTACTTTTGTTAGTCTCATTTTGGGAAGTAGAAAAGTAATTTATTGGTATAAATATCTGGAAGTAACTGTGTTACTGGTGTGAGTTGTTAGGGGTTATAAAAAAAGATACAACAGCTCAGTAGGGTCCCAATTGGAAAAAGACAATCGCAATAAAGAACCCATTCAATAGCTTTGCAAAAAGAAAGGACAGAGAAGAAATAGCCCAAGCTTCCATTTTTTTCGTTTCAAGAACAACCAGCATTAGGCCTACAATGTGCGCGTATACGTGTGGCATCTACAAATAAATAGGCTACGCACATGATACAAATTTGTACGTTTTTAGTTTAAGATAAACTGAAAATAAACCTTTAACATGTAAATTAAAGGCTATTTCAAATTATATTTATCGAAGCGCACGAAAATATTTTTGTTTCCTAAATTGCCGTGAAACTTATACCGATCAATGCGTTTCTTTACATTTGCAACAACAAAAAGTTAGTATTGCCTATAAGTCACATACAGCAAGTCACCAAACTCCCATGACAACCCTGCATTAGGCTATAATTTTTTAGTTTGTCAGAATTTCAGATTGGATAACATTTCGGTGTTCTTCGTTACATTTGCCACAAATAATAAATAGGCTAAATAAATACAAATTTAAAAGAAATTATAATTGAGTAATGACCTCGTTGCCTTAGTCGTACTGTATGTTGCCTACAACAACGAACACATTTATTATGGTGATGGTAATAGTTTAGCAAAAGCATGTTGTGAACCGCAGACGCCACCCGGAAGTTACATCCAATATGATAAAATCACTCTGTCCCCCATTCGAAGCCTGCATTTCAACTGAATATACATACTGTGTGACCTGCCTACGACGGTGCTATATGCATGTTTAAGTTAATGATTTATTTCAAATTGAATACTCTGTCCATGGTGAATGAGGTCAATTTAAGCCTAATCTACATTTTCCCCCCCTGCTAATCTGTAACTAAAATCGACTTAATTAAATATGCTTATTCCTGGCCTGAGTCCCCTATGTATTTTCAACATTCGCGTGCTGGAATATATAAGACGATCTAGGCCTAAATAAGGATCTAACAGTATGAAATGTAGGCCTACGTAGACCAATCATTATTGTTTGTTTTTGTATAGGTTCACTCTGTTTCATCTATAAACGGGTTTGCTCTGTATGTTTTAAAAATTAATGGGTTTTGCATTAGAACTTTAAAAATCTATGACAATATTTACATTTGAATTATTCCGCCAATTGTATTATTTTAATATTGGTTGGCACTATAAAACTATATTTTCTGTATAGAGGCCATATTTGCAGTTAAAATGCATATTCATGTTTTTCATATTCGTGTGCCGATTTGTATAACTTTTCAATAAGTAATAATGATTATTCAGTTAGTTAAAAATGGTTAAATGTTGTAAAAACAAAAAAATACACAAAATTGTGTTATTCTCTTTGTTTCAATTTTAAAACAAATAATGAGAGCACGTTGGCAATGTTTCGGTGCGACTGTATTTTTGTTGAAATATTCATTTGAAAATTATGTAACTATTTTGAAAGGGCATAATTTAGGGGGAAATCATACATTTTTGTCAAGACGCTTGGCTGAGTGGTCTGCCTGCATGATTCAACCTGACATCGTTCCTCACCGGGTCATTGCGCCTCTATTCCTTCTACTGATCACTGTCTTGGCCCAGTGTGACTTTTTACTCTTCCCTGCTATAAATAAGACCTAAACCGTCCGCAAACATTGACAAATTCGGACTATAAGTATGTGGATAAGCGTAGACTGACGCAAACGCTCTTCAAATGGATCACTCCCGTAACAATCCAGTCCGCTACTAAGATGAGACAGTCCCTTATATGAGACAGTCCCCATGCGCCACACGATGTACTTTTAAAACGTTTAATCTCACGCGTTTTCATCCTTTTCTAACGTAGAAAGCACGTTGATTTTGCTTGTCTTTGGTCGCCTATTTAATTTCTGCATTTACTTTAAAGTAGGCCGGTTTGTACCATTGTGTGTGTGATTAGTTGGATAAAGTCCGCATTATCTGTCTTAACTGCAAAACGCGTTGAAGAGCCCGAACTCACCTTTCTGTGGCATCCTGCGCCGCCGTCAAAGTCCTTGTTGGCAGTACTTTTTCGAATCTGAAATGTATTGAAATGCTGGCGAATATCTTGAAAGAGTTCAGCAGCAGAATAGTTTCCCAGTGATCTTGAGTACAATTGGAAATCCCTGCGAAGGAGACAGAGATTGACAATGTTGGATGTCAGAACTGCGGAGTGGCTGGAAATGTGCGGTTGCGTGTGTGTGCATGTGGGTGGGTGAGTGAGTGAGTGAGTGAGAGAGAAGTAGGGAAAGAGAACACACCTATGCCGATTGGTGATGGCACGAGTATTCTAATGCGTGTTCCTGCCTGGTCGGTGTCTCGCGTCTACTGCTCTTCACTGGCCCATTAGCAGAGCCTGACCTCTGTCATCATCTTCCAGCAAAACACTTCCTCCTGCGCCTTTGCCAGAGCGGGAAACGGGGCTGAGCCAGCGCTCTCTTTTCAAACCCACTAATCATTCCACACATGCAAATGCTCTTCTCACTCACACACTAAATATTGCCTTATGCAAAGCAATTGGATTGTCTGAAAGCCGCCTATTGGACGGCCAGGCCGTTCTCATCGGCTCAATTGGCTCCACTGTTGGAATACAGAAATTCTGTAGCCTACTGCTAAAGCTGAAGTCAAGTTAGAAATGGGAGAAAGAGGGTGAACAAGCACCAGATTCAAGCAGCTAACGTGAGCGACGATTACGGTTTACATTCTGCCATTGTTTAATCTGTTCCACAGATAGAGTACATTTTCGTGCTACAATTAGTAACTTACGCGCACATGTTTTACGGTAGCCTTCTTTTATAGCCTATAATTAGGCTGTAGTTTGTGTTAAATTTCTGAATACGCGCGGTGATATCAATAATTATTTGTCAGCATAGTAGCCAATAGGCTACACATCTACATGCATGGCCTATTTGTTATTGAAGTCTTGATAAGTGAAAGTGCTTTGTGTTCACCTCTGAGTGAGCCGTCGACATGTATTAACATAGAGGAAAGCAAGCCATTTAAAGCTGTAGCACACGTAGAAAGAATCCATATTTACTTTGTACATTAAGTGCAGCTGTAAATAGCTTATAACTGCAGCCTACTTTCTAAAACAACCACAAACTTCCTCCACGTGCCTTTGTTGACTCTGTTCAATGGCTACAAGATACATTGAGCTTATTCACAGTTAAACCGAATGTCACGCGGTACACGGTACAGCCCCGGACAAACGCTCGAAGGCTTGCTTACAGCAAACTCATTTTGACTTATAATTTCCAAGAAGCATCACAACTTCCGTTGCTGCCGTAAAATACATTTCATGTAAGATAAAATGAATAAGTTTATTTAAGAGTATTTTGAGAGTAAATAAATACAATTAAATAAATCTCTGCAGCCGTGATCACACACCAGAACCGCATTTGTTGAATGTCTGACCATTATTGCACACAACAGTACACTCCAAAGCAAGTCAGGTTTTGCATTTTCAGGTTACACTCAGAGCACCAGTCTGTACTCGGGAGTCCTCCAATCATGTATTCCAACGGAGGATAGCGGGTCGGGTGGAATGTGAATCGCTTGAGGGGAAAGGGGAAAGTATAGCAAAGGGTGAGTGTTTTTTTTTTTTTTGGAGAGGGGGGGGTCTGAACGCGCAGAGCATAAAATGAAGCCGTGGATGCATACACTTGACTTCTTTTGACATGAGAAAAGTGCTAAAAGTCAGAGCTCATCAATAAACTATCTTGAAAGTGAATAAGAGTCCTGACAACCATTGCATTCCTAACTAAAGTACAATGAGGAGACAAACGACACTGCCAAAGAGTTTGCATCTGAGTGAAAGACCGCCTGAATGGGAACGGGATAATGAGCTGCCTGCCGTCATGCACTGTCATTTTGAGTCCTGCCGCGAAGCTGCCACTTCTTCTAATATAAAAAAAAAAACTTGCACAGATATTTTGTTCAGTCTCTCATGTACCAATTCCCCCGATGCTGATGGCTAAGTATTCGCTTTTGCACACTGCTTTGTGAGATATGGGCTTTTAGAAGTGACCAAAATGAGCGAGTGTTCTTTCTTCTTTTTCGTTACTTGCAAAGGGGTCTGCAGTCTGGCGTGCTTGGCAATGCACTTTCATGGGAACTTACCGCCGTGAGTCTACTAAAGAGAATGGATCAGAGCATTGGAATATCGCTTCTTACTTCAAATCCTCGTATTATTTTGTGCACGGGGAATAATTTAACAGACTAGACTCTTAAATGAAGAAGATTTTTATTTAAAGTTCCTAAGTCCACGACAATAGGGCTACACTGTGTGAGTATGTGTTAAGGTATAGGCATTGTATGATATAGCCTTAGCCATATAGGCTTACTTATGTATACACATTAATTTTATATTTTAAAACATGGCGATTATAAATATTTTGTCAGTTAAGGGAAGAGAAAAACTGAGTATTGTTGATGAACTCAGCCTTCTAATTTCTCAATATAACCCAATTATATAATAGGCGTTATAGCCTACATTATATATATATATATATATATATACTGAATTGAAGGAGTTACTAAATGCATGTAGGCTACTTATAACTGAATGTAATTTTGCTATGGCTAGTGCTCTTTGTTCAAATTGTAAACAGCAGCATTTCGGGTCTTGTGCAATTACATTTAAAATTGTAAACCCTCTGCGACTACTACGAATATATATATATATATATATATATTTATTTATTTATTTTTCGTAGTATTCGCAGAGGGCATACAATTTTAAGTGTGAAGCTATTCGCAATTTGTTGGAAAAGGCAATTGCGAGTCACAGGTTTTACTGAGAAGTTCAAATTTCACCACATTACACATAGTTAACGATTCGACACAAACTAGGCAAAAATAGACTATTTTTCATTATTAAGTACAAACCCGTTTCCTTGTTCGTCACCTCACTGAAAGCGATCCAAGGTCAGCATGTTGTAAAGTTTTGGTGGAAGCAATAGCTAAAATTGATTATTTATTTATAAAGTTGTAAATCCGCCCACTTGGCTTCTGTTAGGTTGAAGAATTTGTTTTGTAGGTAGGTAGGCCTATATTACTATACAAACTGAAGAGCAAATGGTGGCATGGAAGCCATGTCCTAAACCGACTTGATTGAAGATAAACTTTCATAAACGACGTTTTAACAACTAAATGTTTCTTAGTCCATTTTCGGGAAACAAACTTCGGCAACTTCTTCAGGTTACATCTGCGATGTAAGATTATCAATTAGTCCAATTCGGATTAGTAGCAGCTAATGTCAGGCTTTAAAAATAAATCCTAATCTTCTCGCTATTTTTCCTGCAGGCAGAGTGGTCTTTGTGTCCTGTCTAAAAAAGTTTTTAACAACAAAAAATCATTCGAGGAGGGAGACGGTGGTGAATACGGCTGACGTCATTCTTGGAGAGAGAAAGCTCTATTAGAAAACGTCAACAAAAGGGACTGGGTGCGTTGGCTGCCATTGATTTATCTGGATTTGAGGGGAAAGGAGGACCCAGGAACCAATGAGAGACTCCAGAGAGACCTTTATCATCTCAATAATTCTCTAATTGTAGGGCGGGCTGGTGAGTCTTGGATAGCGATGGGGGAGGGGTATCATTGTGTTACTAAAATTATTTTTACTCATACTTCTGAGTTATTATAGCCTATAACCTAAACGTAGACCCATAACTGATGCTAAATTTAGCCTATTTCAGATACTCCTGTTAGAAATACTAATGTAGTGAAAAGACAAAAGCACCTGTTTCCAAATGGAGAGGGGGGATGTTGAAACTTTTCTGTTCTAGAAGTTCATATAGAGGCGCCATTTTAGCCCAAAGGTACTTTCATTGGTTATCGGTTCACATGTCATTAACTCATAATGAATTGCTGTTGTTTCATTGGTCAAATTGTTCAGTGTTGTATGCAGTTATATTTATATTGTTATTTTATTCCTGCCTTAGAACTGCACATTGTCGCCAAGCTTACACTTTTAGGCTATTTGGATTTAATTAACTATATGATACAACACGGAACATGTATTAAAAACCAATTCATGGATTTGGAAGATGGAAGTTTTATTACAGGACAAATATACAAATATAGGCTACAACACGTAAAACATAAATTATGTCGATATTGTGGTTGCCTAAGCCATAGGCTGTGTAAAACACGAACATTATTTGTTTAAAAGCTTAAATTTAGCCAAATAATACATAATTAATATATATTTTTAATAGCAAATTGATTAGCCTCAACGTGTTACGCTTGGTGTTGTACTTGCATTTTACTCTGTAACGTAGGCTGATGTAGCCTACGGTCTCCAGAAAATAAACAATTATACGCCAAATTTGTTTGTGTTTTTGCTATTTATCGCAAAATTCTTACGTGGTGTCTATATGTTAAACAGAAATATAGGTCAGTTCCATGACTGCACTCGTTTAATACGCATTAAGTACAAAATACCATACAGTGTAGGTTTTGAGGTGTCTTCCGGCTTATGACGCATGTCTACTGAACTGTCACACTTGTCATACAGTGATATAACTTGCGATTATTATGCTTCAGTTTCTATTTCAGGACACGATCATGAAAAAGGGGTAGTACGGTAGGGGTCCGTTAAAATTTCTGTGAATGTACCCTCACTGGGCCATATTTGTGCTTTGAATAGCCTACTAATCTTAAAGGGTAAAGGGTACAATGGGCGTACCTTTGCGGGTAGTGCCCCAGTGACAAGCCATTGTATCCCTATAGGTACAAATACACTTTTTTTTTCTGATAGTGTAAATTGTTTCACAGTAACGTAGGCTATATTATTTATGGACAAATTTAGAAAATATCTCAAATTACTAATTAATTTAGGATAAAATGTCATGAAATGCCTGATGTCTGGTGTTTTAACATGACCATCGTGGCTTCGGGGAAGATATTTTTTTCAATTTGGTTTTTCAGACGAAATGTAATTTTAAGTTAATTAAAGCAAAAATAACTACAAACCACATGGCTTGCTTTTTGATATAGCTTAAGTAAATCGAATGGAAAAAAAGTGATATTTGTGGTGTAGCTATTCCACATTTGGTTCAGACCTAAGGATATTTTTATATTTTTATTCAGGCGCAAACCTTCCAAGATTCTTGTTCACAATGTGTTTATTTGTATTAACTCTACTGGGTTGACATGTGTTAATCAAAGTTTGTCTCCAGGATTGATCCACTCTAACCGCAAAGAACGAATAAAACCGTTCTGCACGAGCTACGGTTATAGGCCTACACAAGCTTATTAGTTGGGTGGATTGCTAAAATTAACGGCAAAACCGGTATGGCCGAAAACATAAATGCAGTATTCAAAGTTCAAAGGCCAAAACGATTGAACGACGTTCTTAACTCCAGCATGGTAAATTATAGTACATGTCTATTTCATAGCAGGCATATCCTGGCAAAAGGCTGTCTGATCGGAGGTAATCGTGTCACAGCTTTTTCCCTCCGCGTGACAGCTGGATAAACACAATCTCCAATAAACATCTCTAATTAAGGAGGTGGACCTCAAAGCAGGGTGCACGATTTATTACCGCGATGTATTGTTCACTGGCTGGTTTGTCACATTGCACCTCATTTTTCAAAAGCTACTTTTGGGATTATGGTACTAGTAGTAAAGGTGGAAATTGTGATTTCAACATGTATGTTATTTCTGAATAAGACATTTTAGTTTGGGTCAGATTGCATGTCCAGGTATCTTCTGAGGGATTAATGCGTTCTATTTTACTGCTATAATAATACTAATAATAATAGTTATTATTATTATTATGCTATTGTTGTTGCTGTTGTTATTAGTATTATACACGATTTAAGTGTTATACAAACATAAATATAAGATGTTAAACTGTTCATTTTGTTGTATCTTGTGCTTTCAGTTTGCACTGAAGATTTTTAACACATGCATTGTCAAAAGTAAGGAAAATGAAGTTTATGCCTATTCCAGTTCTTGGCTAACATGATTGGGCAGTCATTTAGTGCTTTAAAGGGTACAATGGGCGTACCTTTGCGGGTAGTGCCCCGGCGACAAGCATAGTTTGTAGAAAATTACATAGGCCTATAGCCTACCGTTGTGTCCCGACACAATAGTTTGCTTTTAATTTGTTGACGAATATAACATCTAAAACGTTGACCAGAACGAACAACACATTTCTGTCATGTGAGTTTTGAGCTGTAGTACCTCAGAAAAGATCGTTAATTACTTGCTACTCCAGTTCTGCACTTGGATGCAAAAGTACTGGCACAATAGCCTATGAGGATTGCATTCTGTAGCCTATAATCACTCCAAGCTTGACAAAGGCCAAGCAGAACAAAGTTTACATTTCCACTTCTGCTTTTAACGCAATTTTCGTTAGGGTTTCAAACTGATAGGTATAATTCATGTAATTAACATACATTTAATTTGCCTGTATACGTATAAATATTTCCGATGAAGCAGTGGATCGCTATTCGAAAGGAAAAGATCACAAAAAGCCATCGACACGGTTATAGGTAGGCTAGTGTATCAGATGTACACACTCATACAAGAGTTGAATGCTCAACACTATGACAAAGTCGATTTCCATAACTTATAGGAAACTAAGTAGCGATGCAATTTTATATGTAAGATCAATGCATTTCAAACCTACCTGGAACAGCGGACGGGTGCTTTTCTGGTTCCGATTGCCTACTTGTTTTTGCCAGCCCAAAAGTTCCAAGAGCAAAGAATGTTGAGGTTTATTTTCCAGTTTTTCACATTTGGATCTGCCAAATGTCAATGAGAATTTTAAAAAATACACTCCCTTCCTTAGCACCAACTTTCCCTATATCAGCCTGAACTTCATAGTGATTGGCTAGAGCTATGACGCCACGTCACCTTGGACAGTAGGCTACCTATCGTTCCCCTATCAGTGAAGTTGTAGGCAGACTTACAATAATACATGCACATAAAGGCATGGAAATACACAATCTATGAATATATGCAAACACACACGCACGTGCGCGCGCACACTCACGCACGCACATACACAAGCACACACACACACACACACACACACACACACACACACATATATATATATATATATATATATATATATATATATATATATATATATATATATATATACATATATATAATCAGGGATCTAAAGGAGGATACAGTATATGAAAGCTTGAGGTATTTCTTCTCTGTCCTTTCTTTTTGCAAAGCTTGAATTAATTATTGCGACATGCTTTTCGAATTGGGACCCTACAGGGCTGTTGTATCTTTTTTATGACCCCTAACAACTCACACCAGTAACACATTTACTTCCAGATATTTATACCATTAAATTACATTTCTACTTCCCAAAATGAGGCTTAAAAAAGTTCACTTTATTTTGCTTTAGGTATTGAATAGACTTCATGAACATGAAATTGACTTCAGCTAATAACCATAATCAAAGAGCAAAATTGAGATAAAACTGGAACAACTGATTCAACTCTGACAATGTGAAAAAGATTCACCTTCGTTTTTATCATTTCGAAGATTTGCTGCAAAATAGACCGATACATTTTAGAATTACGACCATGGAAATTTGGATGAACTGTAGGCTACACTGAACATATACTAAAGAAAGGCATTGCTAGACGTGCGCGTAGGCTAAATACATCAATACGATATTGAATGTGTTCGATTCGAAAGTGATTATTTACAAGCTTAGTCAGTTTTAATTATTTATCAGTAAAAATAGCAGCTTATACGACTCACTTACTGAGTTCATCCACGTTGCAGCAACTCTCTTATGGATTAGCTACACCACAAATATCACTTTTTTCCATTCGATTTACTGGAGTACAGTAAGGTGAAAACATTTTCCACATTTATTTTTTAAATGTTTTTCTTTAGTTTTTTTTATGGCGTGTAGATAAATGCTGTTCCAAACATTATTGCCTGTATTTACATGCTATAATGCGCGTGGATATTACGTCGACCTATGTTTTGACTGTCCTTCTTTGAAACTATGAGACATGTTGAACATCAACAAAACTACCCAATGTTAATGTCAATTTGCACAAGTCAAAAGGTAAATGTACAACCGCACTCGCGCAGGTTTCTCAGGAAGTGGGTGGTCGGCTTGTGGTTTTTAAAAGGCGAGGTAGATATAGAGCTGTCAGAGGAGTGTTTGGCTCATTATTTGGAGTAACTACCATTAAGGAACCGTGAAACCGTGCAACGCAGCAGGGTTCTCGAAAACAACGTTGGAAACCTCACGGCTTCGGCCCGCTTATCAGCCTGTCAATAAAATGAGACGGATTGCTAAAGCTTGGCCAGGTGCTCCCTTTCCCTCCCAGCACCGCTCCGCTCTCCAAAACCTGATCAGGCGTGAACTGAAATCTGTATAGCCAACCTTCCCACTGCTGCCTCTCTGCTTCCAAATGCATGCTTGCGCGCGTGTGTGTGTGTGTGTGTGTGTGTGTGTGTGTTTATGTGTGCGTAGCTGTGTTTGTGTGTGTGTGTCTATGTGTGTGTATGAGAGAAAGAGAGAGAAGGAGTGAGAGAGAGAGAGAGAGAGAGAGAGAGAGAGAGAGAGAGAGAGAGAGAGAGTAGCTAGTAGTAGGCTATATATTTGATACGTCGATTAAGGAGAAGGCGGTCTTTTTTTAAAAAGTCCTTTAATTAAATTTTGTCCATTCAGAATGAGTAATTTAGCACTTATTGCAGTCTCCTTGTCTTTTCATTATTTGGTTCCTGTTTTGTTATCAATAATTTGAATAAACTTCAATCAGATAACATATTGGAATATAATAAGTATTGTGATTCATATATTTAAATTGCAATTGCAATTGACATGGGTTTACGTAAAATAAGTCAATAATATACATTTTTGCATATTATTATTATTATTATTAGTAGTAGTAGTAGTAGTAGTAGTAGTAGTAGTAGTAATAGTAGCAGTAGTAGTAGTGTTGTTGTTAACAATAATAATTTATTTTTTGTTTTTATTATTGTTGGCGGTTATTCTTTGTAGATTAATCGGAGTATTGTACTGCTAATTAGTAGGTGAGACTGACCTAATATTAGTAGGTAATATTAACCCATTTTTATCACATTTGTATGACCTTTTGTATCCCTTGCATCACTTTTCTTAAAAGCTATACATATTTTATGAAATGTTTATGCATCCAATATATAAGATAGGGGAAACACTGATTGTTTTCTAGCAGTCATATCTCGTGTTCATTCAAACTGATAAAATTGAAAACAAATATTGTAATGATTAGCCTTGATTCTCTAGCCACGCAGTACCCCAGTTACAGTAATAAGCGCAGTATACGAGAAACGAGAAACGGAGTAGGCTACAAAGTCCAGGGACCAAACCGGTTACCAAATAACTGGCCAGCAAGAAAGTTACTACTATAATTGGTATCGTTCAATGAGCCATGGTTATGGAGAGAACGTTGCTGTCCTAACCTGGATTGGGTGAAAAGAGCATAAGGTAAGAAACCTACGTGTGACCACGAGCGATTTCTAGTAACAGCTTGGAAGAAACAGTGTGTCCTGTAGGCTACTTGTTGAAAATAATTTTGTAGGCTATTGTTTAATCCAAACAACTAAGTTCCTGGAGGTGAATGAAGCAATACGTTTTTCTAACACGCTGATTTATGCAAATAGCAAAAACATTTTATCATAGGCCAACAGGCCCATGATAAACCAAGGGTTAAGTTTTTAATTAAGCCTGCGATTATATTGTGCGTTGTGTTTGTATATGTATAGGCAAGGCATTTATTTGATAAAAAATTGACCCTGTTTTTATAATCAGATAACTGGTATGCTATTTCTGCTGCAACGTTAGGAATTGTACAACTGAATGTATGTCGAGATCTATATTGTTACTTGATTTACACTTCTACGAACAAAAGTAAAATAATGTATTTTCCCTAACTCTCGGGTCCAAATTGTCTTGAAAAGGTCACGTGATGATGGCAATTACATTTTTGTAAATGGGAATTAGGTTAGTAACCCCCCTCTCTCTCTCTCTCTCTCTCTCTCTTTCTCTCTCTCTCTCTCTCTCGGCTGTGAAATATTTGTAATAATCCTGGCTATGTGTGCAGTGTTTGATTTGTTTTCTCCTCCTCATCCCGGCTTTGGACCGAGACATTAGCTGAATTCCCCCGGGGTGATTGGATGCAATTTGTTCAAAGTAGACAGCCACGTCCTGGATGTTAGAAATTCACTTGTGCTCAACGTGACAAGGCTGAGTTCGATCTACAATTGTATTTGAAAGCGCAACGAGCGGAACGAGTTCCATTGCTAAACCCCCCTCTCAGTTAGACTTGTAAAAAACAAGATACTCACTTTGCACACCTATACTTACCCCCTTTCCATCTATGAAATAATCCAATATTATATAATGCTTATGATACTTTAGGGTATTTAACGGAAGACGTTATCAATTGCACACGAGCCATGGTCACTTTGCACTTAGAATCCAGAGTAAGAACTGCATTCTAACAAGAGAGATTGGCTTTTGCTCCATGACCCCTGTAATTGGATTAAATATATACGGGGTTGGATAAAAATACAGAGATTTACACCTGCCAACTGGACTTCTTTGTGATTGATTTTGATGCATCCTGTTGGAAACAAGAATGAAATAAATGGCACGGATAAAAACAGCACATTTATCATTCCCTTGAAACGAAAGGAGGAGGGCGTCTGAGCTCGTGTCAAGCTGTGACCTGACGAGGGAAAACGCGAGTTAACGAGGACATCAATTGACAAGACATATGAGGACAGTTCTCCATTCACAAATTAATAACGGTTAATTGAAATATATTACATCATTTCAAATAACTAATGTGTTAATAGGACACGTGATAATCCAGGTTACATCATGGTCCATAAACGGGTAATAACACTATTATTGACACATGCTCATATGGCTAATATGTGTCAGTTCTAAGATTTGAGGTCATGTTTTGTCGTTCTGAGTTTCGACAGGGAAATTAATTAATTGATTGACTACAGAAAATGATTTTGTAACAGTCTTGCTTTTCTGTTGTAGCTGTATTTGACACACTGCATTGGATAACAAATGCAATACCTCACTTAAAGATTAAAACTGATGTTAAATATTTTAAATTCCTTACATTTTAACAGGACAAACTCCTATATTCTGTAGACAACAACAGTCATTTTGGTTATTTTCATCAGTATTCGTTTTATACTTAAAATGAAATTTTATGTTAAGGAAACCAGATTTTAAGACGGGACCGGTTCAACAAATGACGACAGGTATTGTAAAACAGAGCTTATAAAACCCTAACCCTAACCATAACCGTTAAGACTGTAGAATGTATTTGACAATACAATTATCTGTAATGGGTTTGCTTTCAGATACCATCATTTCACATTTCCAACGTATAGTGTGCAGGTGTGGCTGTGTGTCCTTTTATGGACATGGGAGAAATTGGCAGGGCAGGGTTTGGCTGTGTCTGTGCCTAGGCTTCCCTCACCAATCTGGATACAAAACTCATTTTGGCATTGTCCAATCAAACCAAACCACTCTGAGGTTTTTCTCCTCATCATAAAACACTTCAGTGCTCTTAGACCAGGTGTGTCAAGTCTTATCCAAAAAAACGCTGTGCTAAGACACTTGAACTGACTCATCACTGGCTTAATTTAATTTGTTGATTCAGGTATCATAGTGCTGGGCTAAAACAAAAACGTGCACCCACATCGGCCCTTTTGGACACCCCTGTCCCAGAGGGTGTTTCTATTTGCAAACATTTGTTCTGACTTATGCTGAAAATCAACAAAGAGAGAAGATCCACTGTAGCAGTTAATTAGACAGTGACTACAGTGATTCATCTGAAATGGATATAAGCTGCATTAAGTCTGTACTAGAGGGACCTCTGGAGGCGCTGTTTTTGGGTATGAATGGTGATCCACCAAAAGGTCGCATTCAGAGAATACTGCGGTATATAATGTTTACTGGCGACTTCCTGTGGTTGCTAGAAAAAATGCAAAAGCAACAACCCTGACTAACAAACGAACATATAGGTTCGCATAATAACACCATAACATAATGGCACATGGCTAATGATACCAATACTCATGATACCAGTGATGATTTCCACAATATGGTCAAATGAAGACATTTATATGTGCAAGTAATGTGTAGTCAAATTTCTGCAAAGATCTGAATGACAATAATGATAGTGAGTAACACAAAAACATGATGCAGACAATTACACTTTGCTGGATGAACAAATTGCTTATATTTGTCAAGGGCGCACATGGGAAAAGTGAAGATAGATGCGGTGCAAAAGTAAAAAGCCTGCATGAAATAACATCTTACAATGACTGGCTTTTCCAAGGAACTCTCCACATGCGCTTTGAGAGAGTCAAGCTTCAGCATTGGCAGGATAACCCACTCTAACGGGGACTTGTGAAGAGTCTAAATATGAATTGTAATGATTGACACAGTGGGATTTGTAGTCCGTCAAAAGGCCCATAATATCTGGGAGAGTTGGCCGATGGTGATTTTTGGCTGAATGTCAGGCCCCGGAGATTGGAGATGTGAGTCAAGCAACCCAGTCTCATGCCCTGTCGCACAAATAACACGATTTTACACTTTCAAAATGCGTACAATGTAGCCTATACGCCAAATTATATTTTTGCGTGCAAATGATACGCGGAGCGCTCCCATTGATACCGTTGGAGAACGAGTGAAGTCTGAGTCTCATAAACTACAGAAAGGCGTTTGGAGCGGCATTCTGCGCGTTAATTGAGCGGCTCAGAGCGAAGAACGCACTTAACGGGTTGCTCAGTTTCGCGCATTCTGACCCGCTCAGAGCTTAGCTGAGCACTTTTGGATCAGAGAGGAGCAATACGGAAGTACGTCGTTAGCTATGGACCCAAGTTTGTCTACTGGGGTTGACAGGAACGAAACGTGATTTTCTTTGCCGCACAAACCATATTCGACTAGTTTTATATAGCATTAGCTATATGAAATTATAAGTTAGCGATAATGCTAAGTATACGTTACAGCTAACAACAGACAAGATTCAACCTAAAATACGTCGGCTATGTTTGAATCTTGTACGTCGCCATTTCCCTAACTCAGACGGTTGTTGACAGTTGCTCAGCGCTCACGGAGAGCAGAAAGTGATTCAAAAATCCGCTCACTGATCACACTGAGCATTCCCACCGTGAGCGCTCCGTTACTTAACGCGCGCACTGCTTTGTGAAGCCATTCTCTCAACCACTTTAGTGCAGCAAGATTTGCCTCAAGTGGAGTCTTAAATTCAAATTTGATTATCTCTAATATTGTGTGCCGGGCTCAAAACATGAAGTTTGTGTTCAGCATGTGGCACATTGTGTTTTTTTTTGTGCTGATTCTGATTTGGTTTCCCATCACATCCGGTCCATATGTGGGAGCTGTGAATTATAGCCTACTTGTTTTGATGTGTGGCCATTGCTATCAGATAATTTCATGCATTGAGCCAACATCATCTGAATATCCTCGAGACCCTACCTAGGCTCGTAAAGACACAGTAATGTCTTTCAGTCTTATTGCTTTCTACCTGACTGGGAACAACTCATCTGTCCTCGTATAATTCCATAACATAATGCAGCGAGAGCCACTGCAAAATATCTAACAGTCCATCTCTTCATCTCCTGTGTCGTGGTGACGGGTAAACTCATTCCTCTAAATTAGTTCTGCAGATGATGTGAATTAGAGTGTATAGATACAAAGTTAAAAAAAAAAAAACCTTTCACCAACTCGCTCTCCCCAGTGACTATCCCTATTAACATTATAATCTCAGAAACAGCATTTCTGTTGTTTTTTTGCTGTGCATATTGTGTTAGTGAATCAACTTCCTGTGTCCCTGGAGACGCTGACCCCTGGCAATCCTCTGACAGTGTAATTATCTGCCCAGATCTTAAAAAGATTTTAAAGATTGCATTTCGACTAAATCTATATCAATGCTAATTTTTTCATCCAGCTCGATGTGAACAAACCCTGCAGAGCGCTTTAGAGGCGGGATGGTGTGCTGCAAGCAAAGGTTTGAGACATTGTTTCTTGTGAAATTGTGTTTTCAGGTAATCAGGTTTACACTTCGCAACATTAAACAAAGGAGGCATGCACAATTCTAGTTAAGCAAATGATTCATTAACAATATCAACCCTTACACTAGTGTTACCAGTGGGCCTAAATATATGTCTGTGAACTAATTGCCTAGGAAAAGATAAAACATAAATTAAAAACTAAGGGGATTTGTGTGTGTGTGTGTGTGTGTGTGTGTGTGTGAGAGAGAGAGAGAGAGAGAGAATCTTCAGCCAAGTCTGGCAATTTTATCAAACATCACTTAAAATACACATGTTCTTGCTTGTACAAACAGAAAATAACTTTTTCCTTGCTAGTTTGTTTCAACCATAACGAATGTTATTGCTACGTTATAATGTTGATATGGACCTACCACCAATGCAGGCGTAGTCTTGTGTAGCGCGAGACAGATGTGTCTACGTTGAATTTGCTCGTTATAATCGTAATTATAAGATGCACTTGCATTGTTTAATTTTGGTATATATTTAAGTAATGGCATTAAGAGACACAACTTGTCATTTATGTTTCATTACGTGTGTGTGTGCACTCGCGCTGACGTATATTGGTACAGTATATGTACAAATACTCACTCGTGGCTGTGTGTATTTTATGGTTTAATCGTTTAACTGTCATTTTTGGAAGAATAAAATATGTGGTGATAGGAGAATGTACGAGGCTATATTTTTCAAACCTCAGTAAACTATTTATGAAAAGCAACATAGCAAACCCCGCATAGAAATAGGGCATTTTAAAAAAAAAAATTATGCATTTCTGAGGTCATTAAGATGTGCTACATAGCTTCAAGCGAGAGACGGAATATAAAAACACATAATGTGACAAACTCAACACAAATCTCGATGATACATTTAAATGGATACAGCAGCAATTTTGTATTTGAATAAGCAGAGATAACCAGAGTATGTAAAACAACACACACTAGATCAGGCAATAACAACGACAAACCGTCTGGAAACAGGAAGAATTCACGTTTTTAGCTACATGACACATTTTATGCAGAAGTAAATATTTTGAAGATGATTGAACTGATTACTGTTTGCAAAGTATGCACTCCTGAAAAAAGTGACCGCTGGAACCTTTTATTTATTTATTTATTTATTTAATCAATGTCATACCGCTTGCGATATATTATCCATAATTCTTAGAAAATAATAACAATTATCCAGCTAATAACGTGATACATTATTGATATAGCTCTTCATCAAATGGGTTATTAGAAACGTGAAGGTGTTAGAGATTAGATATTTGGGTCTCTCAACGGAATTTTATGGCATGTTCTTCTAAGGCATAATTCTGTGAGAGAGTCAGGTTATTCGCTGACGTAATTGGGTGTTTTGAATAATGTATGAATATTTTTTCTATACGACTACTAATATCCTGATATACTTGATATTGCAATACGTGTACAAAATGCGGATATAAAGTATATAATTTCCAAAACAAATTATCCTCGTGTTGTCCCGATTTAGAAACCATCTAAAGTCTGTGTTGCTTGTCTGTCGCTCTAGGGGTGACCACATCATGACCGTGGCTACAGAATAGAAGACGGATTGAGATGTTCGTATAAATATTTCAACATATTAAATAAAATTATGTTAATATTTAAAACAAAATGGCATACGGTTTACGCCTTAGATTAAGGAAATAATGCATTGAAATAACAGTGGCTTGGCGGGGAGAATTAGCTTGACATTTAGCTTGACGGGGAGAATATTATCTCTATATATCTATCTTTTTCCCTCGCTCTCTCTCTCTCGCGCGCGCACGTACACACACAAACACACTATTATTAATATTTTACACCTGAGCGAAATGTTTTTTTAATGGCGCAGCTGGCCATCAAATATGCCATAAATACTTATCACTGAAGTATTCTAACTGCATCGCCAATAGGAGGTACTTTATTATGCTTAACTGTGTTTAAAGAGCATGCACGATAAGATCGAGATTCTCATTTACCGCATTTAAATCTAAGTAATTGAATTCTCTCTTTTTGTTTAACTTCATATTTTGTTCACCCGCATATTAATGCATTGCAGAAAGCATTTCTATTATGAAACAACATAAATCAGAAAGTTTTCTTCCTACATCTTGTAGCCTATCTCTGCCCCAACGCTCTTTGATACCACGAATCTGAGTAGAATCAGAAGTCAGCCAATAAGCTCTCAAATCATTTATTGTTGACAGAAAACCATCTGGATATAGTCTTACCTAAGATCTTGCTTTAATTATGTTTTTAATTAAATGCTGTTCAAGGCAGCAGACCACATGAAGAGCAGTAATTACAATTATGGTACCAACTCGACAGATGCAACTCGCTTTATCAACTGGGAAAACTGTAGAAAAATGGCAAACATTTAAGATGAATTTATACACGACTAAAAAAACATGGACACGTTTTTTATCAGACTCGGGCTGGGATTTAAGTTCCCTGTCGTGATTGTTTTCATATTTCTTTGATTGATTCGGGGGCAGCTGTAAGGCTTTGTCACAAGAGAGAAGAGCAGTCACAATATATTAGCTTGATGGCATAACTCGAACATTAGAGGCGCAGAACACGCCTAGAAAACACGTGACGAGCACTCCCACCAATTAAAAAAAAAATGAACCAGTTAATCTGTTTTTTCGCTTTCTATTCATCAACACATTTTAATTCTGGAGAAACTAAAGTAGTAACAAAAACTAAGTTTGACCATTACAGTGTCAGTAGGCTGTCCGTTACTGTTTAGATTGACAATGTTATTAATTTATAGGCTAGTTGATTATTGACTCCATGTGCCCTCTTCTAAAATTCACATTTATATTTTAAAAATCTGTTTTGAAGTCTATCTTCGGCTTGCAGTCTATATATTGCATTGAAATGCACCGATGTATAAATGTTAATTGCGTAGACGGGAGTGAAGTTTTATGGTTCATGTTGGTCAACTGCAATGTGATGCGGGAGTTTATTGTTATGATACCGGTAGCTATCTAAGATCCCCACGTGTATGGTATCCAAGTTATATGATAGCAGCCATTCTTTTGCTTTTTGAAAACAGCACAGAGACCCCGTGTCCTGTCATCTATAAGCTGATACATTATTTTGACGTAGGCAATGAGAATGCATAATCGCACCAACTAAATATCATAAATAAAAAACTGAGGTGCGTGTACTTCCATAAATCTCGCGCTGTCATTTTTAGAAGACGCCTTGAGACACTTAATTCTATGAAGGATGCTATAAATACCATATGTTAGTCATTTTGTCTGAATGAGTGTACTTTACTGTAGGCATAATGTTTTTAAATACAATTAGTCATTAACAATGTTGCTTCAACAGCCCACGTAGGTTAATACGATAGGATATTGCTGTTTAATTTGTTCATTTGTTGTTATTTTTAAGTTTGTTTTTATTTAAATGTAATTATAAATTGGAAATGTAGCAATATTCTGTCAGTCACATAGGCTATATACTAAATAAACTATTTTGAATTTCACATTCGGTATTGGAATTATTTCTGTCATGTTGACTGATACTTTTTATTTTCTCATTGTGAATGTACACTCGACAATCACTAAGCCGATACTACAGAAAAGGTCTGACATCAGACATGTTTAATGACTGTGCTGCTGCCACAAACGGTAAGTCCCTTGTTGCAGATAGTTTTGAACTGTCTTATGTTTCCGTACTAAAATGCGTTTATGCACACACTGAAAAAAAAAGTATGTTGGATTTACATGAAAAAAATATGTACATCGGTTGCACTTATTAAATTTATGTTTACTCAAAATGATGTATTCATGTTGTACACACAAAATCTTTATATGTTAAACCAACATGACTTTTTTATGTTTACTTAAAAGGATAGATTCATGTTTTATACACACAATTTTTATATGTTTAATCAGCATGACTTTTGTATGTTTACTCAAAATGATGTATTCATGTTCTGCACACTAAATCATTATTCATTAAACAGACAAGACTTTTTTATGTACACTCAAAATAATGTACTCCTGTTCTATGCACCAAATGTTTATTTGTTAAACCAACATGACTTTTTTATACTAATTTCACACTTTTCTTTAATGTAAAGTATATTCAATTGTCATCTGTTGAACTAACATGACTTTTTAATGTTAATGATATTAAAATATCATCCGTTAAACAAAAATTACTTTTATTATGTGAAGTACACACAATGTTGTGTAAATCGACCCAACCTCCTCAGGTAAAGCTAACACTATTAAGTTATAAAGCTTTGGCATACTTTGTACATGTTGAAATTATTTTGTAAGCTGATTTCTGTTAAAGTAATGTATTTAGTACATCCCTCTACTAAATCCAGCCTAATTGTTTACCTACAACATTTTTTGTTTTAGAAAGCAAATGTGGCAATAAACAAGCAAACACATTTCTTCACACAATATTTGTATTTGGTATAACAATATAGTACAACAATATAGTACAACCATTTACTCTAAATTGCACTATTATGATGATTTGAACAAGAGTTGGCTTTTCCTCCCTCCAAACTTTTCCAGAAAAAATAAAAAGAATCAGCCAAAAACCTCTGGGTGCACTAAGGATGTAACAATATATCATTTTTATTTTCATCGCGATATCAAGCAACCACAATTATTGTACCGTAAGCTTTCCCTGTAATATCGTGCCCACCATATGTAGCACAATATGCACGGTGCCGCACGCCTTTACAAATAAGTACATTATGAAGGACCCTTGTGTAAATGTTCTCATACTGTAGTTTCAGTTCAATAAATGTTTTTCTTCTTCAAAGCAGAAGACTTTTTTTTTTCCCCCCAATGGGCCATAGTACATTTAATTAAAAGGGGGAAAAAATTTATATTGTGAAATATTGTACACCATGATATTTAGGTTGGCATCGTATCGCACCGTACTGTGAAATTTGAGTGTTACATTCTTAAAAAAATTTGTTTCAGATTTTTCCCTTTTTCTCCCAATTTGGTAGCCAATTGAACCCCTATTCTAATTCAATTCCCCCCCCATGTAGCAACCGCTTGAGAATCACTGCTACACAACCCCGTCAACCGGTACTAGTTGTAGGAAGGAGGGCGCCACGTCCTCTACAGGGGGCGGCTCCTCGAGCTCCTGACCGTGACCCCACCTCCTCCTGGGTCGTCCGTGCGCAGCGATTCTCTCCGAGCCCCTCCCCCCACCCGGAAGCGGCCGCCAATTGCCGCTTCCACAGGGCACCGGCCACGCTCGGATGTGGCAGGACCGGGGCGCGAACCCCGATCCTCGGAGTACAACTGCGCTGACTGAAAGTCAGCGCTCTTACCGTTGTACTACCGCGGCGGCCCACGAGTGTTACATTCTTAGTGCACATGTAAACATTTGAAAAAGCACTTTGTGAGGATTTGGACAAGTTCTGGTTAAATCAAGAGTTATGTAGTGCAAATAGTTTTTACGTACTTCCCAGCATATCATTGGACAGGAAAAGTCTTTCAAAAATTACAAGGAAGGCTCTTACAAGAAAGTTATAGGTACAACTGGTCAAATATTGCCAAGCAAGGCAGTAAAACCGGCCCCATTAGAACTAGAGCATAACCAACACGATCCAATACAGATAGAAGCTGAAAAGACACAACTTTTAGGAGACAGTTCTCCTAACAAAAAAAAAAAGATGGGTGTTAGAAATTTGTTATTAATACATTACCCAAAAATGTGCGCAAGTGCTCTAAAACAATTATAATTGTTGCATGTAATGTTGCTTGCATCATTACAGTATTCAAATTAAAGAATGCATAAATAAAATCACTCAGAAACCCTACAAGGGGGTAAAATACTGTGCCAGTTCCATTATATAAAAAAAATATTAAAATAATAATCAGGCATATTCAACAAGGCACTTGGATGCAAGTTACAAAAAATATTTTAGTGGTTTTGTTTGTTCTGTTTTGTATTCTCCTGACCTATTAAGCAGGTTACTTAAATTGGGGGTATGTGGGCTTGAATGTGCAGAGTTGTGTGTGTGTGTGTGTGTGTGTGTGTGTGTGTGTGTGTGTGTGTGTGTGTGTGTGTGTGTGTGTGTGTGTGTGTGTAGGTGTAGCTATAAGGTTTCACATGACATGACAATGTATATTATGTCTGAATATGAAAACAAAGAAAGAATGGAAGGTAGAAAGGGTAGTGCTGTGGCCAAGCTACCCTCTATTCAGTGATTCACCCCAAAACATGACAGTTCACTGATAGTCTCTTTTTAAGGACTTGGGCTTGGGCTTTCTTGGAGTGTCGATTCACTCCAAAACACAACAGTTCACTCAAAAAGTCTGTTTTTAAGGGCTTGGGCTTTACTGGAGATTGTGGGGCCACTCATCTCCATGACAACCTTCTGAAGCACTTCGAAGGTATACTTAACTTCAGCAGGGTAGGACAGCTCCATAGCGTACATTAGGCCAAGCAACATGGCAGCAGCTAATGCAACATTATCCAACTCCTGCAACACGATCTGGCCCTCGAGGACAATCCCGATGTCATCTGGTTTTTCACTGGTATCTCTTTGTTTGATGACGTATATTCCCACTGTGGTCTCCTCAATGGATTCTTGGATGAGGGCTTCATCTACTGCCTGTACAATGTACATTCACAAAATGAAAGACAATGAGATTACACAAACACATTTCATATGTGTACAGAGAATATTATACTGAATATCTGCAAGTATTTTCATCAGATATAGTGAGATATGTGAAGCTGCAGAATGAAAGGACAGTTTCTGAGAGCAATTCAAAATAAGACAGTTCAAGGTCAAGATAAAGTATTTTTAATGTCATAATGTAAGGCTGCAACTAACAATTACGTTCCATTATTGCTTAATCAAATGATTTTTTCGATTAATAGTCTTACCTATAAAATGTCAGAAAACAGAGGGGGAAAATGCCTATTATAATTTCCTAGAGCTCAAGGGAATATAAATTGCTTGTTTTATACAACCAACAGTCCAAAACTCTAAAAGATATTCAATTTACTATCATATATGACAAAGGAAATCATCATCTTCCCACATTTGAAAAGCTGGAAACAGCAAATGTTTGGTATGTTTACTTGTAAGATGTCTGAAACAATGTATTATCAAAATATTTGCAGATTAATTCTGTCTATTGACGTAATTGTTTCAGACATCCAGACATCTACCAGTGTACTTTTAAATGGTAAATAAGAAAATAATTTAATCTATTTGCCTTTTAAATCTGAAATAGCTTATTCACACACTGGCCCATTTTGAGATCACCATGTCGATATAAGATCACTACCATATTTATACCCGACTAGTTGGTTGACTGGTCGATGTAATTTCAATAAGACGTTTTAGAGCTTACAAAATATGAAAGAAAATCTGGACATATTGAACCTCAGCAATTGTACTCACCACGTACTCTCTCACAAGATTTTCTGGGTCCTCATTGAGGTATACACAGAGTGCCTTGATGATACATTCTCGTCCCAAATTAACATCATCATCCTAGCCAGGGATAAGCAGAAGAATTTGTTTGGTTACCGGTAGTCCATTTTTCTTGAATCAAATGCTACAACAAAGCAGTATTTTTTTCCCCAGAAAGCATACTTACTTCAGTCATGTTTGCCAAGATGTTTGAAAGGCGTTTGCCTATTTGTCCTCCTCTTTTTTTAAACAGCTTGATCAGTTTCTCGGATTGCAAATCCAACTGAGAGAGAAATCTGGACTGCAGGGGCATGAGGTTAAGACGCTTAAATTCAGCATTTATCTGAAACCAAGAATGATAACAGACATAAACATGTTGTACAGTAGCAATATGGAAAGGCATTCATTAAAGCAGTGGTTCTCAACCTTTTTTGGGCCAGCGCCCCCTATCCATTATCCAGGTCCCTCGCCCCCCATCAAATAAAATGTAGGCTAATTGTCTTCCCTGAATATTAATGTTGATTATTGTCCTGTTTATTATTATCATTAGATTTATATTAGGCCTATATATTTATTATTTATTTATATTCTTATTATATTATCATCAGGAAAGACCAACACGTAGAAGCATTTTACGGTCTTCCGTTGGTTGATTCTGCTGCCAATAAAACTAATGATTTAGTTTGGGAGGGGGCTGCCAAGCAGCTAAGTTTACAAGAATATGTGGCAAACTAAGCTTGACAGTTAAAGCCACTGGAAACTTATTCCTAAATATATATATATACATATATATTTTTTTAAGCGGTGCAGCCACTTCTATAAGTGACGTTTGTTCGTTCGTCCATCCGTGTGTCGGTCCATAGCATGAACGGTCCGTGTACGCATGTGCAGCTGTGTGCCGGTTCGTGCGTTTGTGTCCGCGTGCGTGCAGTACACAAGCACAGAGACGCGAGAGTGGAGGCAGGGTGGGAAGAGAGCGGGGAGCGAAACGGGGTGCGTGCAGAGTGCACGCGAGCACAGAAAGGGCCAACACACAACAACCTGCATCGCTTACTTCCCACTGTGGTGGGATTTTTATAATATCACAGCTGACCATCACATTAATTAATTACCCACCCAAATATGAGTTAAAAAAACATTCACAACTATTATAAAATGGAGCTCAAAAATAGCAAATCTGGCTGCTCAGATAATTTCTCAGGACTTTGTGGTCAGATAACATTCCATCTACCTGTCCAGTGTTCTGAGGTTCCTAGCAACATCGTCGTCTCTACTAACAAAGGGAATGGAATGTGCATACGATTGGTTGGATGACCTACGAGTTTGCTGACCATCAGCAAACTCCTGATAAAACGCAATTCAATTTTTTAAACGATCGGAGCGCAATTGCATTTTAATATTTTGTCGTTTTTATATGCATTCAAGAACACAAATTACATATTTACAAGAAATTCACAGAATTTGGTAGCCAGTGACTAAGTTTTCATTGGTGGTGGTTGAGTTGAGTCCCCCCCCCCCCGCCCCATATGTGAAGCGCTTTGAGTATTTATAAAGCTGCTATATAAATGCAATCAATCAATTATTATTCATACAGAGAACTTTGATTTTAACTTGTTCATAACGTGTGTGTGTGCAATTTCATAAATCACATACCTCGTTTACTTCAAAGAGCGCTGGCCATCTTGGCAGGAAGTCTCGGACCATTGGTGCATCACAAAGAACTTCTCGTCTTCTTAATGAAAACGTCTTTTCCATTTTCATTCTCACCACCTCCCTGTTGTTCTTCTTCTTAACATCTGAAAGAAGCTCCACTCTTACACGCTCAAGGCTCTCATCAGTTTCTCCAACAGGATGGGGGGGGCAGTAGTTCACTTCAGACCTTCTTGGTTTTTTAATGCCCAAAGCAGCACTTGGTTTTACCCCTGGTTTGTGCTTGAGAGAGTTTATTGTCACCTCAGGACACCCAAGCTTTCTCAGGTGAGTGCGGTAGATTGCCAGTTTATTTTTCAAGCTAGCTTTCCAACCAGCATATCCAGTGAAGGAGCCTCTCTCAGTCAGACATGGATGCTTTGAGATGAGGGCCTCTCCAACTGCGTTAAACTCTTTGTCAGTGACATAAACTTTGTACTTAACTATTTCTTGCACGAGGCCTTCAAGAATGTTTGACTTCAGTTTAGGATCTGGAGTAAGCATTGTACCATTCTCCCTGTAAGTTGCATTGCCCTGATTAAGTTTCAACTCTGCATCGTAACCTAACTGAGGAACATGAAAGATGCTGGGCCAAGATGACCGAGAGCTGTATGACCCTGACTCCGGTGAAGAGTGTATGTCAGTGTCTACACATCCACTGGACGGGGACGAGGATTCACCAAACGAGCGATGGCACAGAGCAGTAGCTGAGGTGGAAGGGATATTAGCACACTGGGGAGTTGAGGCATCTGTCATGGAAATTACTCTGATTGTCCCTCTATCCTGTACTTCATCCATTGAAGTGAGGTTCATGAACTCATTTCCAAATAGTGCATCCATAAACTGAAGTCTGAAGTTAAAGTTAAGTCCACACTGTCTTCGTACCTCAATAACAAGTTCATTAACAGATCCAGGAAGTCCATTTTGGAAAGTCATCCTTTGGCTGCTGTTGTCACCCAAGATGACTTTGAGAATTGCCGGGGCAAGGGAATACATCCTTCTACGTCTCAGTCTGTGAAGAGAATGAAAGTAAAAATGAGAATTCCGTTTAAAAATAAAGATCATTGCTCATTGTTAATTGGATTTTTTTTCTGCCTCATACAACCCCACGTCAAATAATCCGAACTATCCCTTTAACTATCCCTGTAAACTAGAGTTGTGCCAAAAAATGAGAAGCCTACGATGTGACCCACAAATATCAGTATGACATGCAGTAGGACTTGCAATGGCTAGAAAAATAGATTTCAAAGAATGTTAGGCAAAAACTCCCATAGGCAACATCATAACAAATACACCCAGAATGTGGAGAGAAAATAGGCATGACGATACACAGGCAGACAAGAGTGACAGACAGACACTCAGCATGCATCGTTACATGTTTATGTATCCCTTCACCAATTTTTTTTAAATATTGCATGTACAAAATATAACACTGTTAATCGTGGTGATTTGGTGCTTAACCAACCTTTTATGATGATATGCCTTTTTAAGGTCACCATACGGTTTGATCCAACCATGTAACAGGCCAGTGGGTAGGTGTCTGTGAGTTCACTGAGTGCCAACAGTTTTATTTCTCTGGATGGTGACAAGCTTAGTTCAAAGGCTCTGTAGTGTTCACTGTACCACCCACACATCACTTTCACTATAAGGAACAACCTCTCATTTATTACACACATCTGAACAATTTCAGCAAACTCTGGTAATCCACCTGCTGATCCATGGGCAACTATCATACCATTACAGTAGGCTATGCCACTACTTGATGCATTCTTGGCAAGATGCACTTCAGATGTGCTAGGGCATTTTAGCCTAATAGCCTCAGCCACCTCCTCCTTCAGTACATCAACTGGAACTGTGGATACATTAGATACATTTAGGCTAGATGTACCGTAGGATGGTGAGTTTATGTGGAAAGCAATCATAAATTGATGTTTTGAAGCCAAAGTCAGAGGTACATTCTTAAAGCAACGGGTGTGTTTCACAATGTTCTTAAAGAAACTATGTTTGGCTTCAAATCGCATTGTCCAAACTACTACTAGAGGTCCAAAACACCTTATCATCTGAGGGTAGTGCTCAAGATAGTGGTGCTTGGGCCGAACTTTGACACCAGGGAACAGCTCTTGGTACCTCTGTCTGTGCTCAACAATTTTGCTTTCAAGGTAAGAGATTGATTCATCAGTATGCACAGGAGCAACAACTAACTCAACAATATCTTTTAGATCCATCAACACAAGCCATGCTGGCTCATTTTCTGGCACAAGTGGTCCTATCACAAATGGGAGCAACCTCAGCAAGCTCCAATTTTCATGAGCGTTGCCACCAATAGTTTTCAGACTCAAAAAACTTTTTGGTACAATATGTGGCTTATTTGTTTTGTCTGACCATTTATAGGGGAAAGCCAATATAGCTTTATTCAGGTCATCTAATGTAAATAACTTATTTGATATCAGTGATCCCAAGCAGTAAGCCAGCTCGACAGGCACAATACCTTCAAATATGTCATGAGCAACATCAGGAGGAAAACCAGAGACAACATGAAAATAAGACAGGTTTTTGGTAAAAACACACTCTCTTTTGACTCCAAAGCAATGTATGTTGGTCTCACGAGCTGATTTTACATGATCTGCATGGCCCTCTTTAGTCCTCAGGCTGAAAGAACCAGATGCAACACAGTGACGCCTAATATCACAACTCTTTCCTGTGCAAAACCGGCAGAAGAAATCACCAGAAAAACTTTCTATGAAGCCAGCAATACTGTGTGCTCCCAAGTTATCAGCCACAATACTTAGCACTGTACCTTTAAGAGACTTGCCTAATAAAGGCACATACAGACCATGATCCTCAAGAGTTTTAAGATCTTGTAAAAGAGGTTCCAAGACTTTGTTATAACCATACATTTTCACATCATCACTTTTGCAAAGTACTGCAAGACAAATAGAAGATAAAGATGAGTGGGAGCCTGGTGGCAGGTTACCTAGTACCCAATAAACACCAAAGAGCTTGTGTTTTTTCCGAGAGGTGCCTAAGGGGTTGCAGGTCTCAAAGTCATCCACATACAGACGCAGTGCTATTCGTAACTCCTCTGCATTCAAGAAGCCGTTTTCCTTAAAATGCAAACCATCTTCAGGGGACCTGAATTCATGCGATGGGTCAAGTTTTATGTCCTGCTGTCCTCTATGATTTTCAATAATATTATCAAGAATGACTTTGCTATTTAAAATTTGATGCAAGGACTTTAACAGAGGGACATACTGAAAGGTGTGTTTCTTTTTATGATCAAGTATGTAAGTAATTGGTTCCACAACACAGAATTTTTCCTTGTAATATTGTTTACGTTGATACGAAGTGCTAAGAGGGCCACCTTTTTCAATTGCTTTCTGAACAGGGTTAGATGAGCAAACTGCTGTGATAATTTCTGTAACTACAGAATCATCAACTTGTAGGTTGTGATGCTGAAGGATATCACTTACAAAACCTCTAGATAGTGGGACTGATGCAGAGTTTATCAAGTAAAGTTCTTGTAAAAAATCATCTATAGCTGTTCCTGGCACGTGGACTAAATATTCTAACTTCAGTAAGGCTGCTGCAAGCTGCTGCTCAATTACACTAGGAAGTTCCTTGTGTTGATTGATCCCATCTAGGGATGCATCAGAAGCTTCCTCTTCCACACACTGCTCGTCCGGGCTATCAGCAAACAAATCATCTGATGGAGGCGCTACTGTAGTCGTTTTCACAAAACCTGGTTTAAAATCATTTAATGTGTGAGGTGTGTGATGGCGACTCTTATGACATTTAAAGGTTCCATAAACACTGGATTGGTAATCACAGCCAACAAACATGCAACAGACAGTTTCATTTCTCTTCAGATGTGTGTTGATATGAATAAAAAACTCACTTTCATTAGCTAAATTCTTGAATGCACATAAGTGACAGCTGAATATAGACAATTCTTTATGTGGCGTGGAATGCACTCTATTTTGATGTACGATTAAAGCATTCCATGTCTTAAATGTGCATGGACATTTAGAATATGTACATGGATAGCGGCTGGTGCGTCCAAAATGTGGGTGTTTGAGTTTGTAATGTTTAAGTAGTTCAGACCTACTTGCAACAGTTGCTGAGCACTTTTTACACTGCCACATTCACTGGAGAAAGACAAACAAATGCAGCTCACCTACACACACACACACACACATCCAACAGGTATAGGGCTTTCCTCACAGAATAGATAACACTGCTTCCCACCATTCTCTACGAGCATTTAAATGCATAAACTTATTTGCCAGTTTATTAGCCCCCCCTTCAAAGCCAAAACTAATGCAGTCTAATCTAAATATGCATATTCTGGCAATTCTTTTAGCAATATTTTTAAAATTAATATCATCATCATTACGGTGAGGAATTCATGAGCTTCTTGTTTAAAACACATCAAGTAAACAAACAAAAGCATTTGAATAATAATACTCACCACTACTACAGAGCCTTTGAAACGGCACTCGGTGCAAAGCAGAGGTTGGCCTAGGCTGGAGGATACCTGTACAGTAAAAAAAAATGATGTCATTTTAAAATTTTATTTTTCCAACTAGTTAGTGAAGCTTTATAGAAATAAAGTATTTTCTGTGTATGTAGATCTAACAGCTCCAAGTGCCAACTCAACCTACAATTTAGTTAAAAACGTATACTATGCAGGAATAATAATACTCACCACTAGTAGGGATGTTATTAGTTAACCGACTAACGGTTAACTGCCGTTAAGAATCTAACCTGTTAAAAATGTATTAACCGAGTACGTTTACCCAACCTACTGGCGCAAGAGAAGTCAGTTAGTCACGTGCAGAAAAATAGAATTGGTGAAGGCAACGCAAAATGAAGCGGTCAAAATGTAGTCATGTGTGGGAGCATTACAGTTAACAAGGACAAAAACGCGAAATATAAATATTGCGACACTGTTCTCAAATACACTTCCAGTATATCGCCATTGCTTTACCACCTGAAAAGTCAGCACCCGACTAATATACCATGAAATGTGATGCAGATAGAGGATGCTATCACAGGGACGCAAACACATGTAGGGGAAAAGAGCGAGAGCGACCCGAAGCAAAAAATAAAAATGATAAAAACGGAGATTAAACAAATTAAATTCACTTTTAAATTACCTTATATTAAAGAGAGAGGGTGTCCTGTCAGGTTGGTGGGGGGGAGGACCGTGGCTGAAAATGCAATAGATCATTCAAACTTAAAAACTCACAAATATGCTAAAAGGTTTTAACAAAATCAAACACGTTGTTGTTATTAGTGCAAGTTGGAGTCTGTGGGGAATATCTTACCTTCCCACAACAAGAGTCCCAAACATCCACGAATAACAAAATGAGTGCCACCTATGTTAATATATTTTCCAACTCCAAAAACACATGTCGTGCACACATTACGTTAATAGTTATTCATTTTAAGTAACGTTAAAGCACAACTGAACTTTGGTAGAACTTTGGGTTGTGTATTACCAGGCCATGATGCGAGTCAAAATGGTGGCGAAATATGTTCGGGCGTTAGTTGCTCTGTGCTCCCCTGGAGTGATAATCCAGAATAGGGTATCTGTCGCTCTGCATTCACTTCTATGGGGAATCTAAAACGGTCTCAAAACGACACTTCTAGCACATATACGACCGCGAACTAACGAGGATCCCGTCAATACAAGCGATAAGCATTTCTCGTACGTATTTTTGTTTCGTGTAGGCCAATTAAAATGATTTATAAAGTACTATTTTCTTCAATGTTAGCAAGCTACCAGAAAATACTACCAAAATGTCGGCAGGTCGGACCATTTAATAATAATAAAAATACGTAAGAGAAATTCTTATTGTTTGTATTGACAGAATCCTCTTAGTTCGCGATCGTATATGTGCTAGAAGTACCATTTTGAGACCGTTTTAGATTCCCCATAGAAGAGAATGGAGAGCGACAAATACCCGATTCTGGATTATCACTCCAGGGGAGCACAGAGCAACTAACAAACATATTTCGCCACCATTTTGACTCATATCATGGCCTGGTAATACACAACCCAAAGTTCTACCAAAGTTCAGTTGTGCTTTAAGCTAATGAGACTCCCCGTGAATAAATAACATTAAAAATTTAAGACAAAAAATATTGATTTCGTTTTGCTCGATATTACCGGCAAATTAAAGCCTAAACTTTTAAAACATTGCATGTATGGCCTACAGAATCCCTTCCAACTATGACTGAGTGACATTTAATACGTTTTAATTACCTTCACCGTGTAGAGAGCTGTCCCATTTTCATTTCAAAGCGAGGGGAAATGGCGGAGCGCAATCCTTCCACAGCAAACGTTTTCTGTCCTGGACCGGAAATTCTCCCAGGAGGCGGGATTTCCCCAGTTCCGGCTAGCAAATCATGACTATTTTCTTTCTTCTTGACATGACTGAGACTTGTAGAATTTACATCCCTCAAAATTGAAATGGTTTTACAAGATTTAAACATGTTCAGAAGAGAAATGTAAATCAATCATGTAGTATATACAAACTGCAAATTTGCAATTTGTATAACCCCCCATTTTCTGTTTTTTCAGTGCAGGCTTATTGCTTGTTGAGTATTCGCGTTCTAACCATGCACAGGGAAGAACAGTGGTAAGCCATGTCACTATGTATTCAGTATGAACAGAAATTGTTTGCAAATCAGCATGTGTTTACAGTGAGGTAGACCGAACTTCCTGTTGTCAGGCCTAATGACCGTGATTAGATCAAACTTCTTCAAATACGAGCAACCGTGCTAAAAGCAAACACGGAAATAATGCAGCCATCTGTTAAAGGTAGGCTACACTCTCTAGAGACAAAAATATCCTTTCTTTAGGTTATTTTGGGGAAAAAATACATTGATGCAAGTAATAACCACAAGATAAATCCAGGTTAGAAATAGATAATCAAATATAAAAATCAGTTTCTACTTTCTTTTTAGCGATCTCTGTTGCATTTGAATTAATCAATTAAAATCGTGCAATTGAGTTTCGGATAGATGATCAAATCAGCAAGTTCATATTCATAGAGAGGTCCCGATAAGTAACCGCGTGTAATCGTTAGGAACTGAACAGATAACTCAGTAGCCCAGACCGACATAAAATAGCAGGTAATTAGTTTGGTCCTTTGGTAAGCTTGGTCTTTTTGTGTCACAAAGTTGGCCTATGAAAGGGGTGAAATCATCACCTCGTTTCCTTTAAGCATAATGCATTTGAGACATGTTTGACATGGAATGTTCATTCGTGTAATTGGCCAAGCAAAGTACGAATTGCAAAATTAGCTTTAACATAAAATCAATGCGTTACGGAAAACAGAGATAATAAAGCAATAATTCCAATTATGAGCAGAACATGGTGCTCTAATATACATGTGATCAGGAGCGCCGCCAGGGAATTTGGGTCCCATGAAAAGATCTCACATTGGGCCCCACCACCCCGGCCACCCCAGAAATATGTCATATTTTTTTAGGTCCCCTGTCAGTCGGGGCCCTTGGAATTGTCCTATCCCCTAACTTTTGCAGGGGTGTATTCACGAGGCCTATTGCCTACCTTTTGGAATATACTGTACTTTACGTTCATTGAAATGCGTAAAATTGCAGACAACGAATGTCAGAAAGCGGTTATTATGCCACCTGCCTGAATTACAGGGGGAATGTTGCAACTCTGATATCTCTGTTCTCTCAAGCGCAGCATTTTTCTTGATAATCTTATGAATAAGACCTGCACCCTCAGTGCGTTCTTCTTCTGGCAGTTTTCATTTGCGTTTAGGTCATGCCAGCACTCTTTGCTGCATTTTACCAAATCTGTTGTGTACCCTTTCCACAGTTTCCACAACTTCATAAGCCTGGAACGACTCTTGCTTTGGCACTCGGTTATTTGTTAAGTTGACACGAGTCCTTATTCTCAATAAACATCTGCGCGGAGCACTTTTGAGGGCAAGCAGATGTTTCATGGAAGCTCAGGTCTTATGTGTAACTAACGTATTACATTTTGAGGAACAGGTTAAACCTCCCTTGGCTGTACTTCAGTGCCCCAAATGATGCACTTCGTGTTCCCCTCCCCATGGGTGAAAATGTTGGCTATATGGCTGTATTTGAAATATAAACGGAAAGAAGATGAAACTGTGTCTACGTCGTACAAGCCGTCTACGTCGAGGATCGATCCAAAGACCACTTTTTTCTTCATATTCGTATCGGAACAAGCTATTTCTTAGCCTAACAGTAACACATCCCACCTCTGTACAAATAAACTACTTCGACTAAAAATGGACTACAAACTATACCGTGTCGAGTCAGTCTTAAGTGGACAAAAACCAAACTCCTTGCTATTCATCTAAGCAGTCAAAGCTACTAGCTTACTATAGTCGCATGCAGCAAATACGTTTGATAGGAAATAAAACTGCCTTTTGGATAAAAACCAAACCCCACTGTTATTCAGTGAATTCAGGGTTTACATGCGTTACCTGTCTGTTGTTTGACCTATAAGAACCAGTCTGTATAGATGCTCAGCACTTTTAAACTTAAATTGTTTGTGTTACTGAAGTACTTTCAGTGTTTTTTCAAAACAGGTTGACGGGATAACTCGGCACCTCTTTTGAGAGACCACACAGTTTAATTTAAAAGAACCTGACAGTTATGGCTAGTTTACGTAATGACTGAAAGGCTTACATAAACACATAAAAACCTTCATAAGATAAGCTTACTGGAGTTATATATTGTCGTTTTGTTACATTCAATTCTATTCGTAACTTGTGACACCCTAAAGACTAGGCCTAGCCTACGAAGATCTGAATTGTGTTCAATCCAAAAGCATTAGACCAAGAGAGACGCTTGTGCTATAGGCCTACACATGGGGACATGTGTGATTTTCACATATGTTGTGTTATATAATGAAATGCTTTAATGTATTTGTTATACTTTTATTATATATTGTCTAGAATGTACAAGCACGAATATTAAACGAATAATTAATATTCAAGAAAAAATGAAGTGTGAATAATATTATTCACAGATTAGTAAGGCTACTCGAGTTATGAATGTGATATAACCGGTTTTAACAGGTATAATATATATACTGTACATATTTGTATTATTATTGCTTTTGTTTCAGTCATGATCTGTTAATGCTTTTGTTAGTATGGTAGTGCTCGTTTCTGAAAAACGTCACAGCTTCTATTTACTTAAAACACCAAATGTAATGTTCTCTGCTCTCGCTCTCCATTATGCTACGCTGTCGTAAATATGTGCTAAGTAGTGCTTGAGCACCCTCTAGCGGCCAGAAGAGAGCAAGGAGCATGGTTCGGCAGAAGTCAAGTTTGGCCCGTATTCAATCGGATAGCGTTCTGATTTATTTTTCAAGCGATGGATCTGATGAAATATAGACTTTTGTCATTACTGACACCACTCCATGGGTTCAATACAAACGGAAATAGATATAAACGGTTTTATGAGTTTTTTTTACTTAACATTACAGAATTGTGTTACTCCTCAGATTGCAACTGAGTGATGGCCCAGTGCTGGCACACACCGCTTTCATTTCGCCCACGTACCGCGATGATGAACACATCCGAATCTGAACACGACCACAACTCAACCTTGACGAAACCATGACTTGGGTATGATATGGCCCAGAATCTACCGTGATAAACCTTAAATGTGGTTGGTTAGAGTTAGGCCACTTTTGGCACAAAATCGACATGCTGCACGTTATATTTGGTTAGTTGCATGTGGGCCACGTTTGGCCATTGCCATAACTGATCCTTAAGTCCCCAAAACTCAACAATTTGGCCCGGAATCGCCTGCTATCTGTATCAGAGTCAATGATACAAATCTGTTTAGTTGAATAGAGGCCACTATTAATGCCTGTGGTGTTCATGTGATTTATTCAATCTGCTATAAGTGACCAGCATCCCTTCCAAGAGACATATTTGTGGATGAAAATCTTAAATGTATTGCATATAGCGTTGTTTCATTGGAGCAGTCACAAAAGCAAATTATATATTAATGGGGTTCATTAAGAAATATCTGTAAATTGTACATTTTAAATGTAAATTGACCCATCATTTACAAAAAAGATATAACAAGAAACATAACTGACTTCATCCTCTTTTCCGTCAAAGACACACACGTCTTCAACTCTTAACGAATTTAAATAAATGTAATTTTAATACACAACAGATGTATTTAGTGTTAGACTGTAGTGTAGGAAAAAAATGGGACAATTTGCCTAAGCGTTACTCAAAGTTAAGGGCTAAGGGCAATGCTATTAGGTTGAAATTGCTGTGCCGTGAATTTCAATCGGCTCTTGTTAAAAACATAATGCAGATACGAATTTTCGTACGGTAACCTACATTAATTTAGTTTTACCACCGTATGATGTTCTCTTGTTTTTGTTTGCAAGTTATTTAGCATACATTGACTTAAAATCGGTGGTCATTCCCACGCAAACAGCACTTATATGTGCGGGCGGGCATAGAGGAGGTCAAATTCTGATGCTATACAGTTTTTTGTGACACATACATTTAATGCTACTTCACTGTTGTGTTGTCTGGATTTTAACATGTGGAACAGCACGTAAAAACCATTAGTTGTCCTAACAACCAAAGAAAAGTTGGTGCGAGGTGCTGAAAGGACAGCTCTACTTATGCGCTTTTTTATCTGTTTGGCAGAAAACTAATGGGGACATCAGTCTTCCACTTCCCAAGAATATTTGATTACAGGTAGGTCTAATTATAGTCAAGTCAACATCATTACGTCGGTGCAATTTCGGTGTGAATGGACTCAATGGTTCAATGCGTGGAGTTAGTTTTGTAAATTGGAATTATTTGATTTATTGAATGTCTTAAATAAATTATTATTACCAAAACAATCTAAATGGTTTGAATTCAATCTAAAAAAAAGTACAGCTACTCATACTGGATATGCTTAAAGCCCAGATTTAATGTCTTGCAATAACACTATACGAATGTGATTGATTATAGCCTACCGCTCTATTTTCCCAAATCACTGGTACTCCTGGTGGAGAGCGCAAGCATGGACACGTGTTAAAGAGACGTGGTAAAAAACAAAAAATCATTCGTTGCTTTTGTTTCAACCAGTACGCCCAATGTGAGGGACAGTAAACGGTAGGCAGTTTCGTCCTCACTCTGCATTTACTAAGGATAATGACATATCATGTTATGTGAGTCACATCAGATTAATTTATGTATTTACATGGTATATTTTGTCCAGCGATTTATGTATGTAATAGGCTAACTGGTACTGTGAATGAATAAGCATGCTGAAAAGTAAACAAACCAATTGAGCCACATGTTACAGAGACATATTGTCTCGTATGATAGACCTACTGCAGGATATAATTGATATTAGCTTGAAGGAGTTCTGAGCTTTGCTATCAGACTGCCTGACCTGTGTCCCTGAGGTCTGGGCTGTGTTTACACTGGGTAACCTCAGGTGAGGATTCTGTCTGGCCCATGTGTGTGGTGTCCTCTCCATGTATGCTTGTCCTCTGGTATACCAGCACAATTAATGCCCCTGTAATGTAATGGCCAGGGAGTGGGACTGAACCTGTAAGGCACATTATTTTATCGCCTGAGAACACATGAGGGCTTTACACTATGGGCAAGGCAACGTACAATATGCACAGATTCAGTCTCACAGCGCTACAGACTTGCTTTCAAACAGGCTTTTTAATCAAATTATGTTGTTCCTCCGAACAATGTTTGGAACGGCCCATTTTACTTAGCAATTCAGGAGGAAATATATTTTATAACAATGTGTGAAACATTTGCTTCCCTTCTTTCGTAATAAAGGACAATTAATGACGCCTGTTTTTTCACAGAATGAATTAATTCTCTAATTAAACTCTAATTACTCAGAACAAGCAGCGTGCATGTCATGACAGTTGGGTCTGTTGTTTTTCTATTACACTACTACATCTACAAGTAAATTATTTGCCATGCAGAAATATCACTACTACTAATAACAGTGGTTCATCAGGTTACTGATGTTGTACTGCAATTTTTTTGTATGTCCTATCACATGCTATGTCCTATAAATATGTCCTGAAATAGTGATGTTACACAGATGGTTATAGCAGCACACATTACTTACATAGAGCCTGTGCACGTCCATATTTAAGTGGGTAACTTTGAACACTTGTACTCCCCTGAACAGTTTCATCATAGTCATTTTGTCGTTGTTGCTGTTGCAAATCATAACAGAAACACAGTTAAATTTATGCATTATGAAAGAAAAGAATTCCACATGACTGCCAAGCTGACTGAAATTTGATTGTATTGTTTTTGGCAGCAAGAGGATGACATTATGCAAGTGTTTCATCTTGTGGAAGAAACTATTAAGTAGATAGGGTGGATTAGCACAGCCATTAGTCAGGGACAGAGAGATATGATGTCCTTCCTGTGAAAACAGGAAGCCATCAGTCTACCATAATGGAAGGTACTCATTCAAAGATCGAAACCTTTCATTTTGTGCGATTAAAATATATATACTTATTAAGCTAATACACACAAGCTTGGTTTTTTTGAACCATCACTTTTTCAACTTGGTGGTACTTTGCTACCAGATATCTAGTAATTGCCTATGGTACACTTCAGAGCTGTACGCTTTCCCCAATGATAAAAAGTTTGATTGCCTGTAAAGCACACATAAGAACAAGATCACCAGTGCTAAATGAGGGCTCCATGCTTGGATAATAATTCTTGATGAATTATTCAGGAAATAATGCTTCAATGAAGCAAACAATTTGAAGGGTTAGAAACAGCCGCAACAGTTCAGCAGCCACCAGGATGAAAGTATCATCCTGAAAATTAAACGGGACAATGGATATGCATTAATTTCACATCCTGGAATAAAGGGGGACGTGTCTGTTGGATTGAAAAGGTTAATCATAATTTTATTATCTAATGAATGCAATGCACACATTAAAAGACCACAATTTCTCGTGGGGCTCATGTAACAATGGATGTACAGTAATTTTTCTTACTTAATGTTTTTTAAACAGGTTTAGAATATTTAAGCTTCTCGTGGTGCCTCTGTATCACCTGTAAAGAGCACCAGGGCTGGCGCGTGCAATGTGTCACGTCTCGTGCCTCCACGTCTTACGTCTTGTTCTGGTTTTTCCATTTATATGTATTTTCTATCTGGTAGTCCGTTTCGTGTTTTCCCTCTCTCCCTCCATTTTGTGTCTCCACTTCCTCAAACCTGAATTGTGTTTTCTCATTCGTTTCGTCGCACCTGTTCCTCATTGTTTCTTCATTAGTTTGGTATTTAGTCTCTGCTGTTTCTGTGTTCTCTGCCAGATCGTCTTGTGCCCTGCATGCGTGTGTGTAGCAGTCTGTCCAGCGTTTATTACTGCCTGCTCTGAGTTCCTGTGTTACCCGTCCAGTTCCTGTTCTCCTGCCTGCTCCTGTCCAGCCCTCCTGCCCGCCAGTCCTTCCTTGTCCTAGCCCTGCTCTTACCCTTCGCCCTCCTGTTCCCCAGCTCTGACTGATTCCCCGATTCTATCCCCTGCCTGTTTCTGGACTTCTCTTTTGCTTATTCTGCATTGCCCTGTTTGCTGGACACTGACCTCTGCCTGGAACTTGCCTTTATTGCACTGTTTGCTGGACATTGACCCTGTTCTGTCGACCTCGAATAAAGACTATTCCTTTCACTTCTGGTGTCTGCGATTGGTTCCAATCAGTTCTCATGACAAAAATACACCTGCATGCAAACTATTAAGTATCATTCACACCCAAAACCATACAGTAATGCAGGTGATTGAGTGCCAGATTTCAGGAGAGAACAAAGGCTATTCTTTGAGCATCTGGTTCATTAGGAGGAACTCATGCAGAAATTGTCTGCATTATAAAGCCTTATAAAGTCAACATATTAAAACCCACGATGTCACTCGTCCGACTTATATTCCAAAGCTACAGGACACGGGTTGATGAAGATATGTATTATCGCTGCGACTTGACTTTTTGCTCTATGATTGTATATTGTTATCTAAATGTGTGAGTTTGGAGACCCCAGTTGATGATAGATAATATGCAAATGGAACTCCCAATGCATAGCAGTTTGAGCCATTCCAGGTCTTACCAGAAGCAAATCAGAGTGCCGGGCAGAAGTCAATAACAATCAGCGTCCGCAATGTACACCCACCCGCTTTTAAAAAGCAGGATATAGGGAATTTGAACATGCAACGTCTTAGTTACATGCCCGGTACCTGCAGTTGTACGTTGCTCTACTGCACTGCTGCCCAGTGGAGTGGGGTGTAGCAGAGTGATAATGAAGACAGCACCACTGCACCCCAGCATCTGACAGCTCCAGCCCTGTCTGCCAGCGACGCTATAGACTGACCTCAGTACAGTGCTGCTGACCATCTGTTTCAGCGCGTTCATTCACTCACTTAGATTCACCCGCCCCTCCCCTAGAATCTCCCTGCCCGTCTCCCTCAGGTTACAAAATTAGCTTGATTAGCAGGCCCTAATTTTCACAAGTAGGAAAGCATCGTTAGCAGTTAGCAGTGGTGATTTTAATGGATGGCAGCAGTTCTCTGGAATGCCCGCCTGTTTGACATCGTGACCAGTGAACTCTTGCAGTGTGTGTGTGTGTGTGTGTGTGTGCGTGTGTGTGTGTGTGTGTGTGTGTGTGTGTGTGTGTGTGTGTGTGTGTGTGTGTGTGTGTGTGTGGAAGCTGTAACCACTCTTTAAAAGGCTGAACATGAGACTGTTCTGTCTCCTCTTGTATCTACCCCCTTCCTGATGAGAGGAGTTTTAATGCTGCCTCTTCACACTGATTGCACATACCGCATTACTGTTAAGTGCTGGAAACTACAGAACTGATGCCGTTGAAAAATGAAAGGCAGAACCAGAGGAGACGCCTTCCCTGCCTGAGGTATTTCTGTTAAAGGACTCATCTGGCAATAGATAATGCGGAAAACAAAATGTGAGTTTTGATGGAGTAGTTTTGTTGCCTTTAATTGAATAAACTCTGTATCATCAAGTAAATGAAGCATTCTTACACTCTCAGTTACATTTAGTGCTCAAACCTTATTTACAGTGTGAGAAAATGAAAGTGACTTTTATGTATATTACAACAATTTAATTTAGTCTGTTTATACCATGGGCATTTCAGTGTCCTATATGGATAAAGCTTTAAACAAGAGTATCGTGGCCTGGACTGCAGCTGTAACCAATCCCAATTGCACAGGTTACCCCAGTTCCAAAGGTGTCCCAGCGCGCAGTGAACATTGAACATCTTTCCTGCACAGGTTCCATGCCATATTTTAGACCATATAAAATTGACCTTCCTTCAATTCAACTGGCATGTGCTACTATCAGAATTCCAGAAAAGATGACCATGGACATTCCATTGAATTAAGTTTTATTTGAACGTAATTCAGTTACTCCTGCTAAAAAATGGGTGAAATTGGTGGTAATTTATCATGTTTTATTTTCTCAAAATGATGTCCTGCCAGTGTGCTCAAGTTTAGGCCCAGTTTAGACTGTAGTGCTATTGTGACCTCTGCCAAAGTATTTTCTAGGTTATGAGCTATAAGGTCATTGAGTTATTGCTGTACGTGCCAGGGCCGTATGCAGCGTGAAAATGTAACCTGGAACAAAAGCCAATTCACCTGCCAGGCAGCATATGCCGTGCTGCCGCCTGCCTCAGCTGGCCTGGTACGGAATTACGGGCAGATGTGCGACCAGACCACTGCTGATATTCCCAAAATCCCCTACCGCCCCCCTCAGAATCCACTTCCTTCAGCGAAGGGGAAAGCCGCGTGTAACCGCGCTCTTTCTTTTTGCCGATTGACTGTGGCTTGATGTTTGTGAGCCTGGTCAACTGACTTTTTTTGGGCAGAAGCGTGGTACGCCGCCGCGCTCTCGGGAGACGTGGCAGCGGCGGGGGAAAGGCCACGTCTGGAATGATAGAGTCGGGTAATGAGCTGAGCTGGGCGTTGATGCTGTTATTCTGGCCTCACATGACTGCTCTTCATGTCTGACTGGAGCTGAGTTGGGGCCTCTACCCTTCATGCTGATCCTTTACACCGTGTTCGTGTGAGCAGGGGGTGAGAGAGGGGCGTGCAGATGGGAGGAGCAATCACCGCTACAGAACTGCTGGGCTGAGGATGTGTTTGGTAATATGGTGAGCAACATTAGCTTGTAAGTGGATTGATTTTATGGCCTAAATTCTCTGAAGTACTATGTACATAAATGGACAGGAGCAATATACAGGTTTATATGTAAAACAATGGATTCATGGGGCGGCTGTGGCTCAGGAGGTAGAGCGGGTCGTCCGCTGATCGCAGGGTTGGCGGTTCGATCCCCGGCTCCTCCTGTCCACATGTCGAAGTGTCCTTGGGCAAGACACTGAACCCCAAATTGCTCCCAATGAGCAGGCTAGTGCCTTGCATGGTGGCTGCCGCCATTGGTGTGTGAATGTGTGTGTGAACGGGTGAGTGAGAGGCCATTGTAAAGCGCTTTGGATAAAGGCGCTATATAAGTGCAGTCCATTTACCATTTACCATTCATTAAAAAATAAAGCTTTTATTGGATGCCATGTGAATGGCTCACAGGCCACAGGTTATCTACAATGTTCAGATGTAGTCTTGTTGGGCAGGAAGTTCAGGTGGAGAACAGTCTCCTCCTAACTCAAGTCTTCCTGTTTTAATGGTGTTGATGTGAAAGTATTTAAATCAGAGATTAAGGGCCGAAACATACCTTACGCGAATACTCGAACGTGGACACTTCGAGCTATGCGAACAGTTTATTTTTTGCCATGACATTTCTGAAAAACAAACCGGTGGAAAGCACAGATCGAACAAGAAAGTTGTTTACAGTTGTTGCCTGCTATAGCGTCCCTCGCTGCAACGCTCTGGTTTGTCTTTCACAAATGTCATGGCTAAAGAAAAACTGTTCGCGTAGCTCGAAGCGTCCACGTTCGCTTATTTGCGTGAGGTACGTATGTTTCGGCCCTAAGAGTGGGGGAGGCTTAATCTCAACTTTGGTTGAGGTTAAGCCTCAGTTCATGCGATCAACACCAAACCCCCTGAATTATTCTGCTCTCTGTTTGTTTTCTCCATTTTTTTCTTTTTGTTTTTTAGGAGGGGGAGGGGGGTCAGGAAAGAAAGTTTGTTGAAACAAATCTTGCAAAAAATGTGTCAAGGATGTAGAAAGCACTGACCCAGAAAATAACCCCTATTAGACAGATTTCAAAATGGCTGATATGTCCAACCATACCCTCCCCCTGGGTTTCATCATTATCTCGGAGAATAATTCTGGGAGCCGATTAATTGGTACTCTTTCTGTGGAAATAATGGAGGGATTATTTGGACGGTGTTGATGGGTGTGTGGATTGGGCAGGACGGGCCATTTTGCAGAGCCTTTGTCTGCGTCGGGGCACGTGTGCGGAGCGGGGTCCCGCGAGTGACGGCGGGCACGGGTTGTGCCTGGCAGGCTGCTGCTGCGGTAGGCGGGCATGGCGGCGGCCACCGGGAGCGCCGCCTGCCACAGCTGTACCTGCTCTCATCAGCGAGCCTGGCAGCCCGGAGCCAGCCTGCTCCCTGCTCGCGCCCGTGCCGCGCCCATCTGCCGCCAGATTCTCCCTCACACGTGCGCACCCGCAGAACGAAGACAAAGGCAACACGTACGCTCGCGTCCAGTGCACCGTGACTAAAGGCCGTCTTCCGATTTCGGGAAAAGGGGGGAAGCGTGTAGTCTCCTGAAATCCATCGGCGTTACGCTGCCACGCTTTCGTCTTTCGTCTTTTCCTGCCGCGCTCTTCCTGAACGCGGGCCGGCGGAGGGCCACGTGCGCAGAGCATCTGTCTCCGATGTCTCCAGCTGCACGGCAACAAACGACAGTCCAGCCCAAGGGAAGGTTCCGGAACTGGCAGCCAAGTCGACACCAGCCTGCCCTGAAACTGAGGGAAGGGAAGCAGTGTTGGAAAACCTGCTCTGGGTCTCGGCGAAGACGTTGCTATACGATCAAATGCCAGGGTTGCAATGTACTGCTCCGCGAAATGTTCACAAAGATGTACTCTACAATCACACAGTTGTTAATCGTTTAGCATCCATGTTGCGTGTATAAGCAATGCCGTGAACATCCTGACAATATTGAAAGTGTAATAAATCAGTGTTTGAATTAAGGTTGATTTATTTGCCTTCCTCTTGCTCAATGCATAGCTGGTCCATAGATGAACCCCAGAACTGTTCCCTGAGGACAATGAGGTAGAAATACTCAGTATTTATTTATGATTGATGAGTGGAAAATGTCAAGATGCTACCCCCTTCAGCTTACCAATCGAGAAATAACAATGTGGTCAAGCCTCACTGGCCACACACTATGGAAGAGACCCTTCTGGGACAATCACTGTGCATTGATCACTACTTAACTCTGAAAATATGCAAGGAACCTTTTCTGTCTCCCCCATTCTCGCTGCTCCCCATCCAGTCAAACAGGCGCAACCCCTCAGCACTGATAATGTGCACTCGTGCAGTGGACCTTACTTTTCAAAATTACTGAAGTCTCTCCATGCGGTATTGACTTTCACAGTCTACCTACTCCACTGACTTCACCACCGCCACCCCCACTGTTCTCCAGCTTCACAACGTCTGCAGCATGACTGCAAGCGGAATGAATCGAATGTTTCATGACATTTGTTTCTTTACGAAAAATGTCAACGTGTGCTTAAACGTCGAGTGACACGCGACATTTTTCATAGAATTATGACAGGACATTATTTGCTTTGGAAAGGCCAAATGGTAGTTTGTTCTATTAATGTAAGTAATTAAGTGTCAGGTGTGCACGATATTGGCTGTGGCCCAATCGCATGGCAGCTGTTTGTGAAGACAGCTTTTTAAGTCAGAATTTGCCCATCTGTTCTTTCAAAGCATATCCCAAACAGACGTCTTCCAAAATGCAAGGCCTCTTATTTTTATTTGAATGCAGCATTCAATGTATCCGTCGACGGTATCTCATAAATCTTTTTGACAATCTCAAAAAATGCATTTATGTTCCATCTGTTAATAGAGCAGTGACAGCATATAATTGTAGTAAATCAATTATTAAATGCAGTAATATTTGTACAATGCAGTTATTTATAGTTTGGTAATAGTAGTATGTTATGTTTTTTGCAATTAGCTGTACTTTCTATAAGCTAGTTAGCCATCTGGCTTGTTATTGTCACACTAGTCTATTGCTCACAGTTTCAGTAAAACTATTCTTAAATGTCAATTTTACTGAACAAAGTAAATAACTAACTAGCTATCGATGTATATTACCTTTTTGGTAGCTGTACCTCTGTTCAAATCAAAAGCAGGAACAGACAATTTACCAAGTCATATATGAGGGGCTGATTTGCTTGGGATCAAAAATTCTGCTTTGAGAAATTCTGGATGATGGTGTGCTATGCAATGAGATTGTAATGGTGTTAAGAAACTTGGTTAAACTAATATGTTTACATTTTGAGTTATGGCAGTAAAACTAAGTACCATGGAAGTAAACTCATAACAATTGGACACTGAAGATATTCACCTTCAGAAGTCCTGCTCGCCGACATTTTCAGATATCATGGAATAATTTTACATAAATACAGAATATAAATACAGAATAATTTCTGTTGTGAAAAAATGCAACAACTATAAGAAAAAGGGGATGAATCCTTTTTTGAAACTGGTCGTGCACCTGTGTTGTTTATCCAGTCATTTCTGAGATGAGAGTGTCTACAGTGACGCCTTCAGGATTAGGGCTGAAACGCTGGTCACATGGTCAGGAATTTCACTGAGCCCTAATTATGAAGTGGGAGATTCTTGACCTCATTAGTTCAGTGGCTTTCTCCATAGCCTGCACGCCAACAGACCGTCCACCTATATCAACCCAAGGGAGGGGATTGCCCTCATTGCCTCTGAAAACAACAGCATGGCACCATCTGTGAACGCATACAGGAGTACAGGTGCATTGGTCCTCTTTGCTATGTGCTGTCGGCTTTTTCCCATCACGGTGTACCATGGTGGCCTTCCTGTTTATTTTATTCATTCAAATAATTCTTATTGTTCTTACCATCGAACGGTACAAATTAGGACATTTATTATCATTATTATGCTTAAAATGAGTCCTAGTAAAGAACAGCTTATTGGAGAAAACTGAAATGGATGAGATGATAAACCCAGGCACGTAAAACACCTACAAAACAGCTGCAGCTTCCGGTTATGTTATTGCCATGACGCCTTTTTGTGGCATTAATTATTAGCGCTCAGCAATAAAGCGAGAGCCGGCGAATGTGTGTCGCGGCGCCGTGCTACAGGACACATCGCGTGTGGGATAAGCAGTGACTGTAAAGAACAAAGAGTTGACGATGGTGCGAAAGGCGCTGAAAGCAGCGAGGTTGCTGGAGCGCCCTTCTGGTGTGCTGCACCCCTGTGCCAGTCAACATATGGGGCTTCTGATACTATCCTTCAAGTTCACCTAAAATACTGTCGGCACAGCTGCTCCCGCCATATTGGATTTGAATTTTTTAGCCAAGCATTCCAGAGCCAGATGTGCCGGGACGGCAGGCCCAGTCTGTGAAATTTGAAAGCATCATTGTGCACGGGGGGGGGGGAAAACACACATCGGACGTGAAGAAATGTAGCGTGTGTAGCGGAGTCGGTGGTAGTGCATCACCACGTCCGCTTTCCATGTCAGGAAGGCAGAGATCAGATCACAAAAAAAGTGTGCGCTTTCATTCGTTTTTCCTCCCATACAACCTAGCGCTCGAGGACAGCGCCCCGGTCGGACCAGAACCGCCACTCCACAGGGCTGACGTGACCTCAAACACTGCGTATGGTGGAGTACTATGCAGTACCACAGTTTCACACTCAAAAGGAATGAGCCTATTCTCTATCACAACCTTGGTGTCACATAGTCTCTGACAGTCCACAGCATGTGCACTGTTGCTCTAGAGACTGTGTCCAGAGCCCCGCCTCAGAAACTCACTTTCCCAGCAGCCACACTTTGTGTTTTGGCACAGTGGCCCAGTTTGGTAGCGCTGATGCATGGCAGGGACCTAGAGTGCCACCCTGCACACGGTTACATGTGAAATCGTGAATCCGGGCCACCTTTCAGACACGGCTGCTGATCTTTCAGCCCCTCCAAAACAGTGTTTGCACATAAACATCGGCAACGACATAACATCAAGGCCAATTAAACTATTCAAAATTCATGCAATGCGAATATGAGCAAAGATACTAGTGGAATACCTGATCAATGTGTGCGTGTGTGCTTGTGGGAGGGGGCACATGTATGTGCGAGCATTTATGTTTATATGAGTATGCATAGTTTATGAGGATGTGTCATCTAAACTCAAAAGGTGATGGGACAAATAAAAGATTATCATAGAGGAGTGTGGGGAGTTACTGGTAGAGATGAGTAAAAAGGGTTATAAAAAATTCACCGTTTGGTGAATTAGCTTAATCTCACACTGAAAAAATTCGAAAAATCCAACCTTTAATTGAAGTAAATTTATTATGAGAAAACAAATTCCTCATCAAGAAATAATTATTTATAACAAAACCATGTGTGCCACAATTATTGGCACCTCTGCATTTATATATAGAATAATGTAATCATTTTTCATATTTGGTCGCATATCCTTTGAATGCCATGACTTCCTGATGTTTGTAACCCAATAACATCAAAAGACTCTTGATATCTTATGCCGTGACATTTTATATATATGTGATATTCTTGATATTTTATGGTACTCTTACAAGCGATACTATAATGTCACTGCATTTTAATGGATCTCAATGGGAATTGGGGGGTGGGACTAGATTTAGCTGTAAATTACACTGGAACAGTATGGAACACATGGTTGGCTAAATGGCTCTAAGTCATCAAGTGTCTGACGTATCAAACAAGCCTTAAACAATCACTCTGCTGCCAGATATGCAGTAGATATGGATAGATAACTTGAAGTGTTTCTTCTCCTGACTTATTTTTCCATATAGTTCAATAGGACAATTTTTCAGGAGAAACAACCCTTAAAGTGATCCATCCATATCTACTGCATATCTGGCAGCAGAGTGATGGTTTGAGGCTCATTTGATACCTCAGACCTTTGATGACTTAGAGCCATTTAGCCAACCATGTGTTCCATACTGTTCCAGCATAATTTACAGCTAAATCTAGTCCCACCCCCCAATTCTCATAGCGATCCATTCAAATGCAGAGAGGTTATAGTATCGCTTGTAAGAGTACCAGAAAATAATATATCAAGAGTATTTTGATGTTGTTGGGTCACAGACATCAGGAAGTCATTGTCATATGGATGAAAATACCCACAAATTAAAGCTGACAGTCTGCACTTCAACCTCATTGTCATTGTATCCTTTCAAACTCAAAGTGCCAGAGTACAGAACCAAAATAACAAAAAATGTGTCACTGTCCAATTAATTATGGTGCTCAGTGCTCACTGTATATAGACTCTGCCCGTCCCAGAGTCAAATACCTCAAATTAACCGTGAAACTGGCATTAAAAACCACACTGAACAACCTGGCTGAGAGTTCTATGAGGCAACAGTGTGACGTCCTCCCTCAGGGTCCCAGGGTTACATTCTCCTTCATATAACTGAGACATTCAGGGTGTCTGGTGTCACAGCTATGAGGAGTATCCAGCATCCCTGTGCAGAGCCACCAGCCAACAGCACATGATACAAGAACATGATGCATAAGCACAAGGCCCCATACCGATGGCTATATTAGTAAACATCTGAAATACTGAAACGGCGCTGGGCTGAGGGGAACCTCCAGCCCACATCACTTTCTACAGGGTGTGTGCCTGTAGCCATCAGGAAGGCCCGAGCCACACCCCTTTTGTCACAGTAAGCCATCAGCTCCTCGCCACCCTGACTGCGCCTCGAGATTTCAGACAGTGCTCTAAACTGGATTGAATCCTAGATTCCTGGATGAAAAAAAAGAATACAGTAATGACATGCAAAAGACAAATTTGCTAGCCAGCAAACAAGCATGTTAAAAAATGCTTTATGACCCGAATATTAAGCATAGAGCAATGCAACTAAACAAGAATGGAAAAGGTTATTTTTTTATTTATTATCAAATTGGCAGACCTGTTTTCCCACATTCTTCAAAATGGCACCATAAATGATCGACTATTTATGAATTTTTAAATGCAATATACAAAATGTTAATATTTAATAAATTAAATAAATTAAATATTAGAAACACTTTGAAAATAATTTGCAATGCTGCATCACTGTTTGCCTTTATAATGTAACAATTTCAAATCTGTTAGCTACTATAGTACGGAGAAACTATTCAAGAAATTACCCGAAACACTATTTTGACTTTTGGTAAAAATAAAACAGATGAACTAAGTCATATTAATCTATTTACTAATATATTTTAACACTGTGGGTGTAATATGTTTTTGTGATAGTGAGCAAGCTTACTTCAAACCAACACTCCATGACATACAGTTGCTTTTGCAATTAGAATCCTGCATTAGTACCACACATCACAAACACTCTTCTAATTCCTCTAATGAAGTGTCTGAAAATGCCATGTTTTATTACACAAATTTGTTCTGGACCATATTTATGTAGTCTAATTAATGTCATATTCCCAGGGGCCACCAAAATGTAGAATTAACACACTTCCAACTGGACAAATATGTAGTTCTTGAACTACATTACATGAAAGAAAAATAATGCCTGGGGAACACTTTGAAAATTATCATTCCCAAAGCAACCCTATAATCCAATAATAAATGTGTAACATGGGCCACAGAGGTTAGTTAAATAGAATGAAGGCTGTATCAATGTACCCTCTCCACTCCCCAAAAGCTGCGTTTTTAATCTTGTTATCATGGGCCACATAACTCTGCAGAGAGGAATACATTACAGATGAAACTCCATCATATGTTTATAAATACACCGGCATTAGCATTTTAGTTTCTCGTAAATCTGTGACCAAAAACAGTTAAGTGCAGGAAATAAAGCCACCAAAGAACAATGATATATCTCTCCCCATACCCCCCAACCCAACCCGACCCCCCCCCCCCCCCCCCCTTCCCCAACCAACCCTGACCGCTAGCACATTCATTTACCGGTGCAGTTCTTCAAACATTATTTCCTCACTTGATGCCCCTCGTTTAAAATCCATTTTAATTTAAAGACGCCCGACACAGACGCAGCGGCACATGGACGGACCCCGGTAATACATCACAGAGCAGGGAGAGGGGGAAACGCGGTTTAATCTGGAGGCTGGGGTTCAACGCTGGTCACCGCTCAACAGCAGAGTAATTACCAGATCAGCTCTACTAAAAGTGCACTCAGAGTGTTCTGTGACCTATCAGCCGCTAATCTGCATAGTGAAGTATGGCTTCATAACTATAAATTGCTGACTTAATTAAAAGCGGGACCTTTCTGTCATTTAATTACAGGGAGAAAAGGTTATTGCTTAAATGCAATTTTCCAAATGTGATTTCTTAACAGTTATTAACTGCTTCGCCATCATTTATTGTTTCAGATTTTTCAATTTGGAAATGGTCCCGGTGACAGAAGTAATGACTTTATGAAAAAACTCAATCTAGATTTGCGCCCGGCTCCGCCATTTGTTTCTCACAAGTGGAGCAGACAGGAGCTTGGAAATGTCACCGGAAGGATCCCGTGATTGCTTCCATTTTACAGTAGTAATTAAAAAAGGACCCAGTTTTTTCGCCTTCCTCCAGGGGTGATGAGAAGTTTATTAACATTTTTCAGATGCATGGAGGAGAGTTATCTGCTCATCGTGTGGTGTGTAAGAGAGAGGGTACACAATGACTGCTGAGTAACATCGAAGGTGTGCTTGTGCCACTGTCATCAATCCTGAATTCATTTTTTTAATGTTATTAACGCTGCTAACGTTTATTATTTTTTTCTGGGGCAAAAAGGGACCCTCATAAGAGTCTCTACAAAGCTTGACTTTACTGTCCTCATCTAGACAGTGACCTCCTCTTTGCAGATCAAGGCATCCAGGTGTGCAAGGCAGTGAGGAGGATGAGGTTAAGAGGAGCTTGTAAACCAGGACAAAGTAGGTCTATGACTGTCTAAGGGCAGCAGGTCCGCTGGTTTTGTGTGAATTTATACTAGGCTATAAATACAGCAGCTCGCTCTGGCCTTTGTACACCACTGCATACCTTAACCTTCTTTATGGACTTTTATATTAATTGCACAGATAATATTGAAAGTATTTCATTTAATCTTTGAAAACTACTCTGAAAATATTAACTTCAGAGGTCAAGGAGGATTAATTTGGTTACAAAGTAAATTAAGTTAAGGCTTCCCAGGTCACAAATCACTAATCCTTTGAGCATCGATGTGTCCCATGGCACTGAATACCCAATCTAAATGCTGAATCTTGATTGTGCCAGTGTCTGCTGCGGTCAGAGTCCTGCAGGGTGACGTATCATTGGCCGATGTAAGGGAAGGAGGGGTCCCGTGGGCAGGGTGTCCCCTGCCTCATTGTGCCATTATGACTCTTCAGGGCAGTCGGGCACCTGCAGTCACCCTCTGTCAGCTGCATATGTGGATAATTATTAAAAGACTGTGCAGTTTAGCTGCAGAGCGAATATACAGTCCAACCTATTTACCTTCTCCACATTTTATTATGTTACAGACATATTCTACAATAGATTGAGTTCATTTTTTGTCTCAAAATTCTACACAAAATAGCCCATAATGACAAAGTGAAAACATGTTTTTAGAAATTTTTGCAAATGTATTAAAAATCGAAAACTGAAATCACTCATTTACATAAGTATTCATACCCTTTGCTTTAAGATATTTTTAAAGTATCATATTTAATATTTGGTCGCATATCCTTTGCATGCTGTTACTTCCTGAAGTCTGTGACCAATCAACATCAAAAGACTCTCGATATCTTATTTTCAGGTACTGTTACAAGCGATACTATAACCTCTCTGCATTTGAACTGATCTCTATGAGAATTGGGGCGTGAGACTAGATTCAGCTGTAAATTACGCTGGTACAGTATGGAACACATGACTGGCGAAATGGCTGTACGTCATCAAGGGTCTAAGGCAGGGGTCCCCCAATCTTATCCAGAAGGGCCGGTGAGGGTGCAGGTTTTTTGTTCCAACAAAGCAAACACACCTGATTCTCTAATCATCAACACTAGAGTTTTTTCGAAAGACCTTTGATTAGTTAGAATCAGGTGTTTACACTTGTTGGTTGGAAAAAAAAAACCTCCCCACCGGGGCTTTCTGGATATTGGTCTAAGGTATCAAACGAGCCCCAAACCATCACTCTGCGGCCAGATATGGAGTAGATGTGGATGGATCCCTTTAAGGGTTGTTTCTCCTGACTTTTTTCCCCATAGAGTTCTATAGGAAAATGAGTCAGGAGAAATAACCCTTGCAGTGATGTAATAAAACGTGGAGAAGGTGAAAAGGGTGTTCAGACTTTCCGGCTTGACTGTAGGTGGCATCTGGCAGCATGCTCTTCAGAGGACTTGCACTTTTGTCTGCATTCTCGTGAATTTACAGAGGATGTTGTAACTGTGGAAGGGAACAAAAAAAACAAAAACAATTGGGCATTCAAAATTGGGTGAAATGTGATGATTGTGCATGTCTGTCCTTGCATTACTAAATTACTCAGAGGTCATTTCACAGTCACATGATGTCAATATCTGCAGTTCCTCAAGGCAAAGATTGCATCAAACTATTAAAAATAAAGAAAATGCATTCACTGTATTGATTAACAGCGGATGTTGTCAGTTACATGTGTTGCTGCTGCAGTCGGTCGCCACTTGAAATTAACACGATTCACCAGCCTGCTAACATAACAGCAGTGCTGCTATAGTCTCATGTCAAACTGTTAATTATAGGTTCTGATAGAAATATTTGCCTCATATGTTCTCGTTGCTCTATTTTTTAAACATGGTTCTCTGCTGAAGTGATTAGCGACGTCCAGTGTCACTTCGTATGCCTGTTTGACAGAAAGTGTGGGTGAGCGGAATTATAGAAGACAAAAAATAGATGGACTCAGGCTAAATTATAACAATTTAGATTACACAATGTTCTAATTACTGGAAGATCTGCTGGAAAGTAAGAGATGCATTAAATGTAAATTGTGTTTTTTTAATCACTCTTCAACACACTGATTCAAATGGGCTGTCTAACCCTTATTTAAATACATTAACAATACAGTAGTGAAATTAAAGGCCAGTGGCTTCAGGCACATTTTATCATAAAATCCATGGCACATATGCAGGAAAAACTTTGCTAGCCTAAGCCTATATGGCACTATATTATAACGCTATCTGACAAAGAAAACTCACATTTTATCACACAATAAACACAATAAATAGTTAGATCTTGCAACTAAAAACTTTTGTAACATTTTTATATGTCAGATGAATAATGTGTTTATTGCATCTTAAATGTAAAAATGTCTGAAAGTCTGATGTAAGTGTTATCCTAGATAAAACCGTTTTTAAACTAAATGTCTACGTTAACCTCCGTGAAGGGGTGTTTATTTTCTTCCAAACCCATATCATTTTGGGCTTTAGACTAGACGGGCCCACAGACGCAATTGACAACAGCACCCATTCCAAACCTGTTTACGTAGATCGGCAGCCGGCTCACTGCGTGTCAGCGTGCAACGTGGCGCTTATGGTCATCTCATGTTGCAGACATCCGGGAGCCAATTGTAAAGAGCATAACATTTAGCAAGGGGAAATGCTCCATGTTATCGGAGAACTGAGTGGCTTACAAGAACTTCCTGATGATTACCGCCTGGTTGTCCTCTTTAGGGTGTGATGGCAATGAACCGGGTATGTTTGAAACAAGAAAAGAATACGCTACCTATAGGCACCTGAGAAACATGCATGAAATCCTATTAAGTGTGGCGTAGCCAAGACACTTTTGCAAAGCAGCAGTTGTTGCACAAGCTAAGTTATTGTGTTTTCCATTCTGCTGCCGTTTCCTAACGTTTGTAGACCTTTAGCTAACCTACTAGCAAATCGCCTTTGCGAACGAAAATAACCAGCTATGGATTTAGTACGCAGCGGTGTGGGCTGGTTGCTGCTGTTTGCTTGCTTGGTATTAAGTAAACCCACTTTGAGGAAAGATCGGGTTTTCCATGAACCCGAGATAAGTCCTAGACCGGCCGATGAGGACAATGGGAGCCACAAATACGACCATGAGGCCTTTTTAGGCAAGGAAGACGCAACAACATTTGATCAGTTAAGCCCAGACGAGAGCAAGGAGAGGCTTGGGTAAGACGAACGTTACTGTCAACTATCATTGAAAGGAAGCCTCATGCTATCCTGTGCTTTAGTTTCCATGTTTAGGTATGGTGAGCAGTATCTGGGTTTAAATTAACAACTAACGTTACTGTAGCAATGTGTAGTATAACGTTAGCCTACTTTTGCTGCGTACCGCCTTCTGAAATCGATTTACAATAATTAGCAACACGTTTCATCGTTTTTGAACTGGTCACGATTTGCGTTTTTCAAACCAAGTTGAAGAAATAAGATGAACAGCAATCGCCAAGTTTGGGTGGTTTCATGTTAATTAGCCTAGCTACCTTTACAGAGACATCAAGCGTCACTTCAGAAAATACTTATTTGCGTTAAATATGCTAAATGGTGAATGCAATTCACGAGTTGTTTGTTTTTTGTTTTTTTTTATAATGAGCGAGGTTCATCACAATGGCTATAGTCTACCCGCAGCTATAACTCCCATTAACTGTGTTCCACGACCACCACATTGCAAGAAATCATATTTATGAACTATTGAGAAGTTTATTAATTTCTCACTGCACAACTTTATATAGCTCCTTTCTCAATAACCATAAGGCCTGCCGTCACGTTGGCTTTAATGGGCGTGGGTAGCGCGCATGGCAGAATTCCAGATGATTAGTAGCCTATGGAGGACCCTGTGACGATCACAACGTGGCATCTTTGTCGTTTACGTAACACCATAGCCATCGAAGATAAGTTGGTGTGAGCCTCCATGTTCAAATGAATGGGTTTTAAACCACTATTGAAATGCGGCATTTGAAAGGCTACCACCTATATTTTACAATGCCTCGCTTTGCCATTAAAGTTTTAGTCTACCCATAACTTTGAATGTGAGGGAAGGTGTGCTCTTAAAGGTTTAGGTGTGTTTTATGTGTTAAACCACTGAATGTGCAATGTGTTGTCTTTCAGGAAAATTGTAGACCGGATAGATGATGACAAGGATGGATATGTATCTCTGAATGAGCTGAAAACCTGGATAAAACGGGTCCAGAAGCGCTACGTTTATGAGAATGTGGCTAAGGTCTGGTCTGATTATGACACGAACAAAGACAACATGATTTCATGGGATGAGTACAAACAAGCAACGTATGGCTACTATCTCGGTAGGATATAAACGACTGATTTGATTATGCTTCTTTTTTCTTCATACTGATGTTAAATAAATAGGGCCTGATTTACTAAGACTTTTAGCGTGTGCAAAACCTTTTAGTGGACATGGTGTTTGTTTTGCACCAATCGTTGGTCATGTTATTGGTTTTGTGTGCGCTAAAAGGTTTTGCACGAGCTAAAGGTCTTAATAAATCAGGCCCATCGTGTGCTGTGGACCTTGTCAAACAGAGTGAACTTTGAATTGCACATGCTACACACTTCTGTAAGAATAACCCCCTCTTTTAAAGTGAAGAACATAAAACTGAAAAAGGGCAGTTTCTCACTGAGTGGCTCAGTGGGTAAAGGCACTCCATGTGCACAGGATAGGCCCTATACTAGCCGGTTCAAGCCTCAGCTGAACCAGCAGCTGATTACAATCAGTAGCCTTCAGCTGCGGGAAAATTAGCATTTATCTTACCTAGAGTACGGTGGGTTGAATTTGACAAGAGTTACCCCTGCCCAGAGGCTACATGTTGTTGGCAGTAGCTTTCTTCTGTAGTTCTATGTGGCTTGTAGGGTGTAACCTGCCGTGAGGGTAAGTGAAACGGAGGAGAGAACATACTTTAGCTGCAGTGCTACTGGTACATGGCAGATGAGTGCCTACGGAGGCACTGCTGGTGATTCCAAATTGGAAAATAAATTCAAAATATCAATCTGCCATCATTTTTAACTAACTTCTATACTAGTAGCATGTTTGGCTTGAGGTCACCTACCCTCGTATGTGTGAAAACATTTCTGTTGGTGTTGTGATATGATTGAGGCTTTATTAGACTCATGACCAGTCCAGAAACCATGCTGCCTTTTCCCCTCCTCCCACCCCACAGATAGTCCAGAGGACTTTGAGCAGTTCAGCTTCAAAAAGATGTTGCCTCGGGACGAGCGGAGGTTCAAAGCCGCCAATCTTGACGGTGACCTGAGAGCCAACCGTGAAGAATTCACGGCTTTCCTCCACCCAGAGGACTTTGAGCATATGAAAGACATCGTAGTCCTTGTAAGTTAAAACTTTTAAATTGTTCTTGAGTAGTGGTTCTGCACAAAACGGAAGCTGTACCTGTGGGAATGATTTTGGTGAGTCGCTTGGCTAGGGCTCCCAGTCATGTGCAAGTTATTCTTTGTGCCTATTTAGCAAATATTTTGCTTCATGGACAGTGTATCACTGAGTTCTGTATTCACAGTCCTTAGGACTAAATCCAGTGAACCTTTTCAATTTCATCCAAATGTTGACTTATATGTTGACAAATGTTCGTCAAATATTTATCCCCTTTAGATCATATTTTTAGTTGCTTTTTTGTCAACTTATTTCTAGAAAAGTATCATGGTAGGATGTATTTACTAATTGAGGTTACTAATTAAATTTAAAAGTTTGACTGATAATTTAGTTTAACTGGTAATGATTTGCATGTATAATAATTTCCATGAATGTTAAAATTAGGGGTGCAACGGATCACAAAACTCACGGTTCGGATCGTATCACGGTTTTGAGTCACGGATCGGATCATTTTTCGGATCACCAAAAAAAAAAAAGGGAGACAAGTATATCTTTGCTTTCCATTTATTCTGTAAAACACTTAAAGCAAGGAACTTTTGCCCATGGTCTTAAATGAAAACAACATTCAAGATGTCCAATGTTTAAGTAAAATCTTAAAATATATAAAATATTCAATACTCAATTGTTAAATCAAAGTGCAATATGAGGCATGATACCTTCTTCCTTTAAACATGGTAGTGAATGAAAAAATAGCCTGTGTAAACGTTGACGTTAATATTATACTTTAGGTGAGTCTGGCTTGGTTAACATTAGCCATAGCCTTGGATCAAGACGGTCAGGCTTGTACCAACAAGGCTAGTTAGCCATATATATAAGTTATAATTAATAATTAGAACAGTGGTGTTAACATCACTAGCCTTGCCTTATCCATATGAATAACACAATTAAATACCCCGGGCTCCATTACATATTGTTTGACGAGGCGAAGCACAGACTGGAAAGTAACATAGCGTTAAGGAGACGCTAAGCTAAGTTGTAATCATAAAACTCCGTTTTTTTTTTTTTTTAAATAGTCATGCACACATTTTTACAGTGCATACGGCAGGCCTTGTTGACGGATTTGGAAGAGATTTCGTAGCTCTGGTTCCAAAAATGAACGAGTATTTAATGTGTTAAATCCGTGAAAATTACATTACAGTGGGTGAGCTGGCTCTCAAACTGTCTCCCCCTGCGAAGAGGCGCGGGGCTTAGCGATAGGTCCAATGCGCTTCAGAGTAAAACACAGCACGCATCTGTCTTTTCACTGCAACTCTGCATCGAGATTTAGGGAATTATTACTTTAAAAAGTACTAGCGGCAGTAAAACTGTAATTCACTATGATGGTTAAATTTTGCAATTAATCCGCGGTTCACATGCGTGCCGAACCGTGGGGGGCGATCCGTACGGATCACGGATCAACTACGATCCGTTACACCACTAGTTAAAATGTGATTTTTACTTAACTTGGAAAGTCATCTATACATAAGTTTTTGGAACATGTCTTGTAGGATGTCCTCCTACCCTACTTAAGGACTTTTATTTTAAATAAACAGGAGCAGAGCAAACGGACGTTATAATGCACTCAGCCTCAAAATTTATAAAAGTTGTAATACCCATTTTACCATTTTAATTATTCATGTTTACGAAAATGTTACTGCTAAAAAGTAGCTTGGACATTATTGATAAATTTTATGTGATGACACACTTCCACTCATTAAACCCTGAGTGGCTCCACAGAATGAAAATCTAATTGGTGAAATTAAATTGCTTTGTGCAGTCAGTGTTTGCACCCAAGTTCAACTTATTGAGCATATCATTTGTTTAAATGTACTACTTTTTAACATCTCGGTGAGATCTGTGTTCCTGCACATTTCAATCTTTCTACGCATTTATGCACCAGAGCAGAGACTACACATATTTAGTAAAACTAGATTTTATGCAAGAATGTACAAATGTATTAATGTTAACTGGAACTCATTGACTTCATATCCTTTGTTCACCTTTGGCCCACCCCCTTAACACTGATTTTAGGAAACCCTGGAGGACATTGACAAGAATGGTGATGGATTTGTGGATGAGGATGAGTACATAGGTAAGTTCACACAGGCAGTCCTCTGAAGTATCACACAGGATATTTTAACCCCTTTGCGCAGATCCCAAATTTGGTTCTATTTAGCTAGTTCTATTTAAGGCTTGAAACTCCAGGTTTGAGCATCACAGACACTTGTAAAATGGCTTAAATGAAGCAAGACGGTTATTTTCATAATTTAAGTAAAAATAAAGTGCAGCGAATGCGCAGAAACCTTGGCAAAACTGCAAAAACAAAGTTGAAAAACAGGAAAACTATACTTGTCCTGTATCGCACACCTCTTGTCCACAAGTGTGCTAAAGCTGAGGGCAATATGCACACTACGAAAGATCTATGACTCAAAATGTAAGCAGTATACCTGTTTTTCCAAAATTGCTAAATTGTGCACTGTTGTAAATCATAAAATAATTATATTTCATAAGTACAAATCAACTGTTGACTCATGGAACTCCTTTTGCATCATTTATAAGTGGGAATTACTATCTTTTCATCAGTATAGGGGGATGTATATATATCTATGGGTCCAAAAACCTATCCAAAACCTGTCCTAAAATGAATATAATACTTTGTTGATTATAAAGCATACAAATGTGCCCCTTATGATGGTTTATGATGAGTATATTGATATCACACTGGTACACACACCTAAATATCTATCCTAATCATTCTTTTACTTCAATAAAACATCACTCTTTCTGTACTCTACAGTATGTGATCTTTTGCTGCATTTCAAATGGTACTATGTATAAATGCTCCAAGGAAAATTTGATTGAGTATTTTCCACACCCTAAGCGACGAGTGTAGCCCAGGGAGACACTAATATGCCATAGTATTAGCCGTCTTTCCACTGTGGCCCAAACCTAGTGCTTGAACTTAGTTCCAGGGTTCCTGGGCCCTTTCCACTGTGCTGGGCTAGGCTTAAACAGGGCTTATGCAGGAACTTAAGCCCCGCTACAAGCCCTCTCCAACGGTCAGGGCCGCAGCTGCTTACACGTCATTTCACGCTGGTCCTGCTTCAACTTTTTTTTTTTTTTTTTTATTTTTTTTTTAATTCTCAAACAATCCATCAGCTGTCTTTTAATCCTTCACTTTACGAAACCTATCTTACGTTATCACTAACTAACCAGGAAGCTATGTATGTCGCAAAACAAATGGACCTCAAAAGAAACGAAAGCGCTAATATATGAAGTGAATCAAATATTCAAAACAATTAGATATGGCATCTGGCATGTGAGAAATGACAAGTTAATCGTGAGAAAGCTGGGATATAAAATGAACGAGGGAGAAACTGAGAATTGAAGCGGCAGTGTAAAACAATAGCTAACAAAAGCAGGGCTGAACGGATAATGCTTCTGTGGTTTGACATGTATTGTATGCTATAGCTGCACGGAACGCAGATAACGTAAAAAAAAAAAAAAAAGTGCAGTATTTTGTTTATTGGCATAACGTTACCTGAGTTACGCTAGGTAGTTGGCTAACTTACAGCTGTTAACGTTACTAAAACTATTATTTTTACGTTGACACTTATTCGCCTGGTTTACTTCGACACTTGTTAGCACCGCAATCAGCAACAAGTTATTTTGCTAGCCAGAATTAGCTGACACTTTAAAACCAGTTTGCTAACGTTATGTGCTACCTCCCAAGTGCTACCTCCCCTACCTGCTTGACTTGACTTCCCAAGTTAAGTTGCTACAACGGGGATAGCTGGAACAATCTCTCACTGATTTTTTTGGGAGAGACACTTCGTTTTAGCCAAGTTCTGTGGTAGCCTAAATATATTTGCTTCACGTAACGTTAGCTGACTACTTACGCTGACACTATTATTTTCTTGATACTAGCTACAGCCAATGTTCAAATGATGACACATTTATGTTAAGGTAGAACCAATTATTTTATTGGTTAGGACAATAATGCATACTATGCCTACATTAAACTCGGCTAATAAAGTGCACAATCTACGGACTCAATTTTGTTTTGGCTTTGAGACACGAAAAAAACGTTCTGCTTTGTTGCCACGGTTACAGCTGGGCTACTACAGCCTGGCTGAATCCCAGTGGAAATGCTGCATGAACTGTAGCCCTAGTGCTTTGGTTCCAGGTTTGAGTTCCTGGGCTTACGTTCTTAGGCTTTTGGCCCACAGTGGAAAAACAGCTATTATGTACCATGAGTTTACAATAAAATAATATTCCACCATCAGGAAAATTCTGGCGATTGTTATAGCTTCACGGCAATTCGGTTGTCAAACATAAAACATGACTGAGCCACCTATGAACGCTTACACGACAGTATATGAAATGCAAAAATAACAATATCAAACATATGGCACAAGACAGTGGTTGAGTGGAAAAACTAACATACATAATTGAAATATTACAAGCAGTAATACTTGCATATCGATGAGGGATATATTTGTCATGTTCATATGCATATTCTCGAATATAATTGATACTGTCTCTTCTCACCCACTCTCAAAATCCTTTTAAGCAGGGCGAGAATCTTCTCTAGCCATGCTGATGAGTTGGCCAAATGAGTAAAATCTTGCGTAAATAGCAGGAAAACGACAATTGTGCCTTGGTGTGTAAATGTACATTCCTCCATTTGCTTTATTTCTTTGTGTAAAACAGTACTGATACAATACAGAAAATGCTGCTACGCTTGTACTGTGTTGTTCCAAGTGTTAAAGTGTAAGAACTGTGTGAACATCTGGTGGACCTTTAGTCACCTTGAGTCATTTCCTCAACATCAAATAATTAAAATGAATCGTAATGCGCACGGATGCCATTAATAGCTTATCGCCATTCAGTGATTAAGAAATACCTGATGATGGCCTTTAGTAACTTCTTGCAGGAAGAAGAAAATGGCAGCTCCCTTACAGAGACCGATTTCTATGTACAATGCCCAATTGGAGTGCACACCCCTCTGCCAGCAACACAATTGAGAAGTTGAACTCCCCCTGTAATTAAAATCCATTCAGTGAAATTACCTCCATATAATTTCTAGTTTTTTTCAGAATTCGTTATACCCTAAGTACATGTTGTCTCTTTGCTGGAAGCCTGGACACGTTGGTTATGTTGTTTAGAGCTACTACTGTGTTGAAGCCCGCTCTAAAACGGGCCGCCGCGAGGTTGCGTCCCCGTCACTGTGTGGCGGCTCGTGGATAGGTTGACTGAACACGTCAAATCTGCGGGTTGGTAGAAAATAACACCGCGATGAGTTTAGATTGAATTAAATTCTCATGCAGGCTGACCGCTAAATGGGGAAGGTCAGAAATTACACGCTCTGCCTATGGAGGTCAATCAAGCTGCCTTGACAGCAAATGCATGTCCCACTTGAAGCCATTTAGCTTATTTGTTTTCTTAAGGAACAATTTAATGCTGTTTGAGGCAGTACTTGTCTAATCCAGGTGTAAATGTTTGTCTTCTCTTTCTGAGAAATATTTTTTTCAGCGTTAAATGTTTGTTGTGTATTAATTGTGAGTCATCTGCCTGTTTGGAATTTGTTTCCTAAAGGGAGGAGGCAAAATTGTACCGCGCTTTATTTCTGCAGTGTTTAAGAAATATTGCATTCCATATCTTGATTGGAATTTGTGATGGCAGCGGCATGTGCGCATGCACGTGCAGTTTGTGAGGGTCATGAACTCATTCCCATTCGTTTCTCGGTTGCAGTGGACATGTTTGCAAATCCAGATGGGGGAGTAGAACCAGACTGGGTCAAGACTGAGCGGGACCAGTTCTCTGACTTCCGGGATCTAAACAAAGATGGAAAGTTGGACAAGGAGGAGATCCGCCGCTGGATCCTCCCTCAGGACTATGACCACGCCCTGGCCGAGGCAACACACCTGGTGTACGAGTCAGATTTGAACAAGGTGTGATACCAGCGGCTGCTACCGTCACATTTGTTAACCTTGTACCATATAGATTAGCTAAAAATGTGGCTCAACACTACTTGCACGCCCAGTTCCCCTGAATTGCTTCAGGAAATATCCAGATGCATAAACGGTTAACATGAAGTAAAAACTATTTATGTTGTTCTGAATAATGTAAATGAGTATTACTTATAATAAATCTTCCAAACCTGGAAGGAGTCAATTTCCTTATCTAAATTCTGGCCAACTTCTGGGTCCTTGAGATGAAGTTTATTGATGCTCCTTGGCCTTTGTCCTCCTTGGCCTTTGTTGTTTCTGGGTTTCAGGATGAGATGCTTTCCAAAGAGGAGATCTTGGAGAACTGGAACCTTTTTGTGGGCAGCCAGGCCACCAACTATGGAGAGGACCTGACCAGAAGGCACGATGAGCTGTGATGTCTCCTGAGAGTCACAGAACTGTGCCGTCAGGCTGAGAAGAACTGCGCTGACGGAGATTGCGCGCAGCGGCCCACGGGCCCAAAGACTAGCTGCAGAACCTCACGACGGCCCACAGAACCTCCCTGCAACGTTCTGAAGGCCACGGCCATCCTTGCGTTTCTGTGACAGTCCCTGTGAGGGAAATGACGTGGTCTGTGTTTTTATGTGCGAGGCGCTGAGCCGTTTGTCCAGCACTGAGCCTTCTTTTAAAGCCATCGAAAATGTGATGCCTGTCTGCCTTTTTTTATTTTTATTTTTATTTTTTATATAAAATAAGTTTAGTTTTTCTTGTTGCTGTAGGTCAAATTATTTAGATTTTTGAAATTTATCCAATTTGTTTTCTTAATTATTTGTTTCATTGTTTAAGAAGGTAGAGGACATCCAGAGACTTGTATGTGTGTGGTTGCAATGTTTAAATCACAATGTTTTTTTGTTTTTTGTTTTTTTATCTGTACCAATCTTATTTATTTAGCCATTTAACTTGATATAACATTGTCTGTTTGTCACACAGGAGCTGTTGATCAATAGTCTGTTCTTTATAGGGTTATTTAAGTGTTTTACTTGTTGCAAGCACAAGTTTTTGTAACAAAGTGTAATTTACATTTCGGGTCTTTTTACACAGGATTGCATTTGTAAATGATTAATGTGTAATTTATGTAAATATTAAGCCTTTTGTACACATTTGATGTCTTCGTTGAAGCCTTTTGTTAGGAATATGTGTGAATAAGCAGTGTCTGGTTTTATGTGGAATTAGTCAGAATGTGGGGTCAAAACATTTACTTTTTCATTACCTCAAGGCGAGGCCATATACAGGTTCTACTGATTACAACCTGCATGACAGGCCTCGTTTCACTCTTCATCACTATCTCTTATGTCACATGTGCATAAGTACTGTGCTATACTATAGAAAATGTCTATCATAACGGTTCTCTTTACAAAGTTGGCAGCAATAAAGATGTTCAACACCTAGTGCTCTCTGTATTAATGGGAAATCTGCTTGCAGGACTGCGTTTTCACATCTGCCGAGCTAAAGTGGGGAATTCACTGCATTTGAAAGCTTTTAAAATGGAAGGCCGGCTATTGAAAAACTTTAGAAATGTGTCTGCAGCCAAACCTCTACAGCAGAGGTGGGCAGCGAAGGCCGTATCTGTTTCTGGTATTCATGCCTGGCCTTAATGACTTAATTAGCCCTAAAATTTACGCCATCTGACATTTTAGCTACATTTCTTGCGAAGAATTTGAAAGACAGCTGAAGACTTCTGGTGTCTCTATATGAAACGTTTTTACTGTGATCTAATCCAGGGGTTCCCAAACCGGTCCTGGGGCCCCCCTGTGTAGGCTGGGTTTTGTTGCAATCCCAGAATATTAACAAGCTGTTAATTGTTCTTCATTAGATGCTTTTCATATTTAGAGGAATTATTTACCCTCTTAAGCCACATATCAGAAATAGCTATGCATGCCATGTAAAATAAACTCCCATGTTCATGTTGTGCTTATTGTGCAGTATTGCAACAATTGCATAAAAAGAGGTTACAAAATTGTGTATTTTAACTGATCAAATGAAAAATTGAAGTGAATCAATAGGCTCCCAATTAGGTTGTTGAACACATGCATTTAACTAATATGTTTAGGCTCCTTATAATTTGCTTTGTGTTTTAATGCTTCATTATCTTCCAAATGGTTAGTTTTAGTAGCCATGTGTCCACACTTTCACCAATTATGAGCCTATTGATTCAAATCAGTCTTTAAATGGATCTGTTCAATACTTTTCTAATCTCTTTTAAAATAATATTGTACAATAAGCACGATGTGAACATGGGGTGTTTATTCTACATGGCATCCATAGTTATTTCTGATATAATGTGGCTTTAGTGGGTAAATAATTTCTCTAAACATGACAAGCACCTAATTAAGAAAAAATAACAGCTTGTTAAAATTCTGGGATTGCAACTGTGGTTGCAGCATACACAGGGGGGCCCCAGGACCGGTTTGGGAACCCCTGATCTAATTGACGAGTGAAGCAGGGTTGGCGTATACAGCCAATTGGCTCGTTTAGCACAGCTTAATTGGTTTAAACAAAATCCTGCATACACACCTGTCACTCCACTACTGGGATTGCCCGCCCCGGCTCTGCCTTAGTTTTACTTTTCTGACATTATATATAAACTACGCTGGTTCACTTGTACTTGAGCACAGTAAAATATTTAGGATACATTTGCAGTCTATGGCTGTAGCTGGTGCTTAAACAAATGATAGATGATATGATTGACCTAATTAAATAAGAGCAAAATCCTGAAACGGATCGACCCTTTTGCGCACCCATGCTTTACAACAGGGATACTCAATTCAGGGCCACGATTCCAGTAATACTGCTGGTTTTTCCAGTAATACTGCCACTGGTTGGCCAGAGATTTAACACTCCTGGTGTCCCAGGTTTAAATCAGTCCTGATTAGAGGGGAATAATAAAAACCAGGAATACTATTGGCTTTGAGGGCCAGAATTCAGTATCCCTGCTCTACAGAAACGCCTTCCAACGGTCTCACGCAACTGTTGACCAGTGCTTTGTGTCAACTCCTAATTTCGCAACATGACTAAAGGTCCTAATTTGTCTGTTAATGGCCTTGTATCACCGCAGGGTAGGTTCAGCCACTAAACGTTTGGCACAGAAGCAGACCGTAGACAAGCCTAGATTGTTTGAATGGCTTGTCTTCATCATTGGGTTCATTTTTCTAAGGTAATTTACCCATTAGTTAAAACAAATATGTGAGTTTAAGAGTAGGGGAAATTGCAGCAGTGGGACACACTTGCTAATTGGAATGTAAAGGCTGGTCGTGTAGAACTGGCCATTAACAGGATTTTCATTGCTGCTGGCAGTGTGCATATACTGTGTGTGTATTTATGTATGTATATGTGTATATATATATATACATACATACAAAGTATTGGGTTGTACTGAATATATAAAAAACTGAATATGGCGTTAAAGTGCAGACCGTTTTAATTTGAAGGTATTTACATTCATATCAGGTGATCTGTGTAGGAATTACACAGCCCTTTTTATACATAGTCCCCCCATTTTAGGGGAGAAAATTCAGATGATTAGCTTCTAAGCTTTATGTTTTGCATCATTAGATCATGCACAAGAAAGCTCAGGTCTAAGGTTTATTCTAGGTGTGGAATTTGCATTTGGTGTCTGTTGCTATTGTCTCTCAGAAAAATCTGAATAAATGGACCCGAGACAGCCAACCCATTGGGTGTGTCAAAATCAACTGTTTGATAATTGTTGGGATGCAGAAACAACACTGGTGAACTCAGCAATAGCAAACGACCTGGTAGACCACGGAAGGCCACTGTAGTGGATGACTGAAGAATTCTTTCAACTTTGAAGAAAAACACCTTTAACTGTCAAACAGATCGAGAACACTCTCCAGAATGTAGGCATAAATGTGTCAAAGATTACCGTAAAGAGAAGACTACACGAGCATAACCTCAGAGGGTTCACCGCAAGATGCAAAACCTCTGGTAAACCTCAAGGATAGAACGGCCAGGTTGGAGTTTGCTAAAACGTACATTTAAAAAAACTAGAGTTCTGGAACAAAGTGCCATGGACAGAAGAGATGAGTATTAACCTGCACCAAAGTGATGGACAAAGGAAAGTGGAGAAAGAAAGGAACTGCTGTGTATAAAAAGGCTGTAATTGCTACATGGATCACCCAATATAGATGTGAATCTGCTCAATATAGATGTGAATCTGCTCAATATAGATGTGAATCTGCTCAATATAGATGTGAATCTGCTCAATATAGATGTGAATCTGCCCAATATAGATGTGAATCTGCTCAATATAGATGTGAATCTGCTCAATATAGATGTGAATCTGCTCAATATAGATGTGAATCTGCTCAATATAGATGTGAATCTGCTCAAATTAAAGATGGTAGTCTGCACTTTAGCATCGTTGTCTTTGTTTTATTTCCAATCCAAGCTGCTGGAGCACAGAGCCAAAACGATAAAACATTGGGTCACTGTCCCAATACTAATTCATGTTAATGCATATTGGTTTTTGTGGACTGATTCAAGTGGAAGACTTGAAAGCATTTACAAAACACCTTTACCGTATCTAGACCATTCAGGTCTTGTACGTGTGTCAAAACGATGCAATTTGAAACACCTGTAAAAGCCATCTGTCCCAATACTTATGATCATCTAAAATCTGTTGGGTTGAACACAAAAAGTCCTATTATTCTGTAATGGTAAAGTGTTTATGCATAAAAATACCCATACTTAAAATGTGATATACAGTACTCTACTTTTGTCTTATATTTATTTTTTGATCTGAAATAAAGATTTCTTGAGCATACTACTAAAATTGATACATTTTACCTCTTGCCCCAATACTTTTGGAGCGCACTGTATGCCAGTGTACATAGGGATTAAAGTGAAAAGAGACCATTTAAAGTAAGTGAAGGAGTACTCTTTGTAAATGTAGCCTGTTAAAGCAATATGAAAAGGGAACCGCTTAAATCGTGAAAGAAATCGTTTTCTTTCAATCCAGGAATAAAATATATCAATCTCCAGAATGCTCAAGCAAGTCTCTTTGTTAAGGTCCTGTAATAAAAAAAAAACTGATTTTATGTTTATTTATTGGATATCAAAAACAAATATAAAATTACACACTAAAATGTATTTTTGGTGGAGAGCATATTTTTTCCTGCATATTTTCCCTGCTGACAAACTAATTATAAAATGTATACTAAAATATGAATGGCCATTGTATATGCTGTGTAAAGGCCCTATTTGTATATTTAAGCGATTAGGCTAAATATTCAATAATAGCAGTATTCAATATTTTGTAATATATCTCACAAGTAGCAACACTGTAAATTACATGATTCACAGATTAATAATAACAATTTATAGAGGTTGAAAAAAATATTATGTTTCCTGTGGCTGTCTCAGTTGTGAGCAGTACTGTGTGAAATTTACTTTTTTTTTTTACTTCAACCTGGTGCATCAGTTTTATCATTTAACTTTTGAACACTTCCATGAGAATCCTTCAGAATATCACAGAATAATGTAACTTCATCTTCCCCTCACTATCACAGATAGTATGAAACCATGTTTGGAAATATATGCTAAATGCAACTAGTGGAATTTAGCTTCCACAGTATACACCAGTATTGTGAATCTTGCTTTAAAACTGTCAAGGGAAATCTTTGGCTTTGGAAAAAAAAAAATTATATTCTTTGACGACTGCCATTTTTATTTTGCTTAATACATGTAGCGATTTGCAAGTCTGACAAATGAACCGAGTCCAAAAGAGGGAAGCATTTAAAGCCTTTCTCCAGACAGCATATATGGTTTGTCATGTGTCAGAGGAGATGGGCGTGTCGTGATCATGTTAGACACTAACAGTTAGAGCGGCTGGAGAGGAGAAGAATGTGTGGCTCTCATATGGCTATTTACTATACATATTGGTTCCCAGTTTAAGATGAGTATCCAATTATTCAGGCAAGGTTAATTTAATGACCGTGGACAGGTCTTATATGAGTGTCTGTATAAATCAAGCGATTGCTCCCATAAAAATTAAAGAGTCCGTCTGAGGGGCAAGATAATGCTATAAATTATACTTTATTTGAATATTAATATTTGAATGTTGCAGACTGTTTCTGTTGTAATCAGAATATTGGGATAATTTTGTTGATGAGATTTTAAACCTGGGGGTGTGTGTGTGCGTGCATGCGTGCGTGTGTGACAAAAGTGTTTTATAGTTTTCCAAGGTTCCCTGTATAGTTGAAAACTGGTTTCCCATGGGCACAATTGATTTGAAACAATTCCTGGGAATATTATGCGTGGAAGTTGGAACAATCAGTGAATTATATATTAACATTATAACAGCCAATATTATGAGCAGGTGTGGTTGTACTATTATGCTGTTACTTTAAGTCTGACGGTATTGATGATAAATTATGACTATGATAATTAAGGAAAACATTGGAAATACCGGTATGTATTGCTGTTGGATATGAACTAATATACAACAGGGATTCAAATACAGTACAAGGTGCATGCTTGCTAAGTGTGCAAATAAAAAAACGTGGAATTCTTTACTCTCTGTTTAAGACTAAATACACAATATTGTGTAGCCTACACTTTCAAATGGACCAGAACCATTTGGTTTATTTCTGTAGTGCTAGTACTAGTGCTAGATTTCCAATGGGGGTATTGAATTTTGCCGTGTATCCCTTGGTCAAGTTCTTCCGAGGCTTCTAATTTTGGATCAGTGTCTATGGTTGCTAAAGGAGTTGTGACAAGTATAGACTCCTCCATATTGTCCCTGTTTCTCCATGTTACATCCACACCCTGCTGGCGTATTGAGAGGTCAGAGTGGTTCAGGCAGATGTCTCCTTGATGAGTCCCTGGTGCCCATCAAGCCAGAATCTGGAGGGTACGCGCTGGACCCTCGCATAATACCATGCCCACATTGCAACTGAGGGTCCGCAGTGTGTGTTTGTTTGCCTGTATTTGCATGATTGTGTGGGCTCCAAAAGATCCACAACACCACAACACAAAAATCCACAACACCACAATGTCATGTGTCATTTATTTTTCATTAAGTATTTGTGTGCACTTGCATGTTTGTCCAATTCCAAGAGTCTTACCAATTTCTCTGATCCAATAATTACACAAAACCCTCAACCTTGTGCAATACTGGATTCTACTTAGATAAAAAAAAATATATTACAGGTATATGAAAATACTTTATGTTCCCATTCCCAAAATTGAAATACAGAAAAAAACCAATATTGGGGTTATTTTTAAGACAACGGGACATTTCCAGCCAAGCGCACTCCTATAATTTAGTCTCCTCCCGTGCTGCCGATTCCAATGCTTATTAACAAGGGGTCACCAGGACTAACTGCGGTGCTCTGAGAAGCTGAGATATATTTAGATGCTTCTCTTCCAAATGAGCATCTTAAATCACAGCAAACGTTGCTTAAACGAATGGCACAATACCATATGATCGCAGTCTGCATATTAAAACATTAATAACACTAATAAAAATGTTGGGGTTATTAAGACGTGCATTCAATGCAGGGATGCCCCGGTAAGACAATGGCCCATTGCATTGATTTGCATTTCTTAAAGGCTATAAAAAATGACCACTTAGGAATGATTCATTTTTATTGTTTTTTTGTTCTTTTAATTACATAAATGATTATTTAACCAGGCTATACTTTTGTTTCTCGGGAAAATCTAACACTACTTCTTCAAAAAAAAGAAAAGTACATGCAGAAATTAGTTCAAAGGAATGAGAGTATACAATCATGTTTTACATTTCCAATGTGTTAAATGCCCTGGCTTGAAAGCCTTTACAAAGCATCCTCAGTGTGATGCGCTGTGATGTTACTACTGGTAAGTTGCTTTTATCCGAGAGCTTAAAGACAACATTTTTTCAAAGAAACGTTAATTTCCGGTCATCTCTTTACACCCTGGTGAACAGAAATTGTAGGTCTGGTACTTTTTGTTTTCTTACCTAATTAAATATTTTCATGGTTAGCCTACTTTAAGTCATGAAAAAATAATGAAAAAATTAATCTTAACTTTTACTAAATCTCAGTGGAAGGAAAATGAATGTGACAGGTTTGGATTTGAACAGTTCTTTCCTAAGTACACCGGAGTCGTGCTAGTTCAAGCGCCAATCAAATCCTTCTTCTCCCATTTGGAGCAACATACCATGAAAGTTGAACGTTTTTTGTGACGATCACCCCACTTAGGTCACTTACATCCGTCACATTGGGGAAAGTTTGAGCACTTAGGTCACTTACATCCGTCACATTGGGGAAAGTTTGAGCACTTAGGTGGATCGTGTTTCAAAGGTACATGTGTACTTGACGGACACGTGGGGACATGGCGGCATCAAAATTTCATGAAGCGTCTGGTAAAATCACAGCAGTGAAAAGGCTGAGTGGACCAATCTTCAACAGCGCTCTACACCCCCTGGTGGCCAAGTTAGGGGATTGTGTTCCCTCCACCAATTTCTATGTCCAGGTCCAATGCTTTTTCAAATGTGGTTCATGATGCCCACTGCAAATTATTCTCGCATTCTTTACATCTGTTTTTTATACTTCTATTGGCTAACTAAAGAGGGTACGCTACTCTCTCAATGTCATAATGTCGGAGTATTATCATAGTTGAACACCCTGATCCTATTGACTGCTTAATTAGGTTATTTTGGAAAGCATGACGGAGACTTTAATATCAAATACTTTTACACTGTAAATCCATTAATTGGACTTTCAGGAGCTGAAACATTTAAACAATGAAACATTAGAGTTTTTAGAAGAGTCATATTTGCCTCCTGAAAAAAATCAATATGCATGTGAAGAGAAAGATTTGGCACTTCTATATATATTTTTTACTTTAGCAAGATTAATTGATGTTTTTTTATCCACAAAAACGGAGGAGTTGGCATTCCATATATATTGACATGTATATTGAGGAAAATAGTAGATGCTCTTATCCAGAGTGAGTTACAAAATTAGAAACATAAAGGTTTAGCTAAAGAGCGATGATGCCAAATCAACACTGTCTCAAACTACTGTCGTAGTCAGTGCATGAAACTACAACGCAATGTTAAACACCATCGTAGGCATAAGAGGGAGCATGAGGATGAATCCATAATCATATGAAATTTAGCTGCCATGAAAACAGACATTTAGCAGACGCTCTCTTATCCAGAGCGTTTTACGATGCACACACGGGCGCAAAGATCACGGATGAAAGTGCTGTAATTCCCTAATGGGGAGAAGTACAGTCCCGAGAGGAAGAGCAAGTGCAAGAAGTGCAGACTCAGTTGACAACTTGTCAGCTACCCTATTGAACATTAAACTAAGTTATACAAACAAGAGCAAGACTCCCATAATGAGCATTAAAGTACATTAAACAAACAACAGCAAAAAATCCCCGGCTCTGAAAACAACAACAAAAAGAAGTTAAACACAGTCAGGTGATAGGGCTAGGTAAATGTGCTAGAGAGGGTTGACATAACTAAAACAAAATGACGTTAATATTCGTCTCATAAATAGTGTTTAAAGTGATAGTTCAAGCAGGAAATTGAGGTCAGATTAATACAGTAGTATTTTTCACTCTCCTTGTTATACCATTAAAAATGAATCACTGGATTGTGGGTAATTAACATCACTGACTACCCTTACTCACTTCATGTTAGTATGCTCAAACTATTAGTGAAAGTGTTGTCGACCATTTAAAAATATATATAAATGAAAAAAAATTAGAATTAAAAATTCAAACATTTTCGTTCGGTCTGCACTGAAGCGGAACCTGGGAATTGGACTGGTCCCAAGAGAGAGCCTCAGAGCCCCAAGACAAGGCTTCTGGAGCAAATGAGGCTACTGCCTGGAGGCTCGCTCTCTCTCTCTCTCTCTCTCTCTCTCTCTCTCTATGTCCTTCACTCATCCCTCCCTCCCACTCTCTCTGTGTCCACATCTGGTTCCCGCCGTGATGGAGGGAGGCGGTCTGGCATTCTCCAGCCTTCCAGTCTCTCAGCCCCAGTCCCCAGGAGGCTTCCCAGACGACGATCTCATCTATCACATGATGCTAACAGACGTAATCCTATTAGGGCTTAGATCCTCTCACCAGAGAGCCCTCGCTGCTCACGCACCGAGGCGGTGCACACACCCTGCGTGAGGTGGGCATCAAGCACAGCCCAGTGCTCCACATCACAGAACATGGGGCTGCCTGTTAGAGAGCAGCAATGGTATGACCTGGGGTCAGCACTTCAGAGTACTGGCTGAACTCACACCAGGCCGTGTGTCCATTGGCCTGGGTGTCCCCCACGGCCCTCCCTCTGGGCCAGTGTGAAATGTAGGTCACCACTGCAACATCGTTTATTTTTTTAAAATCACATTAAAAAAATTATTTAAGTAATGTCTTAAAATATATCAATGTTAGGTAGACCAAAATAAGCGGATAAATATATTGGGAAAAATATGGCTTATTCTCCCTCTTGGGCAGCATGTGTGTTAATGTTTATTTTTGGGGGTCTGAGACATGTATATAGACTAGTTGTGAGGAGATTGAAATTTGCAGACATCTTCAGAAATAAAGCAAAGCTACTCGCTTGGTGTTTCAGCCATCGTGGGCAGCCTCTCAATCTGGAAAATTCAATGCTTTTATATCCCTGAATAACTCCTCTGAGGTACCTGTGTAAATTTTTTACAATCTGTGCGAAAGCTATGACATGTATGTAACATTGCCATTGAGAAGTATAACATCCCTTTGTTGCATGCTTAACTGTGGCCTCAAAAAAAGTATTAGAATGTATGTGGCGGGTGCACTGCACGTTAGTGAAGGTCAAGAGTGTATTTTTTAGTGTGTATGCGAGATAAAGATAGCAAATTAAAGATAAAATGTGTGCTTGTGTGTGTGTGTGTGTGTGTGTGCTAGAGAGAAATTGTGTGTATGTGAGCAAGAGAGAGAGTGAGAGAGCAAGTATATGCATTATATCAGGGCAGAGAGTGATTGGCAGCACTCTGAATGATCTTTCTCTCACACTGCCTTTACTCAAGGTGTTCCATCCCTCTCTCCCTCCCTCCTGTGCCTTCTCTGGGTGCAGGGGGAAGGGTAGCCTGAGCAATCCCATCTGAGCCCTGCATGCTGCAGCCTTACAGCTTCACACTGCAGGGTCTTCCCAGCTTCTCATCAGCAGCACTACGGAGAATCAAGTTCAGCTCCTACTGCAGGCGAGTGTACAGCGGAGGAGGCGGACTGAGAGCATCATTCTATTAGATTATTTGTGTTATTTATTTACATTTACAAATTAGAATTTACAAACCTCCTTTAGCGGTTCTAAAACACTACAGGTCTTAAGCATTAAGGTGAGACGCAGACATAACCCTTATACAACCCTGTTGTGTTCAGTATTAAAATCATTTCTAAGACCAAGGAGAGAACAGTGCAACACAACACAGAGATGAAAGTATGTGGATGTGCACCCTGAGGATTCTGAGAGACACATCTGTGGATAAGTCACTCGTCCGTGTCCAAAAGAACAGCGAGTGTACTGCTACAAGCAACAACCTTGCCTTCTGGCTTAATAGTCACCACTTTCCTCTCAACAACAGCATGGGAAGAGAGAGAGACACACACACACACTGACAGAATCAAATTCAAATATGCTTCGCTGGCACAAGCACCCATGTATAGTATTCTTAATGTAATTAGTAGTTTATATAAAATGTAAATTAACAACAATATGAGCTATTAAGTAATTATACTTCCCTATTTTAAAGAAGTAACTCGCTAAAGGAAGCTGCTCTAAGTCATGGCTCTCTCCTTGCCGGAGATGCCGGAGTTAACAGAAGCTTTTTGTGGGCAAATAGAAGAGATTCGGCATTCACCTCGCAGTAGATAATGTGCAAATTAGGCTGATACTGGCAGCCAGCTCTCTGCTGGAGGTGTAAAATCACAGGCTCCATGTGGTGGAAAGATCACATGAGAAACACCAGGCTTATTCACACTGGTAAATATTGTGTGTTACTTTCCTGTCTGGATTTGGTGTCCTATAGTTAATATTACAGAATATTTTCCTGTATCTTTGACGTTGAGCCTTTGCCCCTTCAGAGTAATGGCCCTTCGGCTGTTCAGGTTAGATTGTCAGACGGTCACGTTTGTTTTGTATTCCCTAAACTGCACAAACAAAATGAGAACCCAGTTAACGTTTTTGTTTTGGTAACATTTTACAACGGAGAGCTCTAGAAATGTCCCTAAAATGCTTATTTTACTATTTACTTTAATATGGGTGATCTAACCTAGAAACATTTTGTGATTATTGTTTAAAAATCAGGTTGGTTTGTCTAGGACAGTGGTTTGCAAGCTTGGTCCTGGGGAACCTGTGTATGAATATACCTTTGCCTGAATACACGTTGGTTGTCACAGTGTCAGGATTCTGTAGTCGAAGAGACATGACGCAACGAAGCTGGGCAGTCAGCCTATATGGTGACAGCCTTTTGTAAAACCTACAGTACAAAAGCACATTACCCACTATACACTTATTTATACCTGGAAATGAACCCAGGAAAAAAAGCATGTCTTATAACCTCCATATACAACCAGTGAGGTGCAATGCACATACTGTCTCAGAAGCTCACGATTAAAATGACAGCTAAAGTATTACATGACTTGTAAAGTATCACAAAGGGTCATATCTGTCCTTTGTATGTCGCTTCTATAATTTAATAATGATAAGCACCAGGTCTTGAAACCAGACATAAATTTGATATAAATACATTTGTGTTCATGAGGTGAGCTTGTCCCGCCCCTCTACTCCTCTTCAAACATGGACCTTTTCATATTTTTATAGCCATAACACAAAGCATAAAACAACAGTGGCGCTTGCGAGCCTTGTGGTCTCTTCTTTGAATGAGAACTGAGTGCCACAGATTGTGTGTGTGTGTGTGTGTGTGTGTGTGTGTGTGTGTGTGTGTGTCAACATGTGTGCGCACACAAACATGCACATCCTCTGTTGGCCTACTCCAGATGGCAGCCCGGAGAAGAAGCAACACGTGTTTGCTACAGACTACAGGCTACACCCTGTGCAGGATGACTGCCATTCTGAAACAACAGGAATGGGAGAGAGGGAGAGAGAGAGATCCTGAGACTTCTCTGTGCTGTGCCAATGGGGTCCAGGCATGTTTACGTGCTCAGGTTTGATATCAACAGAGAGATGATGCAAAACGACAGAGGGTCCGGGCACAGCTCAGTAAATGGCCGTTTCTCTACTGACAGAATGTAGAAAGTAAGATAAATATAGACCTGTACTGTGATATTCGCTGCTCTGAGCTCATGTGCATGTCTCAATGTGGCCATTCCTGTTTCTATTCAGATTTAACCCTCAATTTATCCCCACAGATATGCGCTCTCTGGAAACAAATGTTGAGGAAAACAAGCTCACAGAAATCATGAGACATACATACAGATGAATAAGGTCTCAACCCCCAAAGTAATCAAAAATGTATTCTCCATACCTCGGTAATTGAATTGTGTACAAGCTGCAAGTTAATGAGGTTATCTACCCTTTAGCGATGACAGGAAGGAATGAATAATTATCTTTTAATTATGTAGAAATTAATTGAACCACTGGCCTGCAGCCCCCTCCTCCCTCCGCCTCCCTCCCCTCCCTAGCAACCAGGGAATCGAGTCCCCAGCTTGATTCCCTGATTGAATCCTCTCACACTGGACCCTAATGGCATTGATACTGCGGCAGCGCTGGCATAGCTGAGCCAGGCAATGTAGCCATGAGGTTTCAGCTGTTTGGGATTAGTGTGTCCAAGTGACTGTTATCTGGGATTCCACTGCCAATCAGAGCTCCCAGTGCGCTGGCCAATGGCAGACAAGTGCTTCTCTTTCCAGGTGTGTCGCTGTCTCAGCGAGGCAAGGGCAGAAGGAAAGAGGAGAAGTGGCAGAGGTGGGTGGGACAGGAGCATCCCATTGGCCCCTAGCCAGCTCTTCCAGCCATCAACTACAATATACAGGAACAAGCCCTCAGCGCCAGGCAGCAAAGGGCTACCACAGGGCTCAGTGAGACATGGCATGACACACACCACTGCAGCCGGTAACAGTGTGACACAGGCGGCACTTCTCCCTGGGTGATATCCAATCTTGCCACCAGGTGGCACTGTCTGCAATGTTCAAATCAGCACAATTTTTTTCATGCCTACTGGATGGGATCCAGATTATCACTGTAAACAATCGCATGTTGATGCGATAATTAAACAGATCATTATACGAACAATAGGAGTGAATTACATATAGCTTATATTTTATTGGACAAAAGAGATTCAGTGACATAGCCCAAGCCTCCATGATCTATCAGTTTAATTTAAGTAGAGGAATTAGGTGTGCCTAAAATAGGGGGAAATATTTCGGGACATTGTAAGTGTTGTTAGAGGCCCCTAACTCACATCCTGTTTTCGTGTTGCAAGGTTACTGAAGGCGTCATCCTCGACTGTGTGGTAACCTTCTCAAAGCCCGATGGTGAAACAGGCAGTGTGCAGCTGCCAACCAATGGCACCAGTCTGTGCAGAGAGAGTAAGAAGTTAATGAGCTAGGTAGTTTTGGGATATGTGCACAGTGAAATAATCCAGTTTTCAGTCAAATAACTGCCGTCTCAATGACTTTCCCGTTTTTGTGGGAGGGAGCCTCCTTAACATAACAGATGACTGACCTCTGACCCTCGTTTTCACGCCCTGTGCAATATCACAACCACACTGTAACACATATGCATCCCCGTAAATTAGGCCACTAAGCCTCCGTTTGTACACTGAAAGCCCCAACATCCTCGTAATGTTGCCTTTCCCCCCCGACGCGTCAGTCGAGTGGCTCCGGGGTGAAACGCGACACATTCAGCTCGCGTTCCATAGTGTGCTGCGCTCTTTCACCGTCTCCTCTCTTTCTGCCGCAACACCGAGCACAGGGGCCCTGCAAATTATTCACCGGCTACCTAATCTCATCAATGAGGCCATCAAAAACGGCTCTCGTTCTGCATCGAATTAGAGAAGAAATAGGATTAACGCTCCACTTACAATTATATTCGAATGCGATTCCCACAAATTTACCTGCTTACCAAAAACATGAGAGGGGGGAGCTCACATTATGCAAAGGGTGTGCAGAGATGTATTTCAGACGAATGCAAAACAGACCGTTACGCGCAATTCATCTGGCCAAATAAACGGAGGACCCTTGTCGCTAGTGTTAATTTGGACATGGTACGTTTAATTTGAATGGACAGGCTCCAGCCAACTCTTGAAAATAGACACAATTTATTTATCGCTAATCACACCCGCTGTCCCATTACCGCCTTCCTGCACGTCCATAAAAGATACTGTGTCTCTTGGCCATGCAAATTGGGATCTTGGTAATAAAAATAGAGCAGTACGCATAAATGGCCTGGTGAAAGCCGACAGGAAGTCCACCATCCTAAACAATATGCGTGCCTGTGTTGTCAAATTTAACATAAGCAAATGTACTCTTTTTTTAGCTAGTCTAGTACTACTCTTTGTAAAATCCCAGACTTCGTTACATGAAAACTAGCTTTTTATACATAAAGACAAATAATATACTATTTATTGCGATGTGCACACAGTATTATTTGTAAAAAATATAATTTTAGCATTGTGTAAGTTAAAGTGTGTCAACAATATTACTTATTATCAGTACGTAGATATAGCAGTAAATTATTTTTGTGATACATCATATAGTAAAATGTCATTTATTGTCAATTTAATGGTGCATTAGTAAACATAAATATATAATTTCAATAAAAAAATGTTTTTGTTATCCAACAACTGGTATTATAAACTAACTATTTTACCTAAAAAAAGTATGTCATAAATCTGCAAATGTCTATGATATACCAGAGACAAACAGTATGAGGAAGCATACTCTCAATTCACTTAGGACGTAGTCAGAGTGGTGGGACAAATGAGCTCACAGATTGGTCACGGCCCTATGTTTTTTGTGATGTACTCGCTACTTGCGTGGTGAGGCCTCCTGTCACGTCGAACAGTTTGGTTGTGATGACATCTCTATGTAGGTCAGAGGGAGACAGAGCTTGATCCGGTCTGGACGCAATGAGACTTCCTGGCTGTGTCATCGCCTGCCAGGCCCCTTCCTTTCCTGTGGGAAGGTTGCAGGCGTGACTTCCTCTAATCCTGACAGGCGGGTATCACTCAAGTGACATCTGCTCTCCATTCCCCCTAATCTGGAGCAATCAGTATGCAATGGGGCTGGGGGGTACAATGCCATTCACAAAGGTGATGATTAGATAAAAAACCTACGGGAATTAAGGAAATTAAGCATACAGCTGGCAATAAAGAGCATGGGAAATAGACACTGCGTGATAAGCAATAGTATCCAGCGAGAGGAGGCTAAAGAGAGGACATGTCTCCATTCACTTCAGAGACAGGTTGAGGGCATTTTAAACCTTAGATGCATATGCGGGTCAAAAATTACTTGGTTGTGTGTTTTTTTTATTTTTATATATTTTTCAAAATCAGCCAACAAATGGCGCTCTTTTATTGGTAGATAATAGATAGATTTTTTTGTTTTTGTTTAAACTTTTTTTACAATTTGAGTAAAGATGAGTTTTTCACGACTACCCCTTGTTGCCGGGTCACTTTTTTTAATAGCCTTTTTTTTAGATGTGCCATACAGAAACATCTTATTAAATGAGCATTTTCCTTCAGATTTCCACACCACATTGGGAGGTAATGTACGGGAGATCTGGTGCACTGTTACACCGCAGCATGTGGTCATGTGCTCAAATGACAATGAGCCTTATGCTCTAACGTGTGCAGCTCTCTCCATCACACACTGTTTAGTACATGTAGAGAGTGCCCAAGTTCTGTGATTGGTTGGTGAGGGCCACCTATCACATGCCTTCACTAATAAGCTCAAATGGAAAATAGTGTTTTCCTTACCAAAAACTATTTTTTTTTTAATCCAGTTGGCCTGATATGAACACCAATCTGTTAATGAAAAAATGAAAAATAAACAATATAAATAAAACTTCCTTATTCATTTTTTTCTGATTATATTATATTTTGGTTATTCATTCCAAGGTGAAGAGAGCTGACTTAGCATAACATTCACGTGGTCCTCATATTAGAAAAGATGTTTACGATAAAAACTTTCAGTATGCACTTGACTCACTATTACCTTATTTTAGTGATGGCATTTCATAAAGAAAAACGAGGTGTCATGACAGGGAAGACTCGGTTGTCATATAATGACACTATTACACAGTACTTTTAATCATGATATCAAAAGACTTGAAGGCATTGTGATTCCCAATATGAATTATGGGATATCTACAATCATATTTATAAAAATGGCCTTAAATATTAATGTGGATTTTACATTCATAGAGAAAAGAATGCTCATACATATTATATTTATGTAAATTGTGATGACTCATTGTAATATTGGTGCTTGTTTTGCAGGCTGAAAAGAGAGCTTAAAAGAATCACTCTTTAAATAGGTGGGTTGGGACAGGCTGTCACATTCATTTTGGGTCAATTGTCACCTAACTAAGCAGTTGCTGAACCCCACCAATATCCAGTAGACATTGCCACTCCAGGATTGGTTTAAACACTCCATTCATACACCTCAATACTGGAGAAGTGCAGGTGATATACTTTTCTCAGGGGTAACAAAGCAGTTTCCTACCTGGTATCTGAACCTACAAATGAGCCTCCATCAATATTAGAGGTAATTTATAAAAATGTATACATTTTTGCCACAAGTGCTTTAATTTTTAGATGTTTAGTGCAAATCTTACAATATTTGCAAGACATACCTTGGAGACCCAAATAAATCACCAGTAAAATACTGTATCGCTTCAATGACTTCAAGCACTGAGGCTATATATGGCTTCATTAGCATCTTAGTCATATGATTTTCCAGTGCTTAGTGCACTTAGATGCACTGGATTATAAAGAAATACCTTTAATTTAAAAAGTACAGTCATAAAGGATGTTACAGTACTAGCAAAACACTTATGTATGTCTTTTAAATTAAGTACATTGCCTCAAAATAAAAGTGATTCCAGACTTTATCAATAATTGCTTGAGGTAAGCTCTGTGTCCGTGTGTCTGTCTGTCTATTTAGCTTTGCATATATCATTCATGAAAAATGTTTTACTACTTACATGCACAAATATTACTGTTATTCTGGACACAAACAATAAAAATATAGAGGAAAAACATTCTACCTCAACTTAATATAAAGAGTGACAGATGTTCTCCTAAAACAGTGCCCACTGCTGTCAGATGTTGAAGGAAGCTTGGCCATATTCCTCGTATAACTCCCAGGCTCAGTAAAACCCCACAGAGACCAAAGAAAAACATAATGATCTGTTTTCATCTGTCCAACATTTTTTTTTTAAATTGTTCACTGAGTTTAAAAAAAAAAAAATACATCACAGGAATATCTTTGTAACAGAGGTAAAGCACTGTAAATGAATGTAACCCAGTGACCCAGACCGTAAAGCACTGTAAATGAATGTAACCCAGTGACCCAGACCGAATGGGTCAGGTTTAATCTTTATTCAGTTTGACTTTTGTCAATTTTCAATCTGGAAAAGAACAGATCTGAGTCAGGTGGTGCAGCCGGTGTGAAAAATACCAGGATCATCAGATGTTTCCTGCGTTTGACCACCTTTTATGTCTAACATACCCAACCCTCTCAGACACCGCTTACTTTTATCCGAGCTTAGCGCTGTTGTAACAAGTCTGTCTAGACACAGTGTTCACTGTACTGTGCGTTAGTGTCTATGTGCTGTTTGCTAAATGGTTTCCGTATGATTTGAGCTGGAGTGAAGTGTGACACTGTCACAGCACCATGGTCGCAGAGATTAATTACAAATTATACGCATTGTATGGTGATACTTCCACTGAACTGGCTTAACTGTGGTCTTAGTCAGGTCTGGTATTTTCAGAGTAAGAACAGTGAACTGTATGAACATTATTTGGGCCAATCACAATTACATTAGTAGGTTTGCTCCATCTTTAACAGGACCAATGTATCCAAGATATAGCTAGCCAAGGTGATGTTTAAAAGATGGTAAATGAAACAGATGTCATTCTAAAAAACATGTAATACATTAACACACTCTGTCACTGTCACAACAACTAATGTATTTAATGCTATCTAACATAAATGTGTGTCAACTAGGCAGCACTGTAAACCTCCTAGGCTTTTTGACACCATGAACAAAGGATGGCAGTACCTCAGATTAAAAAACCATTGCCTGATCAAGAAACCCTAAAGGAATGGATCAAGAACTGGTATGTAGTGTTCTATCTGACCTTAATAACTTGATATGACCCATGGGGTTTGACAAGGGCCTTTCAACTTTCATTTGCTTTGAACCCCATGTCTGAAAGGCTTCCTGATAATGCAAGCCAATGGTATGGCTTCACGTGCTTCTGTCTAGTTCTATATCCATTCATAAAGAAAAAAATCCTTTCATCATCATGACTGGACTATGCCAATTAAGTTGTAACAGAAAGGCTCACATGGACTCTGCTTAGAAATCAAGGTCTTTCAGAATCAGAAAATCAGTGCTAGTTTTCTGATATGAAAGAATACAGTGCAGTCTGTAAGTATTTGGACAGTGAACATTTTTATTTTGTTTTTGGCTCTGTACTCCAGCACAATGGATTTTAAATGAAACAATGAATCTGAATTTCAAAGGCAGACTCTCAGCTTCAATTTGAGGGTATTTACAGCCATCTCCTGTGATCCATGTAGGAATTATAGGCTTTTCTACACATTTCCCAAAGCAAATGAATAAATAAACATAATCTTGACCCTCATATGATGTTGACATTTTATGACGCCTTTTATATTTGGGGTCAAATTTACGGTGGCCGAGACATACAAAGCAATGCAACAATATTACAACATGACTGCAAATTGTAAAATAAATAAGAAAACGCAAATACAAATACGAAAACACAACAACTTTAACAGAAATGTGCTGCATTTGATGAAAACATAGTGACATTAACAGAAACGCGCTGCGTGATGAAAACACAGCGACATTAACAGAAATGCGCAGCATTTAGAAAAACAAACATGGAAGTGTTTTCTCACAGGCAAAATATATACGGTGGCACCAGCCACCGTTGGATGATGGATCCACACAAAACTCTGTGGTTGTTGGATCCAAAAAAGTTGAAAAACTGAGAGCGGAGTAGACAGGATATAACTTTTGTTTATTTTGCCGTTTATAGAGGGTGTGACAGAAATTTTTGATTTCACTGTTACCATTTGATTGAACAAGTAACGTAGAAGTCCATTCTTATGGGTTAGTGCTATTGGTTTCTGCTAGCTTCATCATTCTAACCTCATATAGCAATCAGGCTAACAATACACTCTTAGGTCTTGTAAGTTTTATCACCACTGCAGTGACAATAAACTAGCCTATGTTTAAACACAAAACTATTGTTTCATTTTCAGGCCTGACGTAAGTGAAAGTTTGTAAACATTAAAACCCGTATGGAAAAGTGCCACCAGAATTACCCACAAATTTTTTTAGAAAAACGCATTAGGAGAAGAACATTTAATTTGTATATTTTTATTTTATACAGCTACCCCACAATTACCCCACATTTGAATAGAAAGTTGGTACAGGACTTTTTAAAACATAGTTTATATGTATTGCATGTTTACTATTTAATCCCAACAAATTAGGAATAGTCATATTCAAGCTAAATAAGTAAGTAAGTAAGTAAATAATAAGTTTAGATCGTTTTTTAAGAGACTTCAAATATTGGACCAGGTCAAATTCACCCGGAACATAATATGAGGGTTAAATAAAGTCGTCATATTTCGTACTTGGTTGCAAATCCATATAAAATAAATAATCAATTGAGAGACATTAAGGCTGTTTTTTGTTTAGTTATTTGTGTCTTGATTGTATTATTGGTTTGATCATTGTTTGCACCTGGGGTCTATTACTTAATTTCACTCACCTGTTTGTAAGCGTATTTGTCCCTTGTTTGCAGACTTTTGCTTGGTCTTAATACGTTCTGCCAGCTTCTACATTACAGTACATTACAGCCATTTAGCAGACGCTCTTATCCAGAGCGACGTACACAACCTCTTATTACATTTATCCATTCATACAGCTGGATATATATACTGAAGCAATTCAGGTTAAGTGCCTTGCTCAACAGCAGTGTCCTACCTGGGAATCGAACCTGCAACCTTTCGGTTACAAGTCCAGTTCCTTAACCATTATACTACACTGCCGCCCATAAATTTTGACCCCAGCTTCTCGTTCCCTCATGTCTAGTTGATTCCTAGTTGTGCAAGCAAAGACCTTTGGTTCTTCACTTACCTCCATCATCTGAGTTTGTCTCCGCATTTGGACCCTTTCCCTGAGCACCACTAATAAAGAAAGGATCCAAACCATGGAGGACATTGAAGGGCAGACATTTTAATGGCCTTGCCTAGTTAAAAGTTGGTGAAGTGTCTTAACTGATTGTAGAAGAGCTTAAAGAGACACTTCTGGACAGGAAGCACTGAGCAGATTACTAAAGGTCAGCATGTCCTTTGTTTTCCTTTTGATTCCCATCTTTTACAGATTTCTCAAACATACACTAATATTGTCGCAGGGCTGGACTTGATCCCTTCATCAGTCCATAAAAAGAATGAAAATGGCCTGTGTGACTTAATGACTTAGTTAATAGTGCTTTTCAGTGGCGGCAAAAGTTACATCACCAGCTTCCAAGAACTGACTGAAGTTCTGGTCATAATGCTAAAGTTCAGTTTCCTGACCCATCAATCCTCTCCCCAATTAGCTTTGCTCAAGCATGCAGCACAGTCTTCTCCAGTCCTGGCTCCAGCGCTCAGGCTCCAGGCCCAGTAGGAAGTGTAATTATTCCATTAACCTCTGCCTCTTTCCCTGGTCCCTCTCCAGCAGGCTGACTGGGCAGGAGACACCAAGCCCCGGGGCCTTGCTTTTACTGAGCACTCTAGGAGAAGCATCTTCCTGTGACCAACCATGTCAATGTTGAACCTTCGTAGGATCGTTGAGTACACGGTGTAAATTAGTTGAGGCTGATGATTTGGTGGGAGAAATGTATCACACCTTAGACATTACATTGCATTACATTAATTTGGCAGGCGCTTTTATCCAAAGCGACGTACAATAAGTGCATACTGAAGGTCATTGAAGCAACTACAAAACAAGTCAGACAAAGCACATTTCTATCATAACGTAGCAGCTGTCCATAGTCATGAACATTGAGTATAGTAATACACAGTAAGCTATGACTAAATCAGGAAGACATTATAAACTATAAAATCAAACAAGACTCAAGGAACACAAGCGAAAAACAGGAAACAAGTGCTGTATGAAAGTGGTACTAGATTAGCCATTCAAGGTGGAGTCTGTAGAGGTGTGTCTTCAGACCACGATGGAAAGCAGGCAGTGTTTACATGACACTTTTACATGGAAGCAAGCATAAGGTGTATTATCTATTTTTACATAGAACAAACCACATTTCTGAGTATGTATGAGAATCCCTATTAACTCAGATGGAATTTTAGTTATGTTTGTAATTATATGACTCCCTACTAAATCTTAAAAAATAAACTCATTACCTTCTTTCCCCACATTTTAGGAACAGGTTTGTATAATCTAAATAACAGACAATTTACAGCAAAATGGCTCAGGATTTGAACTTAATCTGGGCCAAACAATTGATCAGTATGTACATCCTTCTGCATTTAATGCATACATAAACACAATTGAATTGGACAATAATTAAATATCCTCTTGAGGAAAATTAAACCTCATGGTAATTCTCCTCCGTCAGATTGTCTGATGCCAAGGCTCGGGGGCAGAGAGATACTTGGGAGGGGGTTAAAGTCAAGGAGATTAAATTTGACTAATTATCATCTGATTGAGGTCTGTAAGCAAGATGCAGAGCAGCTACAACTTCCCGATCCAGAGGAACCAATCAGACTTAAGCATCACTTGGATAAACAAGTCAGACAAAGAAAAGGTTGGTCTCTCTCTCTCTCCCTCTCTCTCTCTCCCTCTCTCTCTCTCTCTCTCTCTCTCTCTCGCACGGGGGCGAAAAGGGCCTTGAGGCACGGGAAAGCTGTTGGACCGCCACCAAATCTCGCTCCGCGGGAACTGGGAAGCCATCTGCTCCTCGCCCGCTTCTGAACTTTAACCACTGCTCTACTGAACCTTCCGCCGAAACAGACACAACTCTCCCCAAACAGCAGATGGCCCCTGTTTACCTAATACATTTAATTAATATCCTAAATCGAGCAATGATGAGAAGGCCCTCTCCCTCTCTGGTGCTCCTCTTGTGAATGTCCCTTTCCTTGCTTTAGCTTATATCACCCTCTGATGAGGAAAGGGGAGCTTGCGCACAAAGGACCAGAAAATAGCACCCGGGAGTCTTCTGTAAGTGAAATGTGCTTCTCTTAATGCTGGAGGTGTCGCGACCACTCGGTTTTGTCGCATACAAGGTCTCCGCCCTCCTAACATCGCCCTGGAGGTCACAGTCAGCGAGCTTTTTAATGTTTCCGTTTTAGTGTATGTTTTTGATTGGCCCGCATTTTAAACATTAAACATTTTTAAAAATAGCTTGTTTAATTTTCAGGGATAAGTGGCAAGTGTGAGGTATTAAAAATATGTATTATATGCTATTCATAAAGTTATCCTCACTTCAGGAGACAAAATGTTCATGCTTATTTGCTTTGTTTGGCAAAGTTAATACACATTTAACTGCCACTCAGTGGTCGATAATCAGGTCGCTGTAAAGAGACGCCCAGCATAGGGTATCACAACAGCTGCATGGCACTGCTCATTATTTGAGTACGTTTGGCCAAGACTGAAATACAATCATGAATATGGCACGTGAGTACAGATTCCCCCAGCCCACAGAGAAAGCTCAAATGACTATCAATGTAAATTACGCACCGCTCAGCACTGTAATCCTATATGAAATGTTCCTTTCCCCCAGTAACCCATGAGAATGTTATGGTTGGCAATAACACTAAACTTTATTAGAGCTCGAGATCTTATGTGGATTGAGATTAAAAGACATCAAACACATGCGTAGTCCCAAACTGGGTTTGCAGTCTTCAAGACTGAATATTTAAATCAACAGTTTCCCCATTTTCATAGTTAGCAAAGGGTCTTTCTGGAGAAGGTGGTAGAGAGAGGAGACAGAGGGAAAGAAAGGGTACAGACCAGTTGTATTCACTCTTGCCCTCACAGAGCAGCATGGTAGCTGTTTTTTTTTTTGTTTTCACTTAAGGTCAATGATCAGTTTGTATCCAAGAAACCAGGTGAGGCAAGTTAACTGTGTAATTGGCTGTCTTAATTGACCAATTAAGTGCTGAGTAACAACAATAACCTGCAAACCCTGTGGCTACCCAAAGTGTTAGAGTGAATACTACTGGCACAAGCGAACAAATGAAAGAGATGAGATGGGCACGGGAGGGAGGAATAACGTGCATATGTGCAGTCATCAATGGCAACCTCTCAGCTGCGTAATTTCCTTTCACTTCCTCCCCACTGTTACCATGGAAACAGCTCTATACTTTACCTCACTCTGTTTGTATAACTTTCTAGTGGAGTGACTGCAAATATATAATTTGTTTTATGAATAAATATTTAATCATTATGGCTACTTATACACAAGTAGTTTATGGGGTAATGGGGGCAAACACGTCGTCTTCCACTTCGGAGGAAATATCTTTCACCCCCTGTACTTTAGGAACGCCTAAGCCACTAGATCACTTATCTTCCTCCCTGGTCCTGGAGAGCCGCAGAGTCTGCTAGTTTTTGTTGTTACTCTGCCCATCCCAGGCGCCAAGCAACACCCCCAACCATCACCCTCACCACCACCACACACAGATTTTGACGAGAGATTTGCACAACTGCTGCTTTGAGGATAATGTATTGATTTGTGCAAAAACTGGCTACATTACCTGGCTAGACATTGAAGGGCCTATAGCAAGTTCCATTCCATTTAAAAATGAGTCCACCATGAGTGAACCATTCTGTGACACTACTCTTACATTGTAAGTTTCTCCTGACAAGGAGGCCTGGTCATTCTCTCAGTTTCTCATGATCTGTTGGGTAAGTGGTCTGAGCTTACCAAAGCCAGTGCCTCAGTGCCCACGCATGCGATTTCCTGCCTGTAAAAAATATATACATATAATAGTAATCACAAAATCTATTTACCTTGGTATTATTTCTAGGTTCTCAAGTGTTACACCAGAAAAAAACTGCTACCGACACAGATGTAAAAGAAAGTTCTAGAATACACCTTCTGGTGCTACTTGGACACATCTTCAGTGATAGACCCGGGGTCACAGGGTGTTTCGGGTCTTTAATCATCAGACACCCTCGCCCAGGCAACCCAGCCCGGGGTGATCAGTCCCCGATTAGTGTCCAAGTGGCGCCCTGCTCCATGGATCCCCCTTCCGGATCCACAGCCACCGCGAGGCCTTTTCAGCAGCCTCCAGAATGTTCTTGGTGGCTCTTCTGTACTGCAGTCCTTTCACTCCAAGAAGTTTGAGAGTTTGCTGTAATGAATGGCCAGCAAAGCCCCGGCACCACACTTCGACTGGCTCACAGCGGGCTCCCCAGCCAGCGCTCCAGCACTCTGTGACAAGATCTGCATATTTAGCCCTTTTGCGCTTGTAGGCTTTTTCAATCCGGTCTTCCCAGCGGACAGTAAGTTCCAGCAGAGCCACTCGCTTTGTGGACTCCGATGTTAACACCATGTCTGGGCGGAGCAAAGTAGTTGCAGTGTTTTCTGAGAACTTAAGCTGCCTTTCTAGGTCAACTTGGAAATGCCAGTCCCTTGCGGTGGTGAAAAGCCTTTCCCAGGAGCTAGGCTGATGTTGTGCCTTCTCCCCAGCTCTGATGAAAGTGATGGACTGTTTGGGGGTGTGCTGATTCCTGCTGTTTTGAATCGCTGTGCTGATTGTGTCCGCCAAAGACCTTAGGACTTAATAATGGAGCCAGCGGTATCGCCCTTCCCCCAATGCCTTCGAGCAGCAACTGAGAATGAGCTCCAAGGTGCCCCTCTTCTGGCAGAATTGGCATGATGGAGTATTTGCCGTGCCCCAACAGTGCAGGTTGGCCGAGCTTGGGAGAACGTCATAAACTGATTGGATGAGAAACTTAATGTGCAATGGTTTGGCTCGCCAGAGCTCTGTCCAGGTGATCTTGCGAGGTTCCGCAAGCTCCCATCTGGTCCAGGCGCCTTGTTTTTACATACCGACCATCTTGCTGCAGTGTTCTTCCTCCACCTCTGCTCGTATCTCATCTTGAACCAGTTGACGCTTTTCCCAGGTTTTGTCATAGCAAGGTTTGGGAAAACTGCCCAGTCCTGCTCGCCCCGTGCCACAGTGCCCACCCGGATGTTGTTCCGCAGCCGTGCTTCAGCTCTGTCGACTGCTTCCTGTGCCTGCCACTTCCTTCCGGTCTTTACTAGGATTCCTGCCGAAGCAACTTTAACGTCAGAGGAGTCTCGGTACATCATCACCTCCCTTGCTTGAGTGATTTTGAACTCCTCTGATAGGCCACTGAAGGGGAGCTGCAGCTTGGTGGAATGCCCATACAGGGCGATGCTGCTTAAGAACCAAGGGAGCCCCAACCACTTCCGGAAAAACTGACTGATGGTCTTCTCTAGTGCCTCCACTGTTGTCATTGGCACCTTATAGACAAGAAGGGGCCAGAGGAGCCTTGGCAGGACTCCATGCTGGTACATCCAGGCTTTGAATTTTCCTGGAAGCCCCGATCTGTCAATCGCAGTGAGCCAGGTTGTTATGTCACTCCTGGTTTGTTGAAGTGTGGCAAGTTATTGCACACAACAGTGAAACATACAAAACTAGACCCTCAATGTATGCTGTGAGCCTGTGCTGCAGGAGACAATGAAATGAATGCATTTACCTTTGAAGGTGGACAGCCCTCTGACCGGATGTTACTAGCCTGCCAATTTTCCCACTACACACACATATTCTTATACAATCTTAGCCTGTCTGAGTACCATTAGTCTCAAGGTGATTATTTCAGGACATCGATTGTCAAAGGCTCAACGTATTTAAAGCTAAACAAAAACTTTCTGACCAATCACATTGAGATGTTTGCATTCAAATTTGTCAATGAGTTGGTTTGAAGGAACAAAAGCTTCTGGTCAGGCTAAGATTGATTCGGGCAGCGGTGGGACTCTCAAACTCTCAAAGTGTATTGTCGGGGCAAAAAACTTTGGTTCAATCTTACACTGCCCATGCGTGTGCTTGGCGTACATTCAATTCCATTCCCTCTGAGCAGTGCTCTGAAAGACAGAGCTAACTATTTGCACTGCTTTCGGTAAACATTACATTTATTCTTGGGTGTGTGGGGATGTGGGTGGGGGAAATTGGCCCAATGTTGAATATCACATTTCGGTAATGAGGGTCAAAACTTAGACAAACAGCATAAAAGGGGGGAGAAGAGCATTCATTATTCCAATGGGCAGCACACACTTCAAGCCATAAATAGCAGGCTTCACCAATTACTGGGCATCAGGGGGAGAGAGAGCGTAACGTTCATGGTAGGGCTGGATTTGGCAGCCCTAGCTAATCACTCATTCCCTGCATCCAAACTCAAGACGGTGAAGCTCTTTAAGGAGGAGCTTCAGAGCTGTTGCACTGGCCTTGTCATATTTGTGCCCTTAATTTTCAGGGAATAGAAAATCTCAAATGAACGACAAACAGTGAAATAATGCACCTTTTAATGGGTGATTATTCTATATTAAAATGCAAAGTTGTCGATTTTGTTTCTGTCGAGCCATGATGAGCAGTTCATAAATAGGTGCGCCACATTAGAATGCATGATATCACACAGTTATGAGCCAAATATCCAGTAACTGTCACATCCAAGTGCTTCATTTATCTTATTATAACAGAACAAATGTTCAGTTAGCGGTAGACACAGGGGCTTAAATCCCTTGGCAGCCTCTATCGTGTCCCCAGCAGATAAAAACAGTGTCATGTATTTTTATGGCACACAATTACATAAATGGTTTGAATAAAAAAGAGAATACTGCCAAAAATATTTAACCCCTGGATACAGACTCAAAGTTTAAAATTGAATTTACAGATATTTAATCTGAAAAAGAATGGCTAAAAAATAAATAATACAGTACTTGTGTTTTTCCATTTGTAATTAAGTTAATTCTCAAATATTCACCTGTAATCATTATTATTATTATTATTATTATGTGAGAACCAGTATTATCCTAAATAAAAAATAATATTTGGAACTGCAATAATATGCAAGTTAATTTTACCATTGCTATAAATATTGCACAATATTGAATATACTAAAATAATTTCAGAGCAACAGAATGCAAGACCATCTGCCAGTTAGTCAATATTTTATCTTTGTGTACAGTTTAATCCCTTATGATCTGACCTAAGTCATGAGCATAGGCTTAGAGGACAGTGAACTTAAATAAATATTTTAACATGACTAAAAAATTCCTAAGGTCAAAAAGGCAGCCACTACATACACGGCATACATTGTTAGAAGTCATACACAGTAAATGCAGAAATATTATACTGCTGTATTGTATGTAACCTTATAAAACCACCTGTGTGTTTGTACAGCAGCCACACAGCTAAAAATACAATTTACTTCCCATTGCATGCTAGTCTAATGGCCAACAACCCCACACAAACTTCAAATTTGTTAAATATTTCAAGCATATTCATTAATATATCAACTATTTATTGGTGAAGTGTATGTTTCTCTATTACAGTTTTCAGAGTGTGAAAGCTTCTGACAGCGTTAAAAGGGCAAACCTGAACAGGCATCATTTCATGCAATTCACCCTGATCCTATATACACAAAGCAAAACTTCTGAACTCCCCAGGAGTAGTGCTACTTTACGGAGTAGTTTTGTTGCTAATGAAAAGATACGCTAGCATGCTGAACACTTCTGTGCACCTCCCCACTCTGTCTGCGGTCTCTGGTAAAGAGTGAGTAATGAGAACGGTAGAGATGGTTGATGCTAACAGAACAGTACAAGTGGACAAATCTCCCCGGCACTTCCCTTTTCAAGACTGGCACCAGAAAAGACCATTAATCCAGAGTCACATGAGGCCATTACCGTACAAATCCAGGTCTCGTTTTAATTGCAGGACGGAGGTGATGAATGCGGCCACTTCAGATATATTATCTCCTACGATGTAGGCGGAGGATACGCGACACATTTTCTAATCTAAGATATTCTAATGCTTTGTTCCTTCCCACGGACGACACTTAACAACGAAATAAACAAGCAAATTTGCTTGAATTTATCATTTAGGACACGGGAAAGCCTCAAAAAAGGTTAAACTCATAAGTAACACTCATATTATGTTCGGAGACAATTTTACTCGATTAAAATTGTATATAATATTTGACACTATATGACTTTTCCTAGTTTGTTGGGATTAAATAGTAAACGTGCAATAAAATAATGATATTTTTTTAAGTACTATATCGACTTTGTATAAAAAGTTGTTGTGTGGGGTCATTTGTGGGGTAGCTGTATAAAATGTAAAAAAAATACAACCTTTTTAGTTTTTCTCAGATTTCAGATTGTTTGTGGATGATTCTGGTGGCACTTTCCCATACAGGTTTTAAACTTCACAAACTTACTTACCTCAGGCTCTAAAATTAGATATTTTATCACATTTTTTAATATTCAAGAATAAAAGTCTGGTCAATGGAGACACACAAAAGGTGAAACAGGAAGTGTCAACATTTTTTATGACAGTAGTTTTGTGTCAGATTAAACTGTTGGGATCAATTTTACCCCAAACATAAAAGGCATCATAAAATGTCAATAATATGAGGGTCAATCAAACCCTCTAGGCTGTCCCATGGGGATTATAAAGGAGTCATTTCATCTCTGTAAATCAGGTTCCATATACGTATATGTTGTTAAACGTGGTCCGCACATAATGCTGCAGGCTATAAATGTATGGCCTTATGTGATAGACTTTGCAGAAAGACTTGTTTCTGGATGCATGGGAAAAATGACTCTTTCCACCTCTTGCCCTAGATGAGGCTGACTGTGTGAGCTGGCCTCCTGTGTGGTCATTTGCGTGAGAGTCCCCGGCTTTTTTACTTTAGGTTCTTATGTACAGTAATTCAGAAAGAGTCACGTCGAGCAGCAGTCTTCCAGGCAAAACTCGGTCATATTTTATTCACAAATTTATGGTTGAATTATTCATCCATTTATTGAACTGCACACAAACTGACACACAATTCCGTCCACATCATGCATTTTTTAAAAACCACTCTCTTGCTTCTTGCTCACATTATAGATGCAGTATATAGCAGTGCTGCATAGACATATAATGAACGAGGCTTCCGTCCCCTCCTGCTCCCGCGTCCTCTCTTTTTCAGCTCGCCGTCTTCTTTTCTCTTTTTACACTGCTAGCATGACCTAACAGGATTTACAGGAGCTCCGAGCGCACATAGAAAGACAATGAGCTCCCCCGCGTGGGTAAAATATGTAACTGCAGCCTTGATTCCTCCAAGTGAAGACTGAAGGGAATGTTGGCACCCCCGAAGCATGCAGGTGTTCATAAGAGTGTTCCGTGTATGTATGCATACATGTGTGCACGCCTGTGCAAAAGCGTGTATCCATGCACGTGTGTGCACATTAAAGGTATTTCACAAGGGGCTGCCCTGAGTACCAAGCCACATCTGACCCTGCTTCCCTAATTCCCCTTCGTCCTCTGCTCCAGCCCACCCCACCATAGGAATACGTACCAATGCTTTCATACAATGTACTGAAGATGAACTCAAAATTGTCTAAGTCATGTTTGCCCCTAAAAACCCATGCCCTGAGCCAGCATGAGGAGGATGGGCTCCCCTACTGACAGTGTAGTCTTCCATATTAATATTATAGTCTGCTTCCTCCCAAGGTTTCTTCCTATATGTCATCCAGGAATTTCTTGTCCTTGTACACTGTTGCCTATGGCTTGCTTTTGTGGGGGTTTAGGGGTATACTGTATATTGTGACATTTCTTGTAAAATGGACTACATGCTGTATATGAAATTTGATTGGCTGATTGAGTGATCATTCCAGGCCTTTTATGTGACCTCCATTGTGGTGATGCCCACGAGGTGTCTCTCCGCTTGATCCCGTGCCTTCTTCTGGCCTCGAGGAGTGTCCTGCCCCAGCACAACATGAGGACTTAGGGACACAGGGGGTTAATTCCAATCAATATTTTTACTACTTGCATCCTTTCTTCACGTCCTTTTCTCGCTCCTTAGCAGTCCATGCTCAATCAAGCGTCAGCATAATATTATACTCATGTGGTTAACTATACACTAGATATGGATGGATCACTTTAAGGGTTGTTTCTCCTGACAAATTTTCCTATTGAACTCTATGGAAAAATAAGTCAGGAGAAGAAACCATTCAAGTTATTCATCCATATCTACTGTATTTCTGGCAGCAGAGTGATGGTTTAAGACTTGTGTGATATGTCAGACCCTTGATAACCTAGAGCCATTTAGCCAACCATGTGTTCCATACTGTTCCAGTGGAATTTACAGCTAAATCTAGTCCCACCCCCCAATTCCCATAGAGATCCATTCAAATGCAGAGACATTTAGTATCGCTTGTAAGAGTACCAGAAAATAAGATATCAAGAGTCTTTTGATGTTGTTGGGTCACAGACCCAAATATGTGACCAAATATTAAAAAATAATACTTTATTCTATATATAAATGCAGGGGTGCCAATAATTGTGGTCAACGTGGTTTACGCTAATTCACCAAACGGTGAATTTTTTATAACCCTTTTTACTCATTTTTACCAGGGTACCAACAAATTTGAGTACAGACAAGTGTATAGACAAGCACTTACCGACAACAAACAACTATTTAATGCAGACATTTTGAACGCATCCGGGAACATTCCTACTCTGAAACGGCAACATTTTGTTTCAATATCGTTCCATTAACGTTTATACCTTTTAAAATGAGTGTGGACACTTGCTTCATCCAGTGTCTACATTATAACCATTGTAAAACCTCTTTCCTGTACTGGTATTTCTTCTGAACACAACAGGTAACCAACACAGCACTTAAAGGCATACTGAACTTTGTTAGAACGTAATGTTGTATACTACCTGGCCCTGATATGAGTCGTAATATTCAAGCTCACCTTCATGACTTGCTCCAGTGGTCAAGAAGATTTTTTTTCATTTTTTTCTCTCCAATCACTCCCATTGCTTGGCAAAAGATGTCTCAAAAGCACACGTTTAGCACGTAAACGAATGCAAATAACGTGGATTATGCCGATATACAAAATCACGACATCCGGAACCGTACGTTTGAAACTTTTGAACAAATTTTTGATTGATTTGATTTTGAAGAACTATTTTCTGAGAACTAGCACCTGTTGCTAGCTTCTTTCCTGCTCGGTTTATTTACTTACGCACGCTTCAGGAAGTGGGACCATTACGGGCGCAAAATCGAAACAAGGAAGTTAATAAGCTAACGACTGGATCTTCTTCCAAACCTTTGTTTGGAAAAAGTGTAAAATATCATGAATGGAGCTTTTTATCTGTTCAAACGTAGCTCCGGATGTCGTGATTTTGTATAATCCTCTGCGTTGTTTGCATTCCTTTATGTGCTAAAAGTGTGCTTTTGAGACCCCTTTCGCAGAGCGGCAGAAATATCACGCCAGAAACAGTTTTGTATCAGCGCCACCATCATTAACGCGCGGGAAAATTTGATCCGCCCGATTGTTTGGAGAAATGTCTCGCCTTAATATCCTCCCTGACAATAAATAAATTCCACAAGCAGCCAGGCTGCTGACATTTGACTCCTGGTACAAGGGCAAACGGCTGTGGCCGCCGTGTCTCTGACTCACTGTTTGGTCAGGGCTGATGGATGCCCGTTCGTAACAGGAAACCGCTGCCGTGCGTTTCGCACTTCCAACTTTCCCAGACCCGCTGCGCAAGCAAAGCGTACGTGTACGCGCCGAGGCAGGGTGTGTCGCGTTAAACATCAACCAGATCTGATGACCTTTTCTTTACTATTGCTACTCCTTGTAAGGGCTTCTGCTTAATGAATGAACAATAAAGTTGGAACCCTCCCCCACGCGCGCGCACACACACACACACACAATCAGTGTGCGGAACTTCCAAAGCTATCTAAAGCCACCCTGAGCACTATGGTGATAGAGTGGAGCCCTGCCAAGCTCTGCCGGTGCACATCATCAATCTGAGCCCTGCGTGACGGCGCCCCTCCCGTTACATTCCACAGAGTTAGCCATTGGAAAGTGAAACCTGACCGACCTCTCTGCTCCTCACTTGGGCCAGTCGACGATCCATCAGACCGCCCCAGCGGGCGTTGCACAGCTATCAGCGAATGTTAGCCATGCATGTACACATGACAGAGGAGACTTCAGGAGGAGACCCTTTCATGAGCGCTACACGACTCGCCACCAACACGAGACAAGAGGATGCTGCAGTGCATTGGCCTCCCACAGTGCACTACAATGAGATGTTGCATCGCTGCAAGTGGGAATGGGTATTGCTATGCAATCGATAATGCACAGTTCTGCAGCTGCTGGCAGGAAGCTCAATATGAGTTTACTGCAGTCATATCTATTGTGTGGTACTGTTAGCTTTTACCCACAGCTCTATATCAAACAAGTGAATATAAAGTCTATTGCCTTTTTCAGGGGCCTGACAGCATATACAAGACTGAAGAATGTCAAATAACAAATATACTCTTTGAATGCCTTCGATGTGTAGATATGACGACATTATATCATCCTATAATCAGTAGGGTTGCTCAGTTGCAATGCCGGCTATAAAATCCATTAATTTATCCACTTGGGTTCGGAAGATTAAATGACAATGACATTAACAATCGCGATTAGGGTTTCCCACATTGTACTATCTGAAGCAGTTTGCAGAAGTTTTACAGCACACAGCCTGAAAATGAAATTGATTTCTAGCACTAGAGGGAGACATTGTCAACATTTTTAATTGGCTGATTTAAGATTATACCAAGAGACTTTTTTGCTCTCAACCATGGTGCTCTTCTGCATGACTCATCACGGTTCCCAGAAACACCCTCAAAATATTCAAAGTAAAGGTATCATCTTAATGCCACCATGTCCAGAGTTCTTTACGTGAATTATTACTGGGGATCAACACGTCCTTCTCAGCTGGGTGTCTGTGGCTACTGGGAAACAAAATTTCTATTTTTGGACACTCAGTTTTTTCCATTCTTTGCCACAATGGCTGGAACACAGAAGGAAAAAGGCATATTGGACAGGTCTAAATAAACCAATCATTTGGGATAAAACCTCATGGTAGGCTAGTTGAGTTGGAAACAAACATCTTCAGAACACACGTTTACTTCCCTTTGGCTCAGAAGAAATATGGGGTTTGTAAAGATGTACAGACCAGCAACACCTGAAAGCAAATGTTCCAAAATTACATACAGCTGGGTTATGCAGATCTAGACAGATACAACCGTAAAAAGGTCATTTTTAGTTTTATGAAATATGACATGTGGCTACTGTACAAGGAATACAAATAAATGAATTGGTGTACTCATACGTATTATTCTGTTTTCAGCAGCAATGTTATTTATTATCTTTCCATTTTACTGGTTCAGATATGAACGCTGAAAATGTTTTTAAAAGATTTTATCACTCATGGGAACACAGTTTGTTCCTGTTTTTCTAATTGATAGTAAAATAATGTTTCCAATACATTAAAGTATTCCAAGAACCAGGATGGGCTGAGACCCCCCTAAATACCTACATTTCTCTTTCAGATATCTTGTTTTTGTAAACTAAACCATGCAAATAAGACACAGTCATCACAGTTGAATATTGATACAGTGGAACCTACAGAAATAGGATAAACATACTCCCACTTCAGGAGATAAAATCCAGCTTCTTTGGAACATGAGTATTATATAAACTATGTGCTGACAGAAATGAGTGTAGCTTCATACTTACTGATGGTACTCACACATGGTATATTAGGTCTTACTGTCAAAATGAACACATGGTCACATGAACAACCATGAGATGAGCTGGAAAGAATGCAAACCACAGAGGGATGCGAACCACAATCAAGAATTTCAATATCCTTCTTGAGAAATATTGCATTGAGCAATATTTAGTTTACATATTTGGACTCTGCGGGACCCATTCCACAAAGAAATTCACCAAACTCCTCACAGGTGTTTCATTACAAAGCAAGAGTGATCTTAAACCAATCGGGTTAACTCACTAATCAACAATTAATGGGTCTATCAATTTCACAGTCTGGGAGAACTAAAATGGGGAAAATAGGAAAGAATGGAAAAGAAAAAGGAAAGAGATAAACCAAACCAAAGGAGAAATCTGAAAATGAAACGGAGTGATAATTCTAATAGAACATGGCAAAAAACAAAATGGAGAATGAGATTGAGGAGAATCAACTTGTGTCAGGCTGTCTGGTCAGCCAAAGTACTACACATACAAAAACAAAACAGCACGTAGCACATATCAATTCCATGTTCATACGAAGCAAATTCCATAAACAATGGCCAGCAACACTGTTTACTGAGGAGAAGGAAAGCCAAAACCACACCCACACTAATCAAAGCAACAACACTGAAAGTAGCAACAAGTGCTCACACAACAGAGGGGTGTACTACAAAGCGAGATTAAGGGGATAGCGAGCTAAATTAAGCTTCAACCCTGGGTTTTCTGTATCACAAAGCCGACTCACCTTTAATCAGGGTAACCTGCTCCGAGGCAGGTTATGTTCAGGATAACAGATCGAAACATATAAAAGCACCGCGCTTTAGCCAATCAACTCCTTGGCTTTGTAAAAACGCATCTCCATTCCAAAGGATCCCGTAGAGATATGTGAGGGATACTGAGGGAATCTCTTCGCAGGGCGATATTAGTGAGTTCCGCAAAAGATTTCCGGAAAATGTTTGGGAGACTATGAAAAAACGTTGATGTGATTGCTTCAGCAATATTTTAAACATTCTGTATCAAGTTTAAAGGTTAGAGCTCTAGAATGTAGTAGTACAGTTGTCACATTAGAAATAAACTGTATGACAATGTACTGAGAGTATAGATTTATTTGTTATGAGTGGGAAGGTGAATAATTAACTAGCCTAACGAATTTAACCTACACAATGAGCATTTTTTATTTATAGTTTTTACAAAAGCTCCTTCCTGGTTTTGTTGGAGACAACAGTGTTGCTTTTTGCTCATATGATTATTTCATGTTCTTATCCGTCCATTAGCCTGTAGGTCTATCTGTCCGTATCAGTCTTTTTGCTCCAGTACAGCCCATGCTGCATCACTATAGGCTCGTTGTTGCAGACACCGCCCCTTATGGGAACGCGCACGTACCTTGATTAATAAAGCCCATATTCACTTAGAAAGTTGATAACCATGTTCGTAGTACTGGTTAAGCCAGATTGCGGTGTTTAGGCTTTCTGAAGCCAGCTGACACAAAAAAAGAAAACCCTGGCTGTGTTAAACTTCTTTTGTAATATTAAGGGTTAGCTTAATATTAAACAAAATGTATTAAATGTTTTACTAAATGTTCAAAATATTTACTAAATGTATGGAACATTTAGTTCAATGTTTTATACATTTAGTTAAATATTTAGATAAATGTTTCAAACATTTAGTAAATGTTTAATACATTTAGCTAAATGTATGAAACATTTAGCTACATGTTTCGTACATTTGGCCAAATATTTAGCTAAATGTTTCATACATTTACCTAAATGTTTCGTACATTTACCTAAATGTTTCATACATTTAATTAAATATTTAGCTAAATGTTTAATACATTTAGTTAAATGTTCATACATTTAGCTAAACTATTATACATTTAGCTAAATGTTAAAAACCACTAAATAATAAAACATTTAGCTTATATATATAATTTTGGGATTGTACGTTTAATAATGATACCAGTTTTTTCAAAAATAATAAATGTAAAAAAAAAGGGATAGTTTTTTTGTTTGAATGTGAGAAAAAAAGTGATGTTTTTATTAAATGTTGGAAAAAATAAGTAAAATCATAGCGTTTTATGTCACATCCGGCACCCCATAATACTTTACATATTGTCACTCCTATATGGACAGATGGAAAGTCCTGAATCAGTGCATGACTTACCAATCTTAAATGTTTATATTTTGTGAGGACACTCAACACCACCCTGTCCTGGTCCAGACTGTCCAAGAGCTTTTTAGGCTGGGAAAAACAGAAGGTAAACAGGCCCGACAGATCAATACTGGGCCAAGGCAGTCACAAAGTTTCCATTAAATGCTTATTTTCTAATGACAGGATAATGACATATCTATATTAGAGACTTATTTCACTTGCATTCATTCACTTATTCACTCACTTTATATACATTTAGTCATTCTCTCACTAACACACACACACACACACCCACACACATTAAAATCAGTCATTTGTACTAAATTTGTGTGAGCCCCTTTGGAAACCTGACACCCTTGCAAAACATACTTTCAGCTCATAAGTAGCCTACTGGCCTTGGTTCAGCTCTACCTTTCAAAAAATGTGGATACTTTTATTACTATCACCTTACAGTCCATGGAGACCTGGGGCATAGTGCCCTGGTATCTCCTAAGCAGTATAAGATCCACTGCTGGTCTAACTCATCCTCCACAAACAGCAGGATGAAAAATCACATTCTGGAACTGAGAAATATCAGCCCTCAGCTCAAAATGAAGAACCCATACCCACTTGAAGGCAGGAATTTTAAAAGCGCATTACAATCAGAATCAATCCATTCAGCTGCGATAATTCCACTAACTCACTCCCCGCTTAACATGGCTGGTGAATTATTTAGCCTTGTGAGCTCAGATAAAATAAGCACATACAGCTACAGTGAGATGAGTGATTTCTCTGTTCAATGGGACCATTTTCTCCCACTGTTGAAAGCTAAACAGCATATCTTCAAGAGGCTTGTGGCCATGTGTGCAAGGTGAACACCTTCCACCCTCTGTCTTTTCAAGGGCAACCAATGCCTGACTTCCAAGCACTTACTCATTCTGTTTGCTTTCTTATGTCTCTTGAAATACACAGAGAGGAATTTCTGTTTACCAGAGTTCCACCACATTGGCAGAATTTACAAAGGTAGGCCTTCTACACTCACAAAACAAGCAAGTAGCCTAAACATCCCATTAATATACTCTACCATAACAAAGTACTGAACACTTATAAAAGCCAGAGAGAGTACGATGCACATTCAAGGCTTTGAGAATGTAGCCTATGTGTTAAGTGCAAGCAAAGCGAATCATTGCGGTTACCCTCAAATAAATGATAAAAAAAAGTATTGACACTGTTAAAGAGGAAGGATACAATACATTAAACAATCGACACTATTGGAAATTAACATTTCAATGTGATAGTTAGGTAGCTAGTAGTTCATATCTAATTGGGGTATTAGCATGAAATAATGAGGTTGTGGAGACTGATAAGATAAAATAAATGTTGTGGTTTAAGTACACTGTCCACCGCCCTGAAAGAGGTGTTATGTGCAACCTATTTTCTGACAATTATCACCAACTAAAATTTCAAGCTGCAAAAAGCTGGAACTAGAACCTACCTACTTTACAATGGCAGATATTATATAAGGCATTAGGCGGATAGTGGAGTGTTTGTAAGATATCAACATTGTAAACATTGTAAGATGTTTTGTGGATATCAACACTCTCCTGAATCAACAGTGGGATTTGCGCAATGTACACAGTTGTGGTTGCAGATGGTTGCCCATTCCAAATTGGGGTGGGAATTGAACATGCTCACCCCTGCATTGGGCTAAGCCCCTCTTTTTTGTGGAAAAACAGGTTATAATAAATCTCAACAAAAAATATTTTCAAGTTACAAAAATGCTAAGTTACTCTCGTATACAAAGCACTGTCTATAAGTCATTAATACTTCCAAATGTCATGGTCCGTGGCTATTTTTTCCTGTTTCGCTACAGTTCCCATCCTCTCTCACCGGTAAGCAGTCTATCGGATTTTTTTTACGTTCTGGTTTGGGGTTTTGCTTCTCTCTGCTTATCATTCGTTTCACCTGTCTGATTACCTGCTAGGTATTTAAGCCTCTCACTTCTGCTTCCTGGCATTTCTTTGTCATTTCGTGCCTTCACATAGTCAGGGTTGGTTAGAAAATAGCTGTTCTATATTATCACTACTAGATTGGCTTTAGCTGCCCTTGAAGCTCTTTAGGGATTAGTCCCTTTCGTTATTTTTGTTCCTTTCTCTCTTCTACTCTCTGCTATATTGAGAGTGAGAGGTTTATTTTCATTTCATTTATTTTTCACCTCTTACTGGGCGTTATAGTCTACGTTCCAAAGGTGAATCTTTGTTTTCTCCTTTTCGAGCTATGCTCAGGTATGTCTGTTTAGGAGTCTCTGTTTTCTCATTTTCTTAGTGTCTACAAGCCACACCTGTGTTAGTGGGTTGTTTATTATTTTGCTACTGAGACTCTTTTAGTGGTTCTCACGTTCGTGAGTGACTTGTTCTGTAATCGTGTTTTGTTTTGTCGTGTTTGGCTCATTGTTACAAACCAAAACCCTTACAGTACAAAGAAGCCAGTATGGATGAGATCAGCCGAGGGATAGGACTCCTGAGTGCATTAGAGCACTCAAAGCCCAACAGCAGCTACTTACTGGTCAAGTAGGGCAGCTGACGACCCCGTTACGGGTTCAAGAGGGCTGGTTCCGGGAGTTGGCAGAGAGCATGCGCCTTTTAACTGTTGCACGCCAAGCACCCGCACCTGCCGTTTAGGCTATCTCTCCTCCGGTCCCTGCACACATTGGAAAGGAGCCCAAACTACAACTCCCCCTCCACTAAGACGGTCGGTCATTGTGTCGGAAGGCAAAGTCCGTATGGACCCCGAGAAAGTTTCTGCTGTACTAAACTGGCCCACTCCTCACTCAGTTAAACAAGTCCTGCGTTCCAAGTATGTTAAACCGGACGCCCTGTCACACATCTTCGATCGGTCCGACAGCCCCGCTATCCCTGAGCCTATTGTGCCAGCTGCCCAGATAGTAGCTCCTGTGTTGTGGGGCATTGAAGTGGCGGTCCAAGAGGCGTTGCGCCTAAACCCGGGCCTGGGGGGGGGGGTCTCGCCAATTGCCTTTTTGTACCTCCTGATGTGAGGTCTCAGGTACTCCAGTGAGGTCATTCCTCACAATTCGCGGCGCATCCTGGTGCTCACCGCACCAAGGAATTTCTCTCCAGATGCTTTTGGTGACCTGATATGGAGAGGGAAGTGCACAAATTTTGAATGGACGTGGGACCATTCAAAATTATCGAAAAAATGTACCCGGTGACGGTGCGCCTTCAATTACCATGCTCCATGCGCATTCATCCTACCTTTCACGTTTCTCGTTTTAAACCATTACTTGTCAGTCCTTTGTCCCCTACTGAGAGACCCCCTCCTCCTCGGCTTGTTAGTCTCTTTCATTATTTTTGTTTCTTTCTCTCTTCTACGCTCCGCTATATTGAGAGTGAGAGGTTTATTTTTATTTAATTTATTTTTCACCTCTTATCGGGCGTTATAGTCTATGTTCCGAAGGTGATTCTTTGTTTTCTCCTTTTCAAGTTATGCTTGTGTATTTCTGTTTAGGAGCCTTTGTTCTCTTACTTTTCTGCTCATGTCTACGAGGGTTGTTTATTATTATTACTTTTAGTGGTCCTCGCGTTCATGTTTTATTTTGTCGTGTTTGGCTCATTGTTACAAACCAAACCCTTACGCCAAAATATAGGCCTGCAATTAAAAGTATTGATATCAAAAGTTACAACAAACAATATTTGCTATCTTAGCTCACACAAATTAAACAAGCTCTATTCCAAAGCAATGCTACAATGTTTCCTAAATTACTTCACGTCACTTGGCCCTGTGTTTTTTTACCTTACCATCTGAAGAGAACGTGGTCGTTCAAACTTTTGGTCAAAGAGTAACGTGAACAGTTACAGATTATTATTTACATCCAGTTCACACATCAAACCAATTGTTTCAGCCAGTTCGCCATGGCAAACCTTTGTGATAGTTTCATTTTAAAATGTCCTTTTTTACCCCAAAGCTTCATTGCTTAAATATTAACAACAAATCATTATCCTTATTATGTCTCTTTATAAATCTTTATCATTTATTTATTGTTCAATGTATACATCACACCTAACAAGAAGTACGGAATATGTCTAATTGGTTTACATGTCCATGTTATTTGAGCGCTTAATCTTCTACAGCACTGTATCGAAAATCCCCCTTTATCCTTCTTGACAACACTGATTAGGACACGATGTAGGCTTGTAGTCAAAAACACAGCTGCCTCATCACCGCTCTCCTGGGAAATGTTATCAGCTCCATGCCTCTGTGTGCGGACAGTATTTATCACACACGGCTGTAGCGGTTATCAAAATGAGCACATGCCGGCTCTTTTTCTTTCGTGTGTGAATACCAGCGGATTATCACAAGCTTTTATGCAGATTTGGAACCTTTTTTTTTTCTTCTTCTACTGGCCTTGTGGTTCAAGTCCTGCACACCTGATTAACGGGAATAATCAACAGCTAGCTGAGTGAGGCCATCAGCTGACCAGCATGTCTTTCACTGCCCAGGCCTTGGCAAAAAAATCATGTCACACTTGAAATAAAAGGTGTATCCTGGACCAGATGTGTTGTGGTGTCACAGCATAATGATACATTGTTTTTTATCAGGAGTTGAAATTCATTGCACTCCACTAATGTACCCGCGAGGGCCTGGAAGCTAGGTTGTGTAAATTGTGATGGGCCTGAAGTCATGCCCTCTTGTCCTCTGAAAGAATTTCAAGGAATGTAGTTTCTGGGGAAACAAAATCTAGCCTTACTGTTAGTCCCAGAGCCCCAAATCTTACAACTATTTTTTCTCTGTAAGAAACATCTTTTGGATTATTTACAGGTACGTAAAGCTAATGCACTTCCTGTTGTTTGGCTTACCTGAAATTGTAAACTGTTGATGACCTGACCAACAGTTGACTCTTAAAGGGCCAGTTAACTGAATTTTGAAAATTATTATTTCATACATACAATATTATTATATTCTATTTATATTATATAAGAATCAGTTGTTAGATTTAGGCAGTACTTCTTTCCTTAGTTTTCAGGCAGTGCAAGCTCTTTACTCCAAAGTACCCATGAAGAAATGTTGATATAAAAAATTTCCTAGAGCACATGTCGCATGGCCATAAGAAATAGTTCCAACAACAAATAAGATTAAACAAACTTTGTGAAAAATAATCAGGTATCATAGATAGTATAACCTCTGGAGGAACAGCATAGCTGTACAAGCTGTGTTGGAGTTTCTGGAAGTGTATTTTTTATTTAGACCAGGAAGTCCCAAATGCCCAGATAGTCAACACTACGAAGCCGACAGACCCAGAATGCATATAGCTGCACTGCACTGTGGTCTTAGCTTTCAAAAGTGATATTAAATAAGTCATATATATATATATATATATATATATATATATATATATGTTTTAAACTAAATGCTCCAGTTCTGCAAAGATATGTCTACGTACCTTCAAGCATGTGCTCAAATCCCATAAGCAGTGGGATATGAAATTTTAAATGTACCTGCTGATACAAGCATGCCCCACTTCTACCTGGTGTGGATTTAGGCTCTCTCCTATAATGGTTTCGCATGACAGGCCAGATGCTATCAGGAGGGAAACATATGTAGACAATTTGAGAGTGCAAGCCCTGTGCCATGTCAGTATTAAAGGGGAATGCTGTTTTAGAGACTGACCCTCAGCAAGGTTAAGTTCTCTGCCACACACACTAGCCTTAACTGGTGCTGTTTTTCGTCCCCTTTTGCGAGGGGGTTCTGCCCTCAATCCTCGGTAATTTACACCCCCCGACACCCCACAATGAAGCTCCATTCCTGGGGTGCAAGTAATCCTTTTATGGTTTTCTGTTAGCTTATCTGTAGACTTATCCCCACAAATCACCTCGTGGGCTTGATGTAACTGAAACCAGTGGCAGGACTACAACTGTGTTACTGGGTGGAGCAGCTTTCACCATCCATATACTTTTGCATGTCATCCAGATGACATATTTGTACATGTAAATGTATGTCATATGGGACAATATCATTCACAGTATGGACATGCAGTGCTGGTTACCACTGACATGTTAAAGCTGGAGTATATTTATATTTAATATTGGGGAACGGCCATGCTTAGTGAGAAAAATCTAGCACCATACACTTTGTTTATAACCCCAAATTCTGCATTCTAAAACCAGCGATTCGGTTAAAAAAAAATTCTAAACAAAGTGGCCTTTATGACATGAACCAATTGAAGAGATAGGCCGGTTCACATCGCAAACCAATCAACAGTGAGATTGACCTTGCCAGTTCGCCTGTTAGAAATTTCACAGTGACCCGTTACACCGGCGCTATTTCACGCAAATAATAAATAAGGGAATTGGATAAAGCTCACTCGAGTAGAAAACTAGAGTAAACATAAGTGCTCATTTTAGAAGGTGGTCAGATTTTCGGGTTTAAAGACAGACGTGGAGCTCCCATATTCTACTGGACAGGTAGGCCAAAAGTTTCAACACTACACTAATTTACTTGGACTTTCTGCTTGCCAGCCAATTGTAATTACCTATAATTAATAGTAGCTAGATTGTTATTATTGATAACGTTCCTTCATTCGGCGGCTAGTTCTTGTAAGAAGGAAATGTTTGCTAACGTTATATTTCATATAGATCGCGTTAACTAGAACCAGCTACTCGGCTGTAACCATGCATGCCAGCTGTAGGCAGATAATGCCTGGTTCAGACTAACGCTACAAAAACTCAGTGTGATGCAACAACTCTGCAACAACACAAAAGATTCCGTTGTTTTAATTTACATGGACTCTTGTAGCTGACATTTGTACTGTAACGTTAGCTATAGCCTACCAGTCTGTAATCCTGCAATCGTATCTAGAAAACTTGCACATTCACAACAAGGTCTGTAGAAGCAGTGGGATGGGGGTGTGTCTCTTTCACTGTGGGCAGGGTCAAGAAATGTTATGACAACTGTGACTGTTGAATTCTGATTGATCTTAATGTCTGTATGTGTTCTGGATTGAACAAAGACATTTTGTAACTGAGAGCTATCAGATTCAGTTGGGTTGCTTTGTATATCGTCTCTAGGATGATAATCTGCCCTTTTGTGAAATACTTTTGTGATTGTTAGTGAGAAAATTTGTCACAAGCTGGCCTCTAAGAGGAGCAAGGAACCATAAAACTTGTGTGGCTGAAGGTACAATTTCGGAAACTTTTGACTGCAATATTATATACAATATTTTCATAGCTAAATTATATATCGCTGAATTCTGAAAAACCTGAAGAGTGATGAGGATGGCATCCCTTTAGTCATATGAGACTTTTATCCATCAGTGAATATGATCAATTTCAAACCTTCCAGTATACAGTATAGACCTGCAGCTGGAATTAACCACCATTGACCAGCGCATAGATCAGCGCGATGCAGCGTGTCTGGAAACAAGCTGGAAACAAGGGAACCGGGAGGCGCAGTTCTAGTGCGGTAAGCTTCAAGACTCACATTAAACACATAAAATCGATATAGAAGTTTAAGAAATAACCCGACGTTCCCCTTTAAGTATGAGCACAATGCCATGAACCATTAGTGATTTAAAGTGCTGCTGTTTAAACTCTGTAATGAGCAAATATGAGAATCTGAGTCATTTTGAATATATGCAAGGTAGCAAAAGTGAATGAAGCCGATCTAAATACAAACAGAAGGTACCTGGCACATATACACAGAGAGCATTCGAGCTTCTGTATTTCTTCCATTGGTGGACTGTTTAGACGAGGAATGACCTTTGGCCCGTAGCAACATTTATAACTCACCCCATGTGCCCCAATCTCTCTAGGAAGTATTGGCCCAGTTCTGATAAATGATCTGGTGGAATGGGCCCAAGTAAACGCTTCTCAGCTCCAACAAAGACTCTCACTTTTTGATTGGCTATAACATTCAGAGCTAGAAGGTTGCGAGACAATTCTGGCCTCTGTTTTGGCCCTGTCTCTAAAAACCTGCTAATGACTTTCATGCTGATAAACCTGTTTATATACATGGTCTGCATAGAAAACCAGGGAAAGTTCAGGAAGACACTGAGACACCTCCCATTATGCATTAACGAAGGCGAGAGTGAAGTAACATTACTCAAAATCCACTGCTTATATTTCAGTGGCCATTTGCACAGCTCATTTGTAATGCAAAGCTGTCAAGTGGCCTACACACCCATTATAGGACCAAATTAGTCAAAAGAAATTAGATTATTATACATGGAGGATTGTATGTGGTTTGTATTGGATTGTCACAAAGATCCCGATCATTATAAACAACTGATTCTTTTATCAGTGTTTGATATAAGCAGAGTAGTAACACAAAGCAGCCACCTCACTTCAAAGGCAGTCGAATGGGTCTGTGGAAGAGAGGAGTCCAAGGCAGAGATTAAGTGCTGTCACTTGGAGATGTTGCGGGGTTTTCACATGAGTAATTGGGTGGGGAGCCAAGCAGATTTACACAATGCTGGTGCAAGGCTCTGCAGTATATCTGCCCAGAAATGTTCCTCACGTATGATAAAGTACCAGAGACCGTAGATATTTTACAAAGAAAACAATTATGAAATGTTTTCTTCCTTTAAACCTTTATAAATATGAATATTAAACTTGCATTGCTCTCTCCACATTCATATAAACACCAAATCCATTTTTTTCTGCCAAGATACAAATAGGGTGCACTTGTGCAACGCAACGTTTAAAAGACTGTGACCCTGTGGAAATGCACACTTGGACAGGCTAAGGGAATAGTTTTTTGTTCTGGTCAGCTTAAATGGGACGTGGTTGAGGCAGAGTGAGAACACATGTTGCCCCCCCCCCCCCCCTCCCACCCACCCCCCTTGCGACTTTCAGGGCGGCCCAAGAATCCGAGAGGAATCCGAGCAGAAATTTGTAGAGATAAAAAAGCATTCGGAGAGAGCCCTTTTTTACATTGTGAAATCCAACCAGAGTGAACTCTCCTCTGATGGCTCTTGTCAGGTGAATTGAGTGTGGTCAGGACCTGGATGGGTCACTCGGTGGTCAGCGGCTCTCAGCGGCTACGTGCCCTTCCCTGTTAGCAGAGGCCAGAGAAACCCGACACCGCCCCTGAGCCAATGCAGCTGCTCTGCTCACAGCTCACTTCCAGTCTTCTTTAATTAAAAGCTGTCTGAAAAAATAACAAACACAGCCCATGGCTGTAAAACTATGCTATCAATGTATTCGGGGGGGGGGGGCTCTGGGTTCTACTTTACTGTATTGTATTAAAAGGCTTTTTAATAATTGGTACTTGTATACACAGTAAGGGACAGACACATGGAAAATCTAATACATCTTAACCATTTCTTCCAGCTATAAAAAAAAAAAAACTTTAGTTTCTGTACCACACTGCTCTTGAAATAGAATAATAAAGCAGAACATACTTTTTAAGGTTGAACAGGCCATACATTTTTTCTCTATAAAACTGTACCTATAAAATTGGACCAGTTGATCGTTAACACAACTCCCGGACACATACGAACATTGGTTGCCATTACAGAAGATAAAAGTGAGGTCTTCTCAAACCACATCAGTACTGAGATTTTTATTATCAACCCATGTATGACTTGGCCATGTTTTGTGATATGTTGTGTAATATGAAGTAATATCTTGATGCTAACATAATATCTTGTTCCCATGTAAAGATGTCAACTTAAGAATCTAATTTTGAAGGACCAGTATATGATTCTGATTTTGCCTAATGGGAAGGACCATGACAAACATGGAAACAATGAATGCAACAAGGATCCCTTTATGCAGACTGATATAGAAGCTGAAATTTTTATTAAAAAAATAAATATGTTTGTCTCAGACAGCTCACAGCCCATGACTTAATTTTTTTTTAAAAGGCACACAGGAGACTGCATTTTAACAATAACTACAGAAAGTGAAAGGAGTTATTAACCTCCATATGTAATGGAGGGGCTTGGTTAGGTTTTAACACAAAACACATTGTCAGCTAGCGGATGTCCGTGCCTTGGCGAGTATGAGAATGCACGTTACGATAGCCAACACCAGTGCCGTCAGCCTGGATGTGCTCCGGTTGTATGACACACCCGTCAGCGCTAGGTGACAGTCACTGTCGCTGTTTGAGCCTGCGTTCAGTAGAAACATTACTTCCAGGACAGTCATTGGTCAGCCAAGTCACATTGCCAGCTGCAGTTTTGTCAGGTTCCTCTGGTGCATGCTATGATGGCGGACCAGCTCATCAGACCTGGCAAACTTCTTCTGACAGTTGGGCCACCTGCAGGTGAATGGCTTCTCGCCTGCAAAGACAGAGTAAGGATTCAAAATGGAGGGAAGCAGCAAATAAGACAAAAAACACGTGTTGGAGTACCTGTACCTGAAGGTCAATGGGATATGAGTCAAGGTCATTTGCAAGACTGGAAACACATTAAAAACAGTAATAACCTTGATATAAAGGTTGCAAGGGCTGGCAAAAATAAAGTCATGCTATTGTATTTTACGAAATCAGACATAATTTGAGACCGACTAAATAGCCTAGAGGTCATTTCCATATTATTGTGATCCACTCAGCCCAGCAATTAACAGTTAAAAAGGTAATCTCTGCATGCTTGGGTACTGTAACTGTGACGAATGGCGATAAGCAATAGGGAAATATAAAGGTATACGCACTTGTTTTACCTGTATGAGTCCTGGTGTGGGTCTTAAGATGGTCAGAGCGTGAGAACTTTCTCTGACAGGTCTCACACTGGAAAGGTTTTACACCTGGGTACACACAAGGGAAGACAGGAACATGCATAGAGTTGGAGGTGCCAGCATATAGAGGAGGGTAATAAAGCATGTATTACTGCACTGCACCGCCACATAGTTTCAGATTACAGGGAATTGTCGTTGATACAGTTTCTGAAAGACGCACTGTAGTTTCATTACATCACGGCCTGCTACAATACACTGAATTTAATTGATAATTTAATTTTGCATTGAAAAAAAGCTACGAATTTTGAACATCAATAGACTGAGGAAGAAATTAATCTCGAGCTGTCTCAAGAAACTTGTTGGTGATGATGCAAACTTTTCTGGCATTTCAGGCATAGAAACCCTCATGGACAAATGGACATCATTATCTCAGTAGGCTATGACCTACAATTTGGTGTGTGAAAAGTTGAATATGGCAAGGCAGCCAGTGTAACAGCTGCTCCCTCTGCACGGTTGGCTATTTCCAGTTCCGGAGGCATTGTTATATATCGGCCCATTAGGCTATTGGATAAAACGCTGCACATCATTGTGCATTTGTCACATTGTTTTGCACTTGCGTACGTGTAGTTACTGCTACGTTAGTTTACTTAGTAGCCTGTGGGCTATAAAGGTAGGTAACAAGGCTATCTATCTAGCTAGCCAGGTATAGGAGTTGTGAATGGCTAGATAGGCAACATTAGCAAGCTAGGTGGATACACTTACAAACCTAGCCGTCAGTTAGCAAATCAGCCTGCTAAATGACATTGTTGCTATCTAGGTAGGTGACCACCTAGCTAGTGATAGTTACATACCTAGCGATTGTGAATTAGATAGCAAAGGTTAGTTAGCTAACTAAGATATATTAACTGCTTAGCTTGCAGTGCTGTAATAACATATTTAGCCAGTAGGCTAGTAACAGGCAAGAATCTGCTACCTGAATAAAGCACAAACGTACGCAAGCGTAAAAGTGCACAATCATGTGATAGTACTGTAGGCCTATCCAATAAGGGGTCGTACATCGCAATGCCCCCGGAACCGGAAACGGGGGAGCCGACCGTACAGAGAGAGCAGGTTGTGCAGTTACACCGGCATGGGATGGGAGCCACTGCGGCCTGTTCCCACACAGAGATTGTGTGAGGGGCAGAGCGAATGCGAGAGAGGAAGAGAGAGTGGAGAAAGGGGTGAGGGGTTCGGAGTAAGTGGCTGACCTGTATGTCTTCTCTGGTGCCTTTTCAGTTGGTCTGATCTTGAGAACCTCCGGCCACAGTCAGTGAAGTCACACAGGTAGGGCTTCTCTCCTATGCAGGGAAACAGCAAACCTGTTCATTCAACACTACCTCTTGCTCCCCTAGCCAGGATAATCATATAGAAAACCCACCCCACTTTTCATACCCACACACATTTTTATCAAGCTGATTTTTTAAGGGCTTTTTTGGGTTGAACTGAGTACGCTTCAGCCAAACCTTTACCCAGTCGAGCTATGGAATTTATTTTTAGTGCTAATTCAAGTACAGCTGTCAGAACAAAACTACTTGTGGACAGGAAAAAATACCAATGCAAGCCAAGTAGATACTATATGAGTTGTGGTTTCTTATAAGTACCTGTTTACAGTAAATCATTTTTAATCTTTGAGTGATTTCATGTTAAATATATTCAATACCTCACAAAAGACAAGGTTAAACCCCTCATCAGTACATCTGCTGTTGCTGAGTGCCAAAAAGGCATTGACTAACCTTTTTTCGCAATATCCCAGAAATTTCATTATGTGGTAGGAACACCCTTTATCAAACTGACCAAAATATTTACCTGGCTAATGTCTTCATCTGAGCTAAATGTTTCACAATTTATAAGTAATATAGCTAACTATAATATACTATTCTATAAATAAATAACTGGTGAGCCAGATACTAACAAACAATTCAGCTACATCTACTGAACCATCTACTTGCCCACTATCTTTAAAATGTTCCGAAGTGTAATATTTTCATCGGTAGTGTGTGGCCCATTGAAGCTCAGTATCAACACTCAATGGAGTTCTTTAAATTGTTTTACACGCCTTTATGCAATAGGCAACCATGCTAGATGCCATCATTACACTCTCCATTCTCCCCAGCTGCCCCAAAGTAACCCATCTTCAGGCCAAAATAATGGCAGAACAAGTAGTCCAATCAGGGAGTAGTATTGATGGCTGGGGGGTTCATTCCAATCGGAGGCAACATGTATTAGATAAATGGAACATCCTTGCTCAGTCAAGCGTCAGCGTCATATTATGCTTACATGCTTAACTATAATTCTTTTTAGCCTCTTTTTTCATTAATAAATGTGGCTTTTGTTAGTCATAAAGAATGCATGTCATTATGGATTAAAGAACATTATAATAAATGGAAAGGAACGGTAAAATTGCGTTTGAAGGGGTTTACACGCCACGTGGCCGATTTGGAGAGATGGATCATTTATACACGCCTTCTCGCTCCTCGCTCCTCCGAGGAGAATTTACTGGTTCGGAATGTCCTTAAAGATGGCGAACCTCAATCGATTTCCGGGTCAGGCGAGGACCGAGGAGACGAGGATGGATAAAATAAGCAATTGGAATGAACCCTGTGCTCACTTCTTCCGATCTCACCTGTGTGCTTACGGCTGTGCATCTGCAGATGGGACAGTTTGAAGTATCTCTTGTTGCAGCCAGGGTACGCACACATGAATGGGCGTTTCTCATTGGCTTCTGATGACCTCACGATGGAGGGGGTTATAGCAGGCATCCGCCGGACATCCTGCGCCGAGATTCGGGGAGGGTGAAGACAGACACAGAATTCAAATTCACAGAATTCACACACACAATTCACCGAGACAAATGGACCACGGTCTCACTCTCATGTAGCTACATACATACCTATTTACATAGACACCACATAGCCACATCACAATAACATCAATAATTATGTACAATGAATACATCAGTGCACTGTTGATGTGTTCTGTCTGTTTTCACCTCAGTAGTGAATATTGTAACCATATGTGTTATTTTCTCAATATGGAGACTGAAAGCAGCTATGTTTCAATGTGATACCAGAATCTTGCAAAACTTTCAGTGCTGTAAGATTTAATGTCATGTTCAAAAATGTGCATGTAATCACTAAATCTTTGGTTGAGAAGAAAGCTGGGAATTACTCCCTTGTATAGTATTCATAGCTATTCCGTTTAATGTAATGCTGTGCAAGGCTGACTGAATTACACAATGACATACTAGTGTTGTACAGCACACACGATGCTAACATAAACTTACTTTGATATCCCCCTCTTCTGCAATAAAACTTGGTGGTCTAACAGCAAAGGCTCAAAATTAAAGGGAACAAGTGATTTATCTTGTTTAATGGCCACATTGTTGCAGTTTGCTGTAAAATGATCACCTAAATTGTCTCATGTTACTGATTTGTTATTTAAATGTTGACCCTTAGTTATATAGGCAAGGCAGACAATCTCAGGACTCAATCTCGGCAGCTCCTCACCTCAACTCAGCACTTCATCCCATCTGTTCTCAATTAGTAATAGCTTTGCATAATGGCCATTTAATTCCCCCCAGGAGTAATTAATACAACATCACAAGGTATCGAAAAAAGTTTCGAATGAAAGAGATTTTTCACTCGCCTAGTAACCCTGGTGGGATCCAGGGTCGGGTCCCTGACTCCTCAAATGAAAGTAATATTGTGAAAAATGTCATTAAATGAACTAGTAAAACTGTACGCCTGACTGGGTTTATAAAAAAGAATGGGACCATAGTGGTTTAGTCAAAAAATGTGTGCTATATGTATCCTTTCAGAGAAAAAACTATGAGGAAAAGAGAATGGTCAAAAGGGATTTAAGAGTAGGACAGTGTGGACTTTATGGTAAATAGTCGCTGGCTGGAAGTGTCTCAGCTGCAGTGTGTTGGTGTAACTGACACTGCGATGACTAGAAAGGAAAAATTACTTATTCAAAATTGTGGGGGGGAAAACGGCATGCGAAATGATTTTAAAAAACAACAAGGATACATTTAAACTACATTTTCTCTTAGAATGACTCTAGTGCTTTCTTTTATAAACTTTCTTCTCGGCCAACCGGCATTAAGATATGTCTCCGTTAAAACTGGAAACCATGTAGAAATATTACCTTTTGTTCCGAAAATCTAGACTAGTACTCTGAGATGTCTTTTGTGTGTCTCTGTTCATGTAACTAGCAGGCAGACCTCAACAGCATAGTTTGCTTAAGCCAAAATTCTGAGGCAAAAACATGGTGAGAGCGGGGCATCTTGAGAGCGGGGCATCTTGTGAAGCATATCCAGCCAACAAAGTATCCACTTTGGTTTGCGCTGGAGGTTTGAGTACTCTGTGTCCTGACCTTGGACCCAAAGTGCATAACAAAGTACTGGCAGGGAGGAGACGGGTGACCTCTGGGTGACCGCTGGAACACTGACCTGGATGCCTCGGAACATTCCGTGGGTGTGGATGTGGTACTGGGTGCTGCAGCTGTACAGCATTGGCGTGCTGGGCTCGCTCTCATAGCCCGTGGCATGGCTGTGTAGGACAGAGGAATCCAAGGCAGGTTTGCAGCAGCTCAATTTAAATTACAAAATTGCACAGTAGTATGCCAGATGTGTGTTATGCATTGTACCATTTCCGCATCAAAATGTTCCATATCAGGAAGTATTATTTCCCATTCCTGGACTTTTGAACGCATAAGAGAACGTCTGACACATTCTGAAAATGTGTTTCAACTGTTGGCGAGTAAAACATTTTAACTGCTCATATGGCAAGTGGTTCTCTGTTCTTATAGTATTATGGCAAATTGGCAATGACTTTATATATTGTATTTCACTTTTGATATTTACAAATGTAATTGTGAAAGTACACTGCAAACAAGATTTTTCAGCAAATGTGTATTCACACATTTGATGAAAAAACGACTATTGTTTGCCAGTATGCAGAAACAGCATAAAACATGTACACGTGTACAAGCGTAAACATACAAGCCAAAACAGCTTCTTGATAATCTATGGTATATTCATTTATGTATTTATTGAAACAACAGAACAATTATGCAACAATAAAGCCCCACTAAAATATCCCCAAAAAATAAAAGCATTGTCCCTGTTTGTAAATGTGTCCATGTAATATTGACTATAGGCATGCATTAAAATGTATTTATCTTTACCTTGGAGGGGGGGGGGGGGGGGGGGTTAAATTGCTCTTTGCTCCACAAGACACAAAATTTGCCTCTCTGGTCTGAGGTACGACTCCCAGAAAGATAAATGGGCAACTTCCCCTCATCCCAAAATTTATACCTATTGCCAGGCAGTAAGCTGGCCCCTGGCTTTGACCCTAGATTAGGGCTAATTAGTTCTGCTTTATAGCTCCTTTTCTATGTTAGCACTTTCCTATGTGACCATATGACCATATGTGACCATCTAATCTTCAGGCATTCCAGGGTTTTATATAATCATTCATCAGAAACTTACAGAGAACCTGAACATCTGCTCATTCCATAGACACAGTGAGGTTGCTCATATAAAATGCCCAGATATAGCTGGTGACGGTGCCGTGTAGTGGTCAAGTGTCAAAAGGTTGCAGGTTCACTTTCAAGGTAAAGCACGGCCCTTGCATCCTTTAGCTAACCAAATTTCTAACCATGCTATGCATTTAAATCCAGCAGTTTAATTGTAGTAAATGGTGTGTAAAAATGTAATCCATGTAAGTTACCCTGTATATGCCCCTCTGATTAACAAATTAATAACATCTGAACTTTTTACTATTTATTTTAATTAAAACAAATGTATCCTTTTTACTCCTTATTGTTGCACATTCTTGGAACCCCAGCCAGCTTGGAGCAATCAATCCACTCCAACCCTGTTCATAACTGGCTAATGACATTGTCCAGGCATGTGCCTGAAATTTCTAAAGCACAGGCCCCAAACTGTTTTAATGACAAGTACCTTTAATGGCCGAGCCACTTAGGAGCCCTTAAACTGAATGATTTATGACATATATTGGTACCAATGTTCTGTCAGATAGTTAATAAATTATGCTACAGATATGAATATGATATCCACTCGCCCTGTTATTTATAAAATGTACATTTGGCTTCAGCAATAATTATTTCCCACAATAGGAATGGATATAATAGCACATCATTGGTTCTTAAAGCACTATTTGATTGTTTTGAAGTTTTAGAACAATGGCTACAAGCAGCCTTTAATATAAACAATACATTTGATTTAATCACACACTTACAGTAGCCAATCACACAACTGCCTTAACATAACCCTAATAAGTAATTTTTTTTCTGTTTAATTGTGACTGTTGTTTCCTCCTGATGGAAAACTAATGTCATACAATTCATTAATTCATTCATTTTGGAGATGAACATTTTTACACCTCTGGCTCATGCCATCTGTTGCTTCAGAGATAAAGGTCTGTGGAGTTGTCTGGACAGGACACATAAATCCATTGGCTTGCATTACCAGAGATGAACCCAAGCATCTGGGCTAGCTTCCACAGCTCAGTAAGTACCAGAGTGCCTCCATTTACTAGAGCACTATACATTAACAGATCCATCCTTGCCTTCTTGCTTTTTGCAGTGGTGGAGGGGGTCAATCCCTCCCCCTAACCTCTGTGGATCTAGGCGGGCTCTGGGACCCCAGAGAGAAGAGTTGTCCCATTGTGCCCCGGTCCACTTCCCTAGCTCCCTTGGGCCAACCCCCTCCTCCCTCTATCGCATCTTGGAGCACGGTCAAGGCTGCCCTTCTGCTCAGGAAACGTTCCACAGGATATATTCCTTGGGAACAGACAAAACAATGTCTAATGCCGCATGCTGGAAGATTTAGAGGGCGCGTTGAGGCCATAAAGCATCAAAGTAAAGAGCTGAAGCACAGCACGCCTACCCCTTCATTAGGGTCTATGGGGAACCAGCGAGGCCTCCCTCTGGAGATAATCCTCAGGGAGGACACATCGACAAGCTATCTGCATATGTCAGCAGGCAGAGGTTCCTGAAGTCTTCAAGACGCGATTCCGCAGGCAGGAGATCAAGGGCCATGGAGTAACATGCCTTTCAGGGAATGGAGAGCGTCTATGATCACCACTAAAGACAGGTCTGTACACATGTATTGCCAGGGCCGGGCGTGGCATGATGGATTATGGGAGATTAAAAGCAAGTTGGGACTCTGCGCAAGTGAGAGAGAATTTCATATGAAATGTTCAATCCATACCATATGCAATAAACTAACCGTTTCCTATATCTGACATAGCCCTTTTTACAGATCTGACTGTATAATTTTTGGCCCATTTAGAGAATATAAATAAGCCTAACATGGAATTTAGTCCTGGATCAAGAAGAATCAGACACTGTGAAATAGCTCCAGTACTGAGGCTTGGGCAGGTATCAATGGGTTCAAATCCTAATAGGATTGTTTTTTTTGTAGCTGACAGGAGGAGGTCTGACTGACATACCCCTTCATGATGAATGCCAGTATGTTAGCAGGGTTCCATGCAGTGAATTCCAGACATGCCATTGGGCATCACTGCAGGGAACAAAATCAATAGAAAAGAACAGAAAACTTTTTGAAGACTCAGGGGGGATACTAGATTTGAAAAAAAATCAAAATGCATCGCAAGGAAATTTAACTAAAGCTACCTTGTAATTGAAAAATGTCTCATCGGAGGCATCCTGGGTAACATGGAATGAATGCAGTGCACAAAACAAAGCCACACCTCCAGGGTGATGAATTAATCCAATCCCACACACTCTTCAGACTCAAATACTGATTCATTATTAAAAACTTAAACAGTGGGATCATTATTTATCCTGGCAGATGCTTACGCAAACACATATTTTTAGACTTATCGGAACCAGTGAAACATCTCAGTGTTTCAGTACTACACAGAAACACTATGGGCTTGGTGCCTGGCGCGCAGCAAATGAGGTTCTTATGGTACCAACCTGAAGGGGTTTTGAGAAGGAATCTTTGACTTAGACAAAGTGTTCTAAGGGGGTTATTAACTCTAAGCTTCTAAATACGCTGCTTCTCATTAATTATACACAGTGGACACTGTCATCCATCATGGTGACAGAACCATTATGAGCCATTCTGGACTCAGCAGTTTCCATGGATCCTGACTTCAGGCGTTTGGTTGATTCTGCCTGGATGGTGGCACTGATCAGCATCACCACATGGTTACACACATCTCCTATATTGAGGTGGTATGAGCTTTTATAGTCATAAAGGGATTTGATGGCTCATTTTGGCAGGTAGGGGTACTGGTGCATAGGAGCCCCTACCTACTCACTATAAGACTACCAGTTGTACCAGAGATCCACTACATACCAGATATGTATACTGTATACCAGAGAGCAGGTGTAGGTGGCCATGGCCATGATGTGAGCGTAAAGTACAATGATTATTGAAGTTATTTGTCTGAAGTCAATGCTGCAAGACCTCATTTTAAACATCCAGCCAGCTTGGAGTTAAGTTTATTACCAACCCCCAACAGCTACTGTATCTGCTGTTCATAACAGTACATGTGTAGTATACAGAAGTAAAGCTGACTGATGCAGTTTTATGCATACAGTTCCATTATGCATGACCCTTTGAGACTGTTTGGAGCTGAGAGAAGGGTAAGGGCCCCTCTATTCGGAAAACTGATAGGCAGTAATTGGGATGGGGTATTCTAGGAAACCAGTAGTAGATCACAGAGTTTATCTTAGCTTGCTGGGCACTGCTGTGCAGAGCTGACCTTTGAACCAGAAGAACCATACCACTAGCTGCAGTTTCTATTATGAAGCAGGAAGAGATTTGTACTCTGAGGGTACACTCTCAGAAGAAAGGGTTCCAAAAGGTTCCTCCATAGAGGAACCCTATCTAGTTCAAGGGTTCTTTGTCAGGCAAAATGGTTAAATCTGGAAGCTTTCACACTTTTCATACCTACCACAGAGGGTTCCATAAAGAACAAAAACGGTTCACCTATGAAGAGAAGCCAAAGAACCTTTTCAGAACCCTTTTTTCTAAGAGTGTGCGTGCATGCACACACACACACACATACAGACAGACACACACACACATGCACAAACACGCATACACACAAATATAATTTAAAGAATATATACATTTGTAAATATGTTTATATGAAGTTAACTGTTGCAATATATCCCATTAACAATAAGTCACTTTGATTGAGTTTGGTTTAACCCCAAGTGAGTTCGGCCCCCTAGTGATAGTCGGATCCATCCAAATTACAGTAGTCATGTTTCTCTGAAATCATAAACTACAACTTTTTTTTTAGACGCAGGGTTGTTCAGAAGGGTCACGGTGTGCGAAAACACCTCTCTGAAGTTGCAGTGCAGGGCAATAAAACAGCAGGGTGCTAATAGCCCAAACCATATTTACAACCACCTTTTGCTATACAGACAATAAAATGCACCCTTTATAAACGCTAAGAAAATCATGTTCTGATATAGGAACAATAATGTATTTTTAAAACGTTGTACAAATAAGCATTATGTGTTTTTCCCTTGCTTACTGTACTATGTACAGTGCCCAATGTACTTTCGATTTAGTAGACACCACATTTTTTTTTTCAAAATTTGTGGTATAAAAATGTTTAATGAAAGAAATGTCCTACCTGATTATGAAGCTACAACTGTTTTCTGGTTAACCCTGAAGAGCTTATCTTATAATATTTCGCCAAAGTCCAGTACATTCAACATTTCCGCAGTGAACAATTATCGCACTTGCGGCTCTAATACATAACTGTTGTTATGTAAAAACACACATACTTTTGGACATATATTTTTTTTACATGTATAAAAACATTAGGCTACGTATTTTTAGGCGTATTATGTATATACTGTATGTGATGACATAACTGTATTCTGTTGCAAATTTCTGAATGATACAATCTCTTCAATTCAAACTTTAAACCATGAATGTGCATTGAATATTTTTTTTAGATATTGTCACTTAAATAAGACTAGTAGAAACTAGGCAAAAAGTGCCTTTTGTGGGCCAATGTTAGATAGGGTTAACAGGGAAACTCCATTTGTTTGTAATTGTGTTTTCATAACACCCCCCCCCCCCCCCCCAACCCCCTTGCCTCCAAAAAACACTGTCCCACAAGGTTATTTTCTCTTCTTTCAGTGAATCTATTTTTAACTAATTATGATGACTACTCAATTAGGGGAGCGGTATGATTTTATAGGAGGGATGCGGAGGGGTTGTATGGTGTGTTGTTGTGTGTAAGCTGATTGATGTCTTTATTTTGATTATATCATGAGAGAAGGTCTCCCACTAAAATCCAGCAGAGTTCCTCTTCCGTCCCTTTCACCTCATTGCTTCCTACCCCAGCTACAGGATGTGCTCAATGGCAACGTGACTTTTGGAAACGTCTTTAAAGGCCGATGTGAAATGTTCTCTTCAGAGAAAAACCGAAACAAAACCGCAGTGGCAATGAACATCCTGTACGGTCTGTGTTTGTGTATTTTTGGGGTGTATGTCTGTTTGTCTGTTTTAAAGCCAAAAGGACCATCTTTAACCAATGATGCTGAAAAATTCCAAAAATTCTACAGCACTATGGCCAGTTTTGGCACTTGATTGAAACGGAGGTACATCAATAGAAAGTAGCAACCTTTCTTATCTTTCCTCGATATCAACCAATCTTGTGCATGTGGTAGGTGCAGGAGGTGGGATGTACCAAACCAACAGATATTTCTGTCCCCACCCCCAAAATATGACAGCTACTTTAAGTACTGTTTATAGTGACAATGTTCTAGCCTGAGATATTAGCCTTTAAGTATCCTAACATACAGTATGTCCTTTTATTCACGTATATTAGCACTCTCTTGCCAGAAACATGACTGATGTGAAGGTCAAATTACTGCAAAAAGTCAGCAACTTGGATTATAAAATTTTGTCTGATTGGATTTGGACTTGAAATTACAACAAAGAAGATAACTCTCACAGGTTGGAAAGTCATATTTACCATAATCCTGAGAACATTATGTACATAGCATTAAGTCACTTATTGCCAACAGGAGAAATGTATCCATACGTTTGAGTCACACAGATGTAATCAAAACCCACAATACAGAAATTTTGATTGAATAACGTAAAGCGCTCCTGTCCATCACTAGCCAATAAGACACATTTTGTGCCCTCATACCCAGGAAGGGATTCACTGAAACTGTACCTTTTAAACAGGTCATAATGCTTGGTTGGTAGAAGGCCACAGGAAAGTACAAGAGGGTCTGTCTGGTACCTGCTGTAGGGATTCCTCAGGAGCAGTGCCTGGTTGCTGGGGCAGCTGTCGGAAGGCGTGTGGCAGCTGTACACAGGAGGCGGAGCTGGGAACTGCTGCTCACCTGTACAGCCCACAAAGACACAGGTCAGGCAGCCTGCAATACCATCTCTCCCCAGCATTAAAACCACATGCTAAACATTACCCCACCTCGTTGAACCCACATTGCAATCACTGAAAAAAAGCCAAAATATCACCCCTTTCTTTTCTTTCAATGCTAAAACCACACACAGAGGTCAAACGAGCCGAAGCAATCTTTCTCCCCCTTCTCAGAACTTCAAAACTACGACCTGCACATTGAAAGATGCCATATTTTTACATTACTAGGAGAAAATAGCTAAAAGTCCTCTGTGTAACATCAATAAAGCAAACCAGTTGATTAATTATAAGTCTCCTTCTTGGAAAATAAAATAAAATACCCAATCCCATGGAGACAAGCACTTCTGCATTAGTAACTGAAATGTGAGTGGGAGTAAAATAGAAGAGAAAAAAAAAATCAAAAGTACCATTTGTGATCACAGTCCTCTCTTAACTTTCCTCAGACTTATACTTGTACACTGAAATATGGAAATGTGGTGTCAGAGATTTTCCCTGGACTGCCTTGTGCTTAACCAATCGGTTGAGTTTTCTGTGAATCGGGGCTGATTCAGAGCCGTGTGCATCCAGTGAACCTGGGTTATTAGCCCATTTAACCCAGAAGGAATTCATTCTCAAAGATGAAAAGCTGAAATGTCAAAGGAGGCAGGGGAGCCAAGCGTAGCCTCATACACACTTAAGTTCTGAAAACAATATTCTCTTTCAAGCAACAAAAGTAAACCCACACGCCTCTATATCAAAGAGCAGATGAACAATCCGGGCGCTTTCTACGCCTGAAAACATTGTGAATTGGTCCCCTGGTAGTTCTAAACATTCCAATATTCCATTTCCTTCAGAAAAAAAGAGGGATAATTTATCTCCACAAATTAAGAGAAACCTTACTCTGCTGTTTGTTAGCTTTTCACGCACTGCCGGGGAAAGAACATGCAGAAGAGGCAAAATGGATGCTATGTATTTATTATCCTGACAGAAAAACACTGGGTGTAAGTTAACTTGTATCTGATTTCACAATGGAAGGCATCTCTTCAGAGAAAAGCCAATACGCTGTAAAAACTTTTAGATGACTTCAACATAAAAAATAAATCAAGATTCTGCAAACAAAATTTTGAGTAAACTGAACTTCTGTACACAAAGTTGATTAACAAAATATCGATTTAGTCAAACTTATCCATGTGTGTTAGAACTAATGTTTTAGGTTCTTTGTACTTGAAGCGATAAGTTGATATACAGTGGTGCTAGAAAGTATTCATACCCCTTCACTTTTTGCACACTTTATTGTGTTATAGATTCAATTTAAAAATTTTGCCCATCAATCTACACTCAATAACCCATAATGACAAAGTGGAAACATGTTTTTAAACATTTTTGCAAATGTATTAAAAATCTAAAACTGAAATCTCTCATGTGCATAAGTATTCATTCCATTTGCTTTAATGTATTTTCAAAGTATCATAATTCATATTTGGTTGCATATCCTTTGCATGCTGTTACTTCCTGAAGTCTGTGGCCCATCAACATCAAACGACTTTCGATATCTTATTTTCAGGTACTGTTACAAGCGATATGATAACCTGTCTGCATTTGAATGGATCTCTAAGGGAATTGGGGGGTGAGCTATCAAACGAGACCCAAACCATCACTCTGTTTCCAGATATGGAGTAGATGTGGATAGATCACTGCAAAGGTTATTTCTCCTGACTCATTTTCCTATAAAACTCTATGGAGAAAAAAGTCAGCAGAAGAAACCCTTAAAGTGATCCATCCACATCTACTCCATATCTGGCCGTAGAGTGATGGTTTGATACCTTAGACCCTTGAACTTACAGCCATTTCGCCAGTTGTGTGTTCCATACTGTACCAGCGTAATTTACAGCTAAATTAAGTCTATATTAATTCCCATAGAGATCAATTCAAATGCAGAGAGGTTATAGTATCGCTTGTAACAGTACCTGAAAATAAGATATCAAGAGTCTTTTGATGTTGATGGGTCACAGACTTCAGGAAGTAACAGCATGCAAAGGATATGTGACCAAATATGAAATATGATACTTTAAAAATACATTGAAGCAAAGGGTATGAATACTTATGCACATGAGAGAGTTCAGTTTTTTATTTTTAATACATTTGCAAAAATTTCTAAAAACATGTTTTCACTTTGTCATTATGGGTTATTGAATGTAGATTGATGGGCAAAAATGGCAATTTTATCCATTTAAAATTAAATCTACAACACAATGCAGTGTGTAAAAAGTGAAGGGGTATGAATACTTTCTAGCACCACTGTAACTTAAGTTGTATCAACTTAAGTTTTCAAGTACAAAAGACTTAAACCATCCATTCTAACACACATTAATAAGTTTGACTAAATTGATCTTTGAGTTAATCAACTTTGTGTCCAGAAGTTCAGTTTACTCAAACTTCAGTTTGCAGAATGTTGACATTTTTTTATGTTGAAGTCACCTACAATTTTTACAGTGTAGTGGGAGTTTCACATCAGCCACTTATCTTAAAACATACAGAGAATGCATACCTGCAAAGGGTGTTTTCAAATTAAAATACCGCATTTGGGAACGAACAGATAATACATCATAAACACATATTTCCCTTCAAAGTTGCCCAATGGTATTCAGATTTTTTCTTTTAATTTGTTGCTTCATCATGGAAATCCCATGTTATTACATAAACGGAATTGATTTACACAAAAAGTGAGCATTAACCATAAACTAGTGGCACTTTCCAATGAAAAAACTAGAAATACACATCACGCTTTATAACTGTGTGTTTGGTCCATCAAACATCAGCTAGTTCCAAAGGAACAGTATACTGAAAAGAAAACAATGGTGATTTGTTGCGCACAATAAAACACGTGTTTTAATGGTTTCTTGGCACATTGACAGATACATTTATTGTAAACTGCCCTGCCAGAAGATGACTTGCTGCTCACCCCTCGATGACGCCATGTCTTTTATGGCATGGCAAGAAACACCCCTAGCTTGCTTTGAACTTGTAGTTTACCTCAAACAGCCTTCTAGCACTTTTCTTCATTAATAGCTTTAAGCTTCTTTTTTTATTGTATACACTTTTACTTAGCCTACAATTGGCAATGTTTTTGTTTTTATAATACCTGTCATTATACTTAATGATTAATGATATGTCAGCAGCTAGTGTTTAGTCATGAGTTTATATATGGTTTATAGGGTAACTACACCCTAGATCACTTTTTTTTTTTGCTGTAAAAGTGTTTGTATGCTTACCGTATAATGAAACGTATTCATCCATTCTGTTATATCAACAATTCTGAAATAATAACATAAATCAGGAAAAACTGGTAGAAAAGCGTCTTTCTGCTGCCCCAAATGGTTGAAATGTCCTTTCTGCTCCTCACACTGCCCCCGCCCCAATCGTGATGTCAGAGTACCTCTTTGGAGGTACCTCTACGTCATATAGATAATTGTTGTCGCCCACAACGGAAACAGCCGGCATCTGATTGGTTAGACCCACTACGTTACTTCCGTTTCGGCTCCACTTTTTAAACCGGAACAATGTTGCGTCCTGTTCATAAACTCTCTTATTCCACCTAAATAGTCCACTAAAATATGTTTCTGAAAATATTTGAGGTGAGAAATAGGCCATGCAGTTGCTGAATCTTGATTTATATTTGATGTGCAACGTCTAGTTTGTACGATCCTATAATAATTTGTACAATCCTACATTAATTTATGCAAATGACGATGGACACAGCTCCTGCTCCCCCACCCCTCTCCCTCGCTCACCCCACAAAGTATTTTTCTAAATTGTTTCATGGGCGGAGACAGACTGAAACAGTGGGGTTAGTTACCCTTTAATAGAGTACTCAAGTGAGTACATCAGTCATGAGCGGAGTCTGGTTTCAAAAGTAAATTCCCTATGAAAGATAGAATGGGCTTCGGAGACTATCGACTATTTCTTGAAATCTGATTTATAGAATGAGCCGAAACGTTCCTGGATTAGCCTGTGTGGTACAAGGATATATTCCATCCCAGATAGCAAGCAAATGTTGAATTGACGTAGATTCAATGTGGAATTCCGACGTTGATTCAACATCAATTTGCTCATCGAGATCACGTTGAATAAACGTCAGAATACCGACAAATATTGAATAATCAACGTTAAATATAGCTAAACATGATATTTAAAAGTTTTAACATTTGTCACCACCACTGACTCACTGCATTTGCTAACTGAACTAGTTAGTAGCCGATAATGTCAGTAACTGTAGCCTAAATAATTCACCTCACGGCAGATTGCTTTGCCAGCTAGTTGGTAGGCCTAGACATTAGTTACTGAACACGTAATAAAATGGATAAAAATACAACTTCATTGCAGTGATTGTACTGTGGGTGAAAAAATAACTTTTTGATGATTATTCAATATTTGTCGGTATTCTGATGGTGATCTCGATGAGCAAATTGATGTTGAATCAACGTCGAAATTCCACATTGAATCTACATCGTTTAACGTTCATTTGCTATCTAGGATATATTGCATGTTCCAATTTTAATTTTTTAAAGTAATGCATTAATGAATGTTGTTCGACTTGTAGTCCACATTAATGGACTACATATCCAGTACTGCAATGCATGGTTGGAAACCAGCGTATACTAGTCACTTGAGTACTCTATAGAGTGCTACAATCATGACGTATTTTTGTAGGCCAATTCGGAGGTTTCTTTCGGGCATGGGTTCTCTCGCCAGATTTCCAATGGGGTCTTACCATGGGGTTTTCGAATTTGTGTCGAATATAAGGTCTGTGGTTAATATAAGCCTAAAATATTTTCACGTTTTGTTCATCAAGATAATCCCCACAAAAAACACACTTTTTCCGATTTTTGAACCACACACGCAATTAATATAAATTAAATATAGCGTTATGCTAAAGTGAACTACATATACACTACAGCAGTCGGTCGCATTCCGTAAACGTCACTCACCACCACTGGACAGTTTTTCGAGTTTTCCTCCTGCGTTCAACTAGGCCCCAGCGCTTTGTAGCCTATTTGCTATTTCCTGGAGCAAAGCAAAATCCAGAGCTGCCAAAATTGCTTATATAGGCCTACATACGTGATTCATGCTTGTCCTTTCTGATGTCGCAGGTTGCGGTTTTTTTTATTAGGTTTATTTTTTTTTTTAAATAAGACATTATCTCGCTTATCAATTTAGATAATAATTTAGCTATTCCACCCCCTCACGTCCACAAACGCCCTACTCTCCCATTTGTTTGGGTGTGGTTTTGACGGGGAGGTTGATTAATTTTGTCTCTCGAGCCATATTTGGCAATGCTGGGTTAGCTAGCTAGCAAGCTAATGATAGCTCGTGGCAAGTCATTTTTATATTTAGCTAGCAAGCTAACGATAGCTTATGGCAAGCCGTTTAAATTAGTTATTAAATTAGTCTGAACTAGCTGCCCAATATCCTAGCTGGCTGGCCATATGAGTTAAGTTAGCTAGCTACCACGATTGCCTAGCTACTAGCCAGCTGCTCCAATACTAGCTACATCCTAAGTGCAGCTAGTTTAACTAGAGCATTTTATTTTGCTTACAAAATAAAACAGCTTCAAATGGCAGCTAGCTATCTAGGCAATTGTGGTAGTTAGCTAAGTCATATATGACCAGCCAGCTAGGAAAATAGGCAGCTAATTGGGACTAATAAGGTAGCTAGCTATGGAAGTCGAATAATGTTACATGTTAAAACGGCTTGCCATAATAGCTTGCTGGCTAGCAAGCTACGAAGACCTTAGTTTTAAATAATAGTAAATAATTCATTCATATTCTTGAATTTCATATAAAACAAGTTGATGAAGAACCACAGACCTTATATTCGGCACAAATCCGAAAACCCCATGGTAAGACCCCATTGGAAATCTGGTGAGGGAACTCATGGCTCAAAAATGCTAACTCACTTCTGGGTTTTAGGACTGCAAACTGTAGCACTCTATAACTGCCATTATATCTGCTGTAAGCCCCGCCCAGTTCAGTGCTTCTATTTATTATCTGTTCCCAAATGCAAATAAAGATCATTTTGTTAGTCAAACAGATACAGCCACAGATACATGATATCTCTGCTCACTCCTAGCAGCACCCACACATACACACCTATGGACATACAAGCATGAACACTGATACACAAAAATTACACCCACCCACAAACAAAAACAAGTAGAAACACGCAAGTGTGCCAACACATAAGCACAAACAAACATGCTCACACAGACCTAGTACATCATAAGGGCAGCAGCATGGGATAGCAGGCAGTTGGTCGGTCTGAATGCTGTACTCATTACCCATGTTGGTTGGCTGAGTTAGAGGGTCCTCGTGCTTGAAAGACTGGTTGGAGAATTGGGAGGTGTGGTGTGTGGGAGCGTGGCCATAGTTGAGGGCATTGTCAAACGCCACCGTGCCATAACCTATGAAGGGAGTGATGGAGAAAGATGGGACAGACATCAACAACAGTACATTAACCTCACGTTTAATATTTTATGTTATTTATTTACTGCAACGAAATGCTTTTTAGGTTAAGCAAAAAAATGGTCTCTTTTTGGAACTGCCATCATAAAAAACTGCAATGAGATGCAACATGGAAGCAGTTTATTATTCAACTTTGTCAGCTTTATCACCCTTTATTGTGCATAATACAAGAGAAAATATGCTCAAAACAAATCACAAGTTGTGCAATTAACAATTCTGGCAAACTTGGTGTTTGCACTACAATTTGAAGGCAGATGGCTATATAATGTCGCTGTCATTGTAATGTATGTATCAGTTCACTCATAGACAGAAGAGAAAACATTACAAAAGTTTCCTGACAGTAATCATAATTCGCTGGCAGTATTTACCATGATGCATTTTTAAAACTACGACACAGAGCAATATTTTCCTTACTATACACATTATTGAGTATATAGACATGGATTCTACCTCTAGTCTAGCATAGATTCTAGTCTCTGGAACTCTAGGGGTGGAACACCATTCTTCCAAAATAGTATTCCATTATTCCCTCAATTGGTGTTTTGATGATGGCGATGAGAGCGTGTGCATTTCACTTGAGTGCGTGTGAGGCAGTATGGATGTTTCCTTTCTGAGAAACAGAGCATGTACTCGTTCAAATATCAAAAAAGGTGTGTGATCTTTTTTTATTTTACAATGGTGAGACATCACAAGACATTGAGTTGATGATAAAGGTGAGCATCTCACAATTAAACTTTTCACACACTTTGGACCGTAAGCATGGAATGTTTAATACCAGAGGAACCACCGGCAGTTCAACATCCATATCTGAAACAGGGCGTCCGCTGTACGGGACGCATTTTTCAACTTCATCTCACCACCCGTCTGCCCAGAGGTGAGAGGAAGCTACCCAGGTAAAAACGAAACCTTGGCAGGACACCGAAGGGGTTACACTGGACTGTGGGTGAATCATGCAGACCCCTGACCCCGAGTTGACACTGTCTCATAAATCACCCCGTCTCAACGCCACCTCCATTAATTACCGTGCACTACTACTTTCACAGCAGCCGCCGACACAAAACTCATTAAGGCATCCTATTTTTCTTCTGCCGGTCCCCGACTTTCCGAGGCCTGATATGTTTCAGCGGGAATGAGCTGTGATTTGGCTCTGAGGGGGGAATCCCTCTAAGCTGTTCAGCATCTTTTCCGAGAGCTCTCTCACGCTGGCCGAGACGCAGTACTGGTTGGGCGGGAACGCAATACAAAAGTAACTGGGAATTATGTCCCAAACTAGCCTTTCCCCTCAATGAGTTGTTGCTCCTTGTAAGTATTGTTCTTTTGATCCACGGCCTTTTTAATGACATATTTATAAGGCCTTTTGATAAAGCTTTATAAATGTGTTTTCATGAAAGACCATTTTTCAAATAAGCATATTTTGTTCTGAGCAATGTTTTTTAAAATTAAATTAGCAATGATTCATGGGACTGCAGTGCATTATTTTGTTGAAATATTCCTTAAAATTCCCCCCCACCCCAGTAAAATAGCAATATATGTATATATACATGTTTACATAGCCCTTCTTTTAAAAAATGCCATTTTATATCTCCTCACTGCAAGAATGGAATATCAGTGCTCATTGTACAAGACCTCAAGATTGGCTCAAACGTCAGGTTCCACATACTAAACAGAATCAGGGAAAACAATGTTGTGCTTTGCACACCTGGTATGAGTTGTGTATTTTAAAAATGGATTCATTGTTGCCACTAAAAGAATCACAGGCATTGATTTTAAATCTTGCAATTACAATTTGATTTAAAATTATTGGTTCATTGTTTGGCAAACATTTATTATTATTTTATTACCTTACTATTGTTTTTTCTCCTTCTTGTTTCTTTCTTTTTATTCATCTTCTGCCCTTGTAACTCGCTGATGATGATGTCGTGCATATACAATATGTGTATATTATTAAATGTACTATTTATTGATCATGTGATCAAAAAATAATACATGTAATAATACTGATGAATACATTGTATTCTCTGATATGATAATTCACTGGTTTTGTCATGTGAATAAGTCAGCTTTTGAGATTATTCATGTTGAATTCAGGAAACACCATTAAGACACTTTTGGGAATATGCTCACATCTAAATGCTGATACACATTCTTTGGGGAAAAAAAGTCACCACAGTGAATTATTTTAATTCCATATTACATTTTGATTCATGACTATATTGGCCGTGAAAATTATATTTTGATTTCAGTGTTTGTTTGGACATTGTGACAAGGGGGCAATCTTTCACCTGCTGTTATAAATCTCTAGAGGAAGAAAAAAACATATTTGTAAGTATGGTCTAGGAATCACGCGGTCAAAGGCAGAGACACTCCAGTCTCACAGCTGCGTTGTACTCCTTATCAGCTCAATAACTCATGAAACAGACCTCTCTTTCTTCTTCTAACAGAGTTTCCCCCGCTTCAGACACACACACACACACACACACACACCATTTCGGCAGATTGCTTTATCCCAGCTTTGTGCATACCCTTGGTGACCTTCACAGTACTTCTCCAAGCCGACTGATTCTTGGCTATGTTTTCCTGGTGTTAGCCTGCCACTGCTCCCGCAGGAACTTGATAAAGAGGTTGGCCCCCGCAGCAAGCCATTTTCAAAAGCACGTTCTTTTTAATTAGGCCCGTACAAAAGCCGGCGATTTATTACAGTGCGCTGAAAGTAAAGCCGATGTCTATACATCCGTTTGGAGATAACTGTCCCATCTTGAGGGGGCACCGATGTCTCTCCTTGAGAAGGACCGCAGATATGGGATGCTGTGGACCAGCTGTGTTGCAGTGGGCATGGCGAATGGGGCATGGTGGACCATAGATTTGTGTTGGAAAATGATTAACAGAGACTATGAAAATAGGAGGCCACAAGCCAAACTAACACTGTTCCCACATCCTGTTGCCTAACGCGTACCTAGCCACAACCTTGACTGCCAAAATGAAACGGGAAAACAAAATGTGCTACATACCATTGTTCCACTTCACAATGCATGCACATATGGGTGTCAGATAACATTAAATTAAGCATTGCTTCAATGTTTTATAGTAAAAGAAAATATAAATATATCATGATATTCTTATAAAAATATATTCTGTTATTCTAATAATGAAAATATTCGGGCTGATTAATAGAATTAATTGTGATAAATATGATTTTAAAAACCAGTGGTCATAAGCATGTTACATTTAGATGAGGTAAGGAGCTGTTAAATACCATCAGCAAATGCTCCATATTACCAAAGGACAAAACCGAGACAAAGTTTAAGTTTTACAAGATGTTCTGGGGTTTGACACCTGATAAAGATCACTGAGGATTGAAACATTGATTCTATTTTGTCCTTTGTAATTTCACCAGAGTTTCCATTAGTTCATTTCCATTAGTCTCTGTGTGCTTTTGTGCATTTCCTGTTATTAATGGCATTGAAAAATATTCAATAAAAGCAATACGAACAATACCAATGATCACTATTACAGAAATGTCATCGGAACAACGGCGCATGAATGTATACAGTATTACATATAGTATATTACCACTGAAAACAGTTTTTTGTTTATTTGGAACAATTAAACATGTATTATTAGGTTTATTTCATTCTGAAGTGTAATTCACTTCACTTTTTAAAATATAACTGTAAACAGTTAACCCTGGCAACTGCCATTAGATTTAAAATGTGCATTCATATTTACATAACAATATATTACAGTTCAATGTGTATGAGATGTGTATATCCATACTTTTATATACTATTTTTCATAAATAAGTATTGAATTTTTAAAAAACTGTCTATCACCTATCTTGACGTCTAATAATTTCATTAAAATTCTAAAATGGCATATAACATAGGCCTAGACATTGGTTTAGATTCTCATTAAAAAATACATATGAAACCTAAGGAAAACCCCAAATATTAAACTGAAAGAAGAAGTAAAAAGAAAGAAAGAAGAGGAATGATTATTCCAAACAGAATCAGAACCGGTGTGGTCAGCGATGATTACAGACAGTAATGTGCAGTGATCTTTATGAAGTTTAGGAGTTTTGGGATTACAAATACAGTTCTTCTGTGTAGATTCAACCAAGGCATGATGTTAGCTTTCCCGAATAAAAATGTTGATGACCATAGTACAAACATTCATAGACTTTTATTGTACCAAACATATGACCCTTGTAATAAGTAATAATAAGTAAGTAAGAATAAATACAAAGCCCATACGTTTACTAATAATTCTATTCAATACTAGCAGGCCTGAGGTTCAGTGATCGAAGGTGTTGACCTCTTTCCTGGAGAATGGCTAGCCCTGCACACATTTTTTCGATGTAATGTATAAGAGTGTTGGAGACTTACCCTGGTTCCTTGGGGCTGGCTGGCTGTCCACACAATTGGGCAGGTAGGGGGCATTGGTGAACATCCTAGCCTGGTTTCCAGGGGGTTGGCTGGGCGGAGGGGCTCCGAATGCCCCGTACCTACAGGCCCCGGTCCCAGTGAACTGTCCGGAGAAGTGTAAGGTGAAGGCGCTGAGGCTGCAGTGAGGGTCCTCGTGGGAGTCGGCCGCCGTCCAGCCAGGCTCCTGCTTGATGAAGGGGTGGGTCGGGAGAGAGCTGTACGGCGACCCGCTGTGGAAGTCCAGGACCGGGGCCCACTGTGGGGTGCTGCTGACAGGGAGGGTGCAGCTCCCGCTGCCCCCCGGCAGCGCTGGCACAGCCGGCAGCAGGGCGTTGAGGTCTCGCATGTCCGACCCCATCAGTCCGCCAAGGTCCGCGAGCCTTATCTCTGCCACTTTGTTCACCACCCAGCGGGCACAAATTTCAGCGGGCAATACGGCCGTGCGACTGTAAGCGTTTCCAGTACACCCCTGCTACACAAGTCCACAAGTCAAGTCCAACAAACCGTCATAGTCAAGAGAAATAGGTTAACCGTTTTCCTATGGACGGTAATTTAAAAGCTCACAGCAAGCACGCGTATATTATTCAGTCGGAGTGGTCCATGCTGCGGAGCGTTGACTGATAGTCGAGGCCGGTCCCAGTGGTGATGCGGTCTTGGTTCTGTCAATGGAGGGGAGTGCGGGGGCGGAGGAGCTGCCCTCAGCTCTGTTACTCATGTGTCTGTTTTTCGCTGGAGTCCTGAAAGCTCAAATAGAGCCTTACTCTGGGGTTGGGAGGAGGAGCCCACGCCAATGAGTAAGGAGGATGAGTCCACCACTTCATTCACTGACCCTCTTCTCTAAACATCTTTCAGTCTACTGCTCCAGTGCAGGCAGAGCAAGTGAGAATGTGTGAGAGAGAGTGCGCCTAGTGGGGTTAGATGGATGTAAGACTATATGGATGCTGGTGTGTGGTGGGGGAGGTGGTTAACTGCTTTCAAAAAATGTATATGCTTTGTTTCACACATTGGTTAATCTGTCAACAACTATGTATATAATTATTCCAAATCGTTCTGCAGTTATTCCCCAGTTTGCTATCAAGGAATTCTTAAAATATATATTTTTTTAAATTATATATGTGTGTGTGTGTGTGTGTGTGTGTGTGACATGTGGCCAGAAGTGAATATGCGTGACTGAGCTTTCAATTCAGGCAATTTTTAAATAATTAGATATTTTACATAAAGACGTATATTTTCTGAAATGTTCCGTAGCCTAAACAAATTCAAGAAACATTGGCCACAGACGAGCCCATTTAGTGCGAAATAAATGTGAATGTGTTTATTTAACTGGAAGATGTAATTTATGTCCGTATTTCTGATATAAACATTACTTAATACTGAATAATTACGTATAGGTTAAATTTGAACGAGCTTGCTGGAACTTCTCCCGGTGCGTCACAGTCACAGCCCACCCTAACCTTGCTATTTCCCACGCTTCATCTTCGAATTTCACCCAGGAAAACAAAAAATACATTCTGTATTAACCTTCACAAATATTATGTTTATATATTCTTTTAAGTTAAAAAATATATATTATTTAAATCGTTATTTAAATGTTTATTAAATATTAATAAATATAAGAGACAAACATGCCAGACCAAGTGATCTGGTGGACTTGATTTTCTTTTTTTTATTATCCGTTTGTTTGTAAATCTGTTATGCTTTATAAAAGATCTGAACCTCCCATCTCCCAGTAGCCTATCTCGATGTGTTATAAAAATTTAACACAAATTACCTACTAGGTATTTGTATGTTTGTTGGTTTTTTGAATAATCAAAAGTTGAATAATCCACGAAATGTCGATTGGAAGTTGATACCGAAGAGGTTTATAATGATGATGTGTGATAATGATGTTGGAAAACCATTGAAAAACATGCAATTGTTTAGGCTAGATTACTAAATCTTATTAATAAGTAGTTATATTGTATAGTTATAGTATTATACAATAACATATATAGTTACTATAATTATGCCAAATATCGTTAATCAGGTAAATCTAACGATAGTTTCTGTAGCCTAATGTTCATATCACAGAATTAACTTCTTGCTCTTATTATTATTAATGATATAATGGTTAATGATTAGTCACCCGTTTTTGAAGATTTATAAGTGTATCATTTTGTGTTCACAATTGCAGTAACCGGCTATTTTATGTATTAAAATCATAATTCAACCTGTGGCCCACGACAGTTTATTTATTGAATATTGGTATAAAGCAAAATTATTACAAGTAACATTATTGTTTATTGTAATCCTCGTAGCAAATTGTTATAATAAACATTTTATGGTTATGATTTTTATTTACATTAAATATATTATTCTAAATCGTTAGTTCGATCGTTCAAAGTATTTAAAAAAATGTGTGAGTCTCTTATATCAATAGGATTTAGTGTTTAAGAAAGAACAGATTGAAGGAAGAAAAGTGCGATATAATAGTTTTGTCATTTAACGGCGTTTATTAGACAAGACTATAGTCGTGTAGCCTGTGCGTAGAGAATTCATAATTTATTGTATTCCCTCAGATTGAAATGTAAAAATAAAACATCACGACATGTAGATTTCTCAGGGAAAATATATTCTGTCAGTTCTGCTCAGATAAACCACTGACATGCATTTCCTGGAGGGGCACACAAACAATTTGTTGACAGTCTACGTAGATAAATAGTTTTATTTCGAACCGCCTTGGCTACTAGCCTACTCTGAACCATTCTTTAGAAAAATATAAGTATTGTTAATCAAGCTGATTCATACTATCTGACATGGGCCTGTTGTTTACATTATTAGAGGCCTATAAACTATCTCCAGTACTTGGAAATCTATTATGATAAATAGTAATACAGGAGTATAAATAGCCTACTAGTTTAGGCATTTTCCGCACGTTTGTTTTGCTTAGACAGCAACACAGCTTCCGACTCACGCTGTAAAATAGCCCGAATTTTTTATTTATGTTTCTGGTCTGAAAACCGGCCTTATATAGCTGACATACACTATGTGAATACACTTTAACAATCTCTTGTCAAATTTCCGAAGACACGTAACAAAAGTAGTGACCTGCTACTCTGGAGAAAAAAAAACAGTTTAGACCTATACATAAAAAAAATTAAAAACTCCTCTTGCATATCTGTTACTGGCAGTTTGTCTCACGGGAGATCCAAATAGGGAACGGCCGAAAAAGTCAGGTGAACGTAGTTAAAGCTGATTGATGGAGTTTAGCACGGAGGGAATTCTGTTTTGAATATCTAAAAAACACGTTAACTGTTAAATAAAAAGGCATCAGCGACGTTCTATGAAACTTACACGCAGGTGTCCATATACCTGCATCAATGTAGAGTAGTCAAAGGCGTAATACAGTCCAATAAAAATAGTGAGGAATGGCTTCCATCCATTTTTCCGCCTGGCTATTTGTTCTTAGATTTAATTAAATTAGTCTACTGCTTTTTGCGGCTCTAGCAGCACATGGAATTGGTAAAACTTGAAGAAAAACTTGACCTAAACCTGTTAAATAAAGGACATGAATAAATATATAAAACTGAGGCCCTACGTTTCAGTTTTACACATAAAAGTAACACATTTGTCAATGGGTTTGTTCGTAGCTAATACAAAATAAAACAAAAATAACTTTTATCATATATTGCTTATTATATTTGATGTTAATTAACGTATTGTTCTTTTAAACAAATGTCAGACAGGCGCCAGTACACACCATCAGTACTGATTCTGTATTATGGAAAAACAACTCCTGATATTACGAACTTATAATTGTTAAATTACGTATTAATAAATGCATAATAAATAAATAATAAACACATAGCTACAGTGTACATGTTGTTCCAATATGACAGAAAAAAGACAAAGATTTGGAAATAAAAATTGGAGGTCAGATTGAGAAAATGCCATATAAAGTTACAATGTGTACTGTAGTGTTGTCAATATAATGCAGCACATTAATATTGCACTAAACTTCAACAATTCATTAGCTAATTATTTCTAAATTTATATTTATGCTTTATTAAATCATTTTAACTGGGGATAATCCCACAGGTACACATCAAGTAATACAAGTTACTTTTACCTTCAGAATTATTTTTTTTTATTTATTGTGTGTGTGTAAGTGTGTTTACGTATATATAAACACACACATATGTGCGTACATGATATGATTATGTCAGCAAGTGTGTGCTAAAGGAGAAACATTATGATGTACATTTCTGAACATTTTAGTGTGCTCAGACTTGTATTTGATCCTTGGATGTATTGGGTACAGCCCTCACATATGTGTATGCAATCATACGTCTTCCATGGGATGTTGCCTTCTATGCTGTCCTTGAGCAGTCTAACTGCATTTAATCTATGAACTTTTTAAGGACATCTGTTCAGCTACTGGTTTTGCAAGCCGCGCTGTGTTCAGCTGTGTGATAACAGCAGTTTGTACACTGTGAGGTGGACTCTCCAGGGCAACGCCACGAATGACCTGTCTATTCTGAATTTTAACTGACAGCACTGTGCCGTGGCACAACAGTACTTGTAGCTATGGTGCTTGTTCTTTTGACCACACATGAAAAGAAATGTACTTTTTTATTCTTTTGAATGGAACTTCTAAATTCGTCTATGATATAATCATATGTATAAAGGTAACTAATATACAACTACTATGTTGCCACAAAGAGAAATGACATTTTTGTAAATGTAACTGATGAAGAAAAATCAATCCGTCAGTCAATCAATAGCAGTAATGTTTTCCAGGGAGAAAGGGTCGCATTCAGTAGGGTATAGCACAAACCCAAACTGGTCACAGAAACTTCCCGGGTTGGTCAGGCAGGGTAGGCCAATTGCAGAGCCTACAACGTATGATTGGCTGTACATTTCCAGGGCTTACGATTTGCCATGGGAAATTATAGGAAAAAATAATAATGCAAGTTGAGTATATAGATGCATTTTTGTTGTTATATTTAAAACAATGTCCCTTGAATGAAATGAACTATACCAGGCGCAGGCATGAGATTCCTCAGTGTGTCTGATTGGAAAAGGGTATGCTTATCTGCAACATCCTAATTGCTTTTTTTTTATGTCACTCTGTTACGGACTTTCACTTACCGCAAACAAGGGCAAGGGGTTCTCAGGGCTCCCTTTAAGGTGCTGAAAAAGTATCTGGAGCCGCTTGTTAAAACGCTTCAGCTGAACTCCCTCCCCTCCTCGAAAGCCCTGGCCATCCTGGAGTGAATCAGACAGGACGTGTCTCAATTTGTCCGCCATTTGCACCGCTGTGTGGCCCGGCGGCTCAACCCGCGCGTGGGGCGGCCGATGCGAGGCCGAAATTGATGAGCTCAGAACTTGCGCCTGCTTCTCTCCGACTTTGCAGCATCTGGAAATCTAGTCTGGGACTCGGCTGAAAGCCGCTGACCCGGGATTCAACTCTCTAACTCAGGGAGAAGGAAAGAGTGAGAGTGAGAGAGAAAAAAAAGCTTGTCAGTGTCAGAGGAGTCACGGTGCCAGAGACCCTTTATCTTCTCATTATCCAGGGAATAGGAACATGCTTGGAGAACATCCAATTCCCGGCAAAGGCCACGAGATACAGCGCAAGGAAAACAAAGTGAGATCCATTTACCTGGATCGGTGCTGTGCATTAACACAATTGAGAGAATAATAAGTAAAAAGTAAGAAAAATGTTGTTACAATTTTCGTGTGAAATCGTTTCATCAGCGGTATATAGGTCTTTGCTCATGTGTACCTCTTCGAGGCAAATGAGAGATGGATTAATGACAGAGACCAGAATAGCCACATCAGATTGGTTTATATTAAGAGCTGTTTGCCTTCTTTAACATGTATGTGAATATTGCTCCATGTTTTATGAATCATGCAAGCTCCGAAAAGAGGACAACAATGTAAGCACATGGACCCAGCTGTGCACTCAGGATTGCTGATGAATCTGAAATCAAGCTTCCCTGTCTCCATATTTAAATGGAGCCCAGAGAAGGATTTGAATGGGATGCATCCTGAGGATAGCACTAGCATACTACTGATAGCAGTTTCCCCGCCCCGCAACCCGGACATTATTTGCATTCTTCTTTTTAAACTGTGATTACAATGGTTCCTGAAATTCCTTGATGAATTTGACTATGTCATGCCTGAACCTATTGGCTACTGCTTATGTTATCATTGGCTTGTATCTCCTTTCAGGAATGACAATAGACTTAGTTCAGTAAACGTTCTGTGCCTGTCAAACGGTAAAATAGATACAAAAGGTTCACATAAGGGGCCAGTCCCTGTCAAAGTGAAATAGTGAACAGTATCACAATCAATTGCATATGTCTAACAATATGGAATTGTTACAACATACAATTAATTATTCATATTTTATGTCTTTCTCTCTCTCTCTCTCTTTCTCTCTCTCTTTCACTCTCATGTTGTAGACATGCATGCATGTGATTCAGGAAGCCAATGAAATCTATTTTAATGCTGATTTACAATTGTGCGCGTTTCAGATGCAACCTCTTCAGATTCTGTTCCTACGACAACCAACACGTGCGCGCTCAATTATCTCTAGTGAACACAGTGACTCAATTCATATTTAAAAAATATGAGACATAAAATATGAGAGTCATAAAATATGAATAATTAAGTATGTTGTAACAATTCCATAATGTTAGAAGTATGCCATTGATTGTGATGATTTTCACTATTTTACTTGTGACAGGGACTGGCCCCTTATGTAAACCTTTAGCTTTTTCTTTCACTGTTTGACTTGACACAGAGATCAGCCATGATAATTTCTTCAAAGCTCCCTGGAACAGAAAAATAAACAACTCTATAAGATCGCTCTACTGATAGCTGTGGCTAAATTAGCCTCACAGCTGAGAGTTCTGGTTGAGGAGTTGATGCCTATCATAACAAAGATTCTGAAGCCACACTATTTCAGTTACTTGTTTTGGAAATAGGAAGCTTTGGTCTGTCCAATCCCAGAGGAGCACAAAGGCATCTGTAGATGTCCAAAGAGCCATTCTTAAATAATAGCAGAGAGAAGTAATGGGTCCCTTGACCATTATGGTGCATTTTTTCTCCACAAACAACAAATTATCTTAAAATAAAACCTGACTGTTTTTTTTTTGCCCAAGAGGTCTTCAAAAAAGAAAGAAAGAAAAAAAAACACAATCTCAATGACCCAGAAAGTATGCTGGCTGACCATATCAGCAGCCATATCTAAGCAGAACTCCATCAAGGTAGCAGACTCAACCTTTGCGTTTATTCGGCCACTTGATTGATGTCAGCCCCTAACAGGCTTTTGTTTCTCAGATCAATCTTTGGTTAGGTCTGAGTTTAAAACAACAGTGCCTTCAAAGACAGGGAAATAGTCAGTGCCAATTTTCACCCGTGGATGAGGACACCAAAGTTTGAAGTTGCTTGTGGTGGCTTAAGTAAACATAACAAACTAGATGGGGAAATTGATGGAAAATGTGGAATGTGAGTGGTTTACAAATTCAACACAGTGGAGAAAGTTGTAAGGACGAGCTGTAGCAAGTGGTAATGTTGATGGATCTAACCTGTAAACTCCTCCATGGTCAATAAGCAGTCATGCATCTCAACGTACCCCCCAGATATGTTAAACTAGCTATTGATACATGCTTCAGCTTTGGATTCTACGTAAGACACCGATAGCGCAATACAACTGAATTACACAATGCCACAACAATGTCCCGCGGTAAACATCCGTTCTCATAGGGATGCAGCAGAAACGTAATTGATAATCTACAGTGTATAATGTGCTAGCAACATCTCTCTCCAATTCTCCATGTACTGTATAAAGTGAATTGGAAATGGATGTAGGAGATAACGAAGAGAAATTTTTGTGGAATGAAGTCTCTTTTCACCTGGGCTATGAAAGGGAGGCTGTCTGATTATAGTTCACTCCCCTTCACTGTCTTTTGAAACCGGGGTGGGTTTCTAGCCAGCAGCCCAGACAGTTGGCACAAATACTGTTTTAAAAAAACACAGTATGGTCACTCACTTCTAATAAGGAACAAAGAACGTCTTTACTACCAGTTAAAGTGTGAAAAGGGCATTGAAAGCAACGTGAGTTCTTCAAAAGAAGGTGGCAATGGCCTTCATTTGGCTGCATACCTTACAGCGATTGTATATTTTTTGATTATTTACCGTGTTATAATCACTGCTGTGAAATAATCTAACTGAATTGAAAACTTACTCATTGTCTGTTTTAACATTGGAAATATTGGCAACTAGCACTATAAATGCACACAGTAAAATCTCCAGTGTTAATTCAACTCTAACAGTGTACATATGAGCCTAATCTGTCCAGATTAGGCTCATATGTACACTGCTAGAGTTGAATCAACACTGGACATTTTGCTGTGAATTTACTGTGCACTACTGTACAGATACAAGCCATGTTTAGTACAATACTGACACAATTATCTTTAGTAAAAAAACAAAAAAACAATACTTTGCACAAAATGAAATTGATAGGTCAGGGTTTCGAACATCACTTACAATAGTAACGTAAAACCTCAAGCACAACTATACAAATTTCACAATTAAAACATTTATGTAAAAAAGTTATTTCAGTGTAAACACTCAAAGAAATCAAAGAAAACAATGTGGTCCATAGAAAGCTTACATGCAACTATCACAGAGCAAATATTTTAGCCAGAAAAATTTGGGCTGCTATTGATATTATAGGCAGGTGGACAAAAGGATAATATTTAAATCAATGTTGCATGCGATGTTTCATAACAATATGTGTTGGAATGGTGCATTAGGAAAAGAAAAAAAGTCTTCTAGTGTGAGACACTCTGAAGAATTCAAATACTGGCTTCTCTTCAAAAGGCTGTATGTGGAGACATTCTCTCTTTAGCTGGATATGGGAACCCATCCAACATTACCTAAACAGACAGAGAAGGGATGGAAGAGGAGGCAACCGTGTACCGGTCAGAGTGGTACGGCCAGCTGCGAGCTCATTAATTAGAGCACCTCTGAACGGCCTTGGTTGCTGGTTGAAAAGCCCTAAACAAAATTCCTAATGAACAGCTCAAGCCAAAATGGAGTGATTGAATAAAACTACTGCTCACTTCAATGTAACAGGCTGATCTCCACTGAAGTTCACAGAAATAGGCCACGCTCTTTCAACGGAAGTTCACAGAAATAGGCTACATATGGATAGTTTTGGATTTAAACTTTTTTTCAATGCCCCCAAAAAGGTGTTCTCTAAATAGATTACAATAAAAGGAGGAAAAGATCCCTTTTACCACAATCCAGAAAATTTTATATCTTCAGAACATTAAATTAATCTTCTGCAGAGAAATATTTCATTCGTCATTTACAGTAGGTTTATGGGAATGAAAACTCAGAAAGGCTGGCTCCCATCCAACAGACAGGAGAAATTATGTCTGGTCAAGACATTTCTTCAGAGATAGTATCTCCACATTGTAGGATACAGCTTTGGTTCTGTAGGAATCAAAAACCAGGCCCACAAATCACAGCAAAGTGCTTATCTCTTGCCAGACAGAAAGCCCTGAACTCTGTGCAGAGGAACATGTCAAGCTTGTTTTCCAACAGGGGATCAAAATCTGGTAATAAAAGAAGAGAAGGTATTGCTCTGATTAAAAAATGCTACGCTGTGTTTAAATTAAAAATACCACAGCTGAGGACAAGGGTTCATTTATGTAGGAAATGTCTGCGTGATGATCTAGTTTTCACAATGCTCAGATGCTTTTGAGAAGTACCAACTACCTCAGAGGACAATGTATCACAAATGATGACCAAAGTCAACGACTCTGTATGTGCAGGAAATGAATGTCAGTCACATGACTGTGATTGTGTTTCATTTTCATTCATGTTCCTGCAACTATCCTGTCTTTCAATATCCTATGCTGTTGAACATTGTTGTTCAGTTGTTTTGTGCATGGACACTTCATGCAGACTAAGATGTTTATCAGACAGAACCCCGTGGTTTTTTTGTGGATGTATTTGTTTATTTTTGGGGAAACTCATTTCGTCCTGCCTTTTTTCTATGTTACAGGTACTCTGGTTTACCGACATAAATGTTAACCTAAAGTTCTCGGGGGCATTCCACAAAGCAGGATAAGCAAGTTAGCCAGTTAAGAAAGTTAGCCAGATAACTGTAAAATAATACCATCAAATAACCTCAGAATCTTTCTTCAGTATCAGCAGCTAACAATATGTATGACTAAATCACACTCCTAACGGACCCTAATGGATTTTCATTGACTGGAATCTCACTAATGTGACGATACAGTTTTATCGTTCTCAGAGTTTTCCGGATAACTTGATAATCCTGTTTTCTGGAATACCCCCCCCCCCCCCAGCAACACTTCACCACTCATTGGTTAATACCTGCGTTTGCATGTATTTCTGTAGTAGAGTAATTGCGAGATTACCCAGATGCTTTACCTCAAAATTATTCTGCAAGAGACTGTTGGTGCCAGTTTACCACTCTCCGATATCAGGTAGAAAGCAATCAATCATTCAACAAAACATTGTCATGCATTCAAGGCCAGACCTAAATCATCCAAATTCCGGGAATATAATGGCTCTTGCTCCATAGATTAGAATTTAAAAATAGAGCACATTCCTCCATTTTGGTAAATAACGTCCCTACATACCTTTATGTAAAAAGAGACACTGACATGAGCAATGACTCTGCTAATTAACTGGTTTAAACAGAAATAGGCCTGTAGGCCTGTGTAATCAGTGTTACCTAAAAGTAGAATTTCATGTATAAATACCCTTGTCATACATAGTGGAAATATGTACTTTGCTCTAAAGTTTATAGGCTTAAAATGTGATTTCAAGATTGACTTCTGTGATTTCAGACACAACCATTCTTATCGCTGCAACAAAATGAAAAATGTCATAAAGGTTGCACACACTAGCATCAATTATTATTTCAGTCATAAAACCTTTGACCTCATTTTTCTCACAGTGACAGGTCATAAATGGTTGAACTATGCCGTACCAGTCAAACAACCGTATAGAAAGCTGGGTCATTGTTCCCTATCAACGTTTCAGAGGAGACTTTCTCATTGCGAACGTATCGTTTATCATTGCCCTCTACAAGTTGTCTAACCAAACCCAGGATGATGTATTTGAGCCTTCTTTCTCTCCATCACTCTTTCATTGTGGAATGCAAACAGTCAGAATGAATTCTCGAGCAGTGAATGCATTACACCGTCAAACACGGGCGGGCAGAACGGCAGACGGACGAGCCTACCGAATGTGGCCACTCCACATGCTTTGAGAGAAAACAAGCGGTCAGCCGTATCATTGGACAGCAGGATCACAAGGGAAAACACAGAGAAGTGTTACATCGTTCCCCATGCCTATCCCATGCCAATGGGGTGAGTCAGGTCAGCATTGGGTGCGCCAGGCCAGGCTGCGATCCCACAAAAATGTCTGTGATAGAAGACACCTGCTCGAGGCCCATGTTCCCCACCATTAACCTCCTCGGCCAAGGCCTGCCTTCTCCCAGAATCCACTTGGCCCTGGAGCCTGGAGTGCCACCGCCCAGCATACCTGCGGCTCACTCGAACGTGACGACGTCTGACGAGGAAGGCCCGGACGGTGGGAACCGAGCGCCCAGCTCAAAGCTGAAAAATAAGACCGGCCCTGTACAACCGGGAGGCAGCCGCATAGAAACTGTGGAAACCAGAGGAGGGAGAGTCTGAAGTTGTCACCTTCACTGGGGTTCCTCTCAAAACACAGAGACTGGGGCTACTCATAAAAGTGAGTTATGCAGTGATCAAACTGGGGCCTTTCCATGTCTAGCATGGTGGAACCCAATACTCAGTTCAATTAAAAGGAGCGAGCCATAACAAAATCTGTCACCCCATTATCATCAATGGTGATCACAAATTCCTCCTCCGGTGGAAGGAACAAACCACAAGTTTTCCTCACCTAGTTTTTAGCTATTGCAAGCACTATACCGCCAAGCACAAAATAAGACAAAATCATGCAAGAGTTATGTTTTTTTTCCAAAATCATAGGGCGGAGGTGGTAAGACCACAAGTTTTTCTGCGGCGCTAGTATATATAGAATGCACCCCTGGTCTAATGAAAAAAAACTATGATGCACATGGAGTTGACATATCAAACCTTGTACAAGAAAAATAAAGGCATTCTGTTGAGTATCTGATCCTGGCAGGATCAGCTCAGGATAGATCCATTGACAGGCCAGGATACAAACTATTGTTTGTTAGTAGTATCATCCAATTTCTTTGGGAGCGAGCATTGTGAGCCAATGCATATTAAATCCATCAGGCTCTGGTTGGTTCTTTGTGTAATTGTACCGATACTGCAATTAACCAGGAAGAGAGCAGAGGCAGTGGGAACCTGTAGATTAAATTTATCTGGTGTTTTCATTAATCAAAGAGGTGCCATCGAGGGTCAATGGGCAAAAGCAATGACGTGCATCAATGGACCGATATGCACAGCTTGCTTCCACAGACCAGACCTTTTCAGATGGACAAAAAAAGATTATTGCTATCAGTGCTAGTGTTACAGGCTATGAAGGTAGGCTCAGTAAGGAAAACACAATTTACTTAACCGTGTGGAAAACCTCAGTTCGGTGTTTAAAGGTTCTCCAGTGCTGTCTGCAAGGGCAGCCCATTAGGAATCGTGTTTAGGCTCCGCATTACTGGGATGGCAGGGCGCCATCCTTCAAGTTATGGGTTTCTTGGGGCATAACCTATGCCTGTACAACACCAGTGTGGCATAAACCATGTCTATACAGCACCAATGGGGTATATCACAACAAGAGTCCGATGCAACTGCCTGCAAAGGTCTGATGGTATTCATTTGGGCCTCATGGGTTCAACATGCACATACATGCATTCACTTCTATATAGACAACGCTTTTCCTTTTGTTTCATAAATACGAATGATTTGCTCACCGTCTTCCCGTGACTTTGCCTATGTTTAAATAGCCATTCCCAATATTCGGTTTATAGCCAACACCTTCACGTACCTTATGACGGGGTTGGGTTGTTATGTCAACACATGCTTATAAGCGCATCTATAGTCGCAATCTACGTATACTCTGACAAAGGGTGTTCACACCCAAAATCTGAGCGCAGTAAAACTGAACATTTACACAGATGCATGTGCTTTTATTTACAGGTTGTATATTACACTTACCAGCATAAACAGACACCTTATGGACTCACAAGAGCAAAAAAAAGATAAAACAATAAAAAGGGAGTTTGGCCAATGTATAAACTTGTCTTACCTTTACTAGGTTGGACTGAAATATAATGATATGATTTAATGCATTATTTATGCCACAAATGTATAGTATTGCTTCGCTAGCACAGCAGAAACCTTTAAGGTGAAGAACATAAACTGTTGTCAAATAAAATCATATATACTATATACTTCTATTGTGGATTACCATTAATTCACTGTTGATATGGTCATGTTAACTGCTTATCAGCAAGCACCCGCTGTGTAATTTGAAATTCCGATGAAATGCATTGGCTATGTGATAACAGACATCTGTTTATGTAATCTTTTAACTTTACATATGGAAATTACAAAGAGCCGTCATAAATTCCTTTCTGCCCTATGACTGTCAATTTAAATTAATGTACCAGTCACATGCTGATTGGCACAGAAATAAGTCATTCAAGCCTAGATCAAAAGTGTTTCCAACCTTTTCACTATTTTGCAGTTTTAACCTGTGTGGCCAGTAAGTGACTAATTCCATTTTGAAGTCAACACGAGTTTATATGTATGTCCTTGAAATATGCAGCGGAATGAATATTTCATTATATTATATTATATTATATTAATAGTAATCACCTCCACTGACATTTCATTTAATTGTGGGAAATCAAAGGGAAGAAATTTAACCGGCAACAGCCCCAGCCAAAGCACGCTCGGTGAATGTTAATGTGGAATTACTTCCTGCAGTAAATTAAATGAAAATATTTGAGAAAAAAAATCCTTTATATTTATAGTTTTCTATGACAATGAAATCAAATGTATTAAATATGTTACTTAATAAGCTTGATCAGATTAACAGGATTTGGGCTTCCTGTTTTTAATACAGGTTGAATAATGTAAAACTGGTAAGAATGTTCTTAAGATGGTAAATACTGGCATTAAAATAATTAAATATGATCCTCCTGAAAGGTGGCAGTTTTTCCACCAGACTTGATGTTCAGCAGGTTAAATTACCATGTCAGTTGTAACTAATTACGTCTCTGATTGATGAGGTGATATGGGGCTCTTGCATCAATTTGACATAAAAACAAATTCCATATAAATTTTCATACTTAATGTAGCAAAAAAAAAATACTTGTACAAATTGACAAAAACACTTATTTTGAAATTCTATATATTTTTATCGAACTAATGGTGGCACTTATTGAATCCACAAAAAAAAATCTCCAATATAACTCACAAGAACACACATCCCAGACATCCACTTGAAAACAGGAAAGATAGCTTCCACTAACTAAAATACAACAACAATATGTATTCACTTACCATCACTATTAAAGGATAGTTTTGAGTCATTGACTAGACACTGGTAAAAAAAAAAAAACTACACGCTACAAGGAGACATTCTGAATCTGTGGGCTCTTTGAAGGGCTCTATTCATTCTTTGTTCGATGGAGCTGAATGTGATATCCCCTTGGACCGTGATTTAGACAGTAATACATCACTTGACTAAGATGCAACTGCAAGGAAGAGGGCTGAGGAATGAGAAATTACAGCTTTACAAGTTTTTCTGAAAAGCAGGCATTTCTCTTTAAGGTGTTGTGCCCCTCCGAGGAAGACTTATGAGCCGACATCTCCATAGGGCAGTGGTTAATGCATGGAGGCATCTCGGCCCACCTCCAGGTCCTCCCTCAATCAATGCTAAAACGGCTCATATTTTATGAAGCACATAGCTAGACCACCAAATATATAGGCAACAGTGACATATTTCATGGCAGAGGGAGCATTGTGTAATTATGTGCATTGTGTAATTATGTGCAGGTTTAAACCTTTCATACACTATTTCTTCCAGAAGCCACTATCTCATAATTAAAAGATTGATAACTAGTTGGAAAAAGAGAGACATTACAAGTATGTTGAGATGGGCCTTATTTAAGAGAAGATAAATGGTGTGACCTGTAAACTTTAAACCTCCCCTCACCTCTGATAGCACTGAACCAGCTGGGGTTGTATTCCCTGCACTGTGAGGGGTAATCTTATATAGGAAGCAGAGATATTATTCATTGTGGGTGTCTGTTGGAGAGTCACTGAGGTAGATTGCACCCTGTGCTCATTCCTCATGAAAACCTGTAGACAAGAAGCAAAAATTCATGAAATCTTTATGTTGATATGCTTGTGAGTGTTCTAATAGTCAAAGGCTATACATTTGTGATAAACCATAATATAGGCTACAGTTTGACTGATTAATAATTGAATGATAATTTAGGCATGTATATATATATAATTAATTGAAAGTATACAACTCACAATGCCAACTGAGAAGACACAGCAATCAATTTGAAATAAAAAGGACTGAATGACTATAATAACAGTGCATAGTACATATAAATATAATTAAACCAATTTATTCAAACATGCTAAATTACTTTACTAAATTACTAAACTACACTGCCTGGCCAAAAAAAAAGTCGCACACTCTAATATTTCATTGGACCGACTTTGATTACGGCGGGCATTCGTCGTGGCATTGTTTCGACAACCTTATGCAATGTCACAACATTTTTGGCCAAGATCTTGTATTGACGACGGGAGAGTCTAACCACTCCGTAAAGTCTTCTCCAGCACATCCCAAAGACTTTCAATGGGGTTAAGGTCAGAACTCTGCTGGCAAATTCATGTGTGAAAATGATTTTTCATGCTCCCTGAACCACTCTTTTACAATTTGAGCCCGATGAATCTTGGCATTGTCGTCCTGGAATATCCCCATTGATAGGATAACCTGGTCATTCAATACATTCAAGTACTCAGCTGACTTCATTTCATTGCTGCATAACGTTGCTGAGCCTAGACCTGACCAATTGAAGCAACCCCAGATCATAACACTGCCCCCAGAGGCTTTTACAGTGGGCACTATACATGACGGGTGCAACGGCAACTTTTTTTTTGGCTAGGCAGTGTAGCATCCAAAGTGTTTAACCAAAGTGTATGTAAAGCATTGAAATCTAAGTATGGTAGAGTCTGCTCCTTTAAACTGTTAACCCAGAAGAGGAATATTTGCAAGAGAGGTTTTACTACGTAGAGCTGAGCAGGCAGGGAGCTCAGTGGGTTTTGTATGGGTGCCGGCACACGTAGGTGTGGAAGGCAATGAGGCAGCCGATGTGGAAGCAAAAATGGCACTGAAGAGAGGGGTAGATCAAACAATTTGTCTAGCTGAGTGCAAATCCATTGTGATGAAAAATCTAACATCTAGATGGCAGAAAGAGTGGGAAAAGGAAAAGATGGGAAGTCATTATTTCTCAATACAAGACAGTATTAAACAGAGGTGGAAATCCAGGGGACATACAGTAAAAGTCCTACCATGTGTTTCTTCCACCCATAGACTCAGCCAGCTGATTTCACTAATTAGTTCTACCTCCTTGCTGAAGAATTATGTTAATTAGCAAATCCAGGTGATTGGAGCAAAAATACTGGGGAGGACTTTTACTTTATATCCTCTGGATTTCCACCTCTGGTATTAAACTAGGCTATCATTACTTAGGCCCCTTCTTTCATTCCCTAAGTAATTATGAACAGACTAAGACTAGGGCACTGTGGATTAGCACGGGATCTAGCACGTATTGGCAGGCACAACAACGGCTGTGTGGAGTGTGTGGAAAGGCAGAAACAGTGAAATATGTTCTCATGGAATGTAATAAGTATTCAGAAGAAAGAACAAGACTATTCACGGTGCTATCAGATAGGGAAACACAGATGAAAAGTTAACTTACAATGACAAGTATACTCAGCCCTGTGGAGAATCAACAAATGACAGCAGTGTTTAGTTTCATAGCCTCCACATCTTTCGATGTAGTGACAACTATGGAGTAAGTTGTAATTCACATTCAGGACTGCGAGGGGCAGCAATATATAGAGCGTTCATTATTCCGGAAATAAAAAGAAGAAGAAGAGGAATATTTTCTATTCATTTCCGGGGCAGTTAGATCTGCCTGGATATCAGACAACGGTTTTTGGGTTGGGACCACATAACTGTATTGGGACCCACAAAGCTGTGAAAATGAGTGTCCCAGCTTTCATTGACATAACAGAGGAGGACCAGGTGCGATGAAATAATGTTATTATATGACATTCTGTCCAGCTAGGAATGTGATAGTGCTGTTGAAACGTGCAGTCACTGCCGGTAGCAATCCTAATTCAGTCTAACGTTAACGTTAGCGAACTAAGCTCCAGATGCCAAACTAGTTAGCCACATTAGCGGGCTGTCTAAGTTATCTATCTTAATATAGAATTATAACGTTAGTTGTACCGTTACACATAATTTAAGATCTGTTTTTGTCTGTCTTTTCCTTATTGTGATATCAGGTATTTATCTTCACGTGCGAGCCATGGCTATATAGATGTTGACGAAGCATGAAGCAATGTGAAAAATAAAGTGACGCATGTTTCGTAATATTAGCTATGTTGTGGATAACCATTTCCTAATGTTAGCAAGGTAACTTGACATATTTGGCGTTTGAACACTAGAATTCTCTGCCGTCTTCATTTTAGGCCTCCGAGCTCAGAGCCTACATCAAAGCCAAAGGAGCAGAGATTTCTGAAGAAAACTCAGAAAGTGGGTTACATGTGGATTTGGCTCAAATCATAGAAGCCTGTGATGTTTGTCTCAAGGATGATGACAAAGGTTTGTATTTGACGAACACAAGACCGCTACTCAATTATAACATCGTTTGTGGAACTAAAAACTAAACAATTTGGACTGACAACCTCGACACATGATCCAATATTAGTTCTCAAGCCCTTTGGCTCATCGGTAGCCTTGTTGGAAATCTCCCCGCAAACCCATTGTGATTTATCCCCAGATGTAGAGAGTGTTATGAACAGCATTGTGTCACTGCTGCTGATCCTGGAGCCGGAGAAGCAGGAGGCACTGATCGAGAGTCTGTGTGAGAAACTGGTCAAGTCCAGAGAGGGGGAGCGGCCTACACTCAGGATGCAGCTGTAAGTTAGCAACACAATTTCACTCACGGGACCTTTATTTGGTTTACGCTCAAATTAGCAGATGTTCGTTTGCCACGTTTTCAGAGCGACCCACAATTTTGAGTTTATATAAAGCAAAGTAGATAGAGATTTTTCTGTTGAGCTGTCAAAAAAGTTTAATCGTATAAAACGGTTATAATAAACACCGTTTTTAATTCAATGTCACTGTCAGATTTGATGGACACTTTTTGATTTGAGGTGATGCCGTGCTATGATGCGACAGCACAGCGTTACTTGCAGGTTTGGACGTTGCGCTCTCCTTCCGGGTTTATTCCAATTATGGTGTGCATGTGTGTTTGTATGCGTGTTATTTATGTTGTTTTTTGTTTTTTTAACCCAGGTTGTGCAACCTGTTCCATGGCATGGATGAGAATGCTCCCGTTCGGTATACAGTATACTGCAGTCTCATCAAAGTGGCTGCCATCTGCAACGCCATTGCGTTTATTCCAACAGACCTTGATCAGGTAAGCGCCGGAAGCGGGGAATCACGTTTTTGTGTAGCTGTCAAACACCTGAGTCCTAGTGATGGGCATTCCGGCTCTTTTCAGTGAGTCAGATCATTTGGCTCAGCTCACCAATAAGAGCCGGCTCTTTCGGCTCCCAAACGGCTGTTCATTCAGTAGCATTTCCGGTTTTTCAAAATCGGCCAAAGTTTGCGATATTTTGATCTATGATTGGTGTTTGTGCACATCTATCATTTAAATTGTTCAAAGGAATCTTACTCTACCTTATAATTAACAAAATAACAATAACAAAATAAAATAAAATTATTCTTTTAGATTACAGATGGAACTTGAAGAAAAAAAACGAATAAAAGTTCCACCAAAACCACAAGCACACAACTAAAATTATGACCATAATACCACTATACCGCCATTATCTTTATGACAGGTTTGCATTCAGAATTGTCTTGTGTTCATTTACAAAACAAATCAGCTCTTAAAAATAGCCGACTCGTTCGCGAAAGACACACCACCACTGAGTTCCCTTCGCAAAAGGCACATCATATATGTGACCCGCTGTATGAAAATGAGTGATGTGGGGGGAAAAATAAAATAAAATTCTCAGAAGGAAAAAAAAAGTTGTGTGGTGATTTTTTTTTCTGAGAAAATTATTATAATTTTTCCACATCAGACTCATTTTTGTTGAGCTGGTCACATATGACATGTAAAGGAGGTTTTAATAGTCTATATGACATAGCATAATTTCAGAAAGTGTCCACCAAGGTAACCAATGCTTCCTCAGCCACTGGAACCTTTCGAAAGAAGGCCACTGTCAGTCACATACATTTTTTTAATGTGTGATGGTGCATTGTGCAATCACAAAACATGTAAAGGAGGTTTTAATAGTCTATTACATTTTTTTAATTTGCATGGGTGTGGTTAGTATGCTATCAGTTTTAAAATTACCCACGGTTGGCAGTGCAAACACGGTTTTACATAACTGTAACTGTTTTTGTACTAGGTCCGAAAATGGATAACTGATTGGAATCTTGACACAGAGAAGAAGCATGTCCTCCTGAGGCTTCTGTACGAGGCGCTGGTAGACTGCAAAAAAAGGTAAACTTATCAGGGTTTTTTTTTGGAATTGAACTTAACTGAATTTGTGTGCTGTGACTTCCCCATTATATTTCCAACATGCCAAGTGTGTGTGTGTGTGTGTGTGTGTGTGTGTGTGTGTGTGTGTTTCCTTCAGTGAACCGGCTGCTAAGGTGATGGTGGAACTGTTGGGCAGCTACACCGAGGACAACGCATCGCAAGCGCGGGTCGATGCCCACAGGTGAGTGCTGCATGGCCGCTCTCGGTGAACGTGATCACATGACCCAGACCAAGTTTCTTACTTCATTTGACAATTGGCTGTACTTTGACGTCCACCAGGTGCATCGTCCGCGCGTTGAAAGATCCGAGTACTTTCCTCTTCGACCACCTGCTGGCCCTGAAACCGGTGCGTTTCTTAGAAGGGGAACTCATTCACGACGTGAGTATGGAGAGCGGGGATTGTTCGGTTCAGTCTTCACAGATAATCACTTGTGTGTTTAATCTACGTATACAGCACCGATACAAAGTTCTCTCTATCTCTCTGAATCGGCAGTTATGGCTGTGAGTCTACAGTCACTTTAACTCTATTAAAGGAAATCCATTGAAATGATTCATGCTTGTTTTTCCCTGTTTTCTAGCTCTTAACCATCTTCATAAGTGCAAAGCTAGTAGCATATGTGAAGTTCTACCAAAACAACCAAGACTTCATTGATTCACTCGGTACGTGTCTTTGTGTGTCTGGTTGTTGTTTTTTTGCCTCTAATGGGGTCTGCTTACAATGGATGTTCATTTTATGAAATACTGGGGATGAGTATAAGATATTTGATTCATTTTTATTTATTTTTTTAACCCTGAGACAACTAATCAGTTGGACTATTTGATTCAGCATTCATGTCCTTTAATTAACAATTGGCTTATTTTATTTACCATTTCTATTAAATTTTAAAGCAGCCTAAGAACCTGATGAGAGATGAAATGAGAGTTCCCTTATTTTTTACAATCGAGTTTGGGACAAAAATATGGGTTTAGTTACTTGACTTTCTTTCTTTGGAGTCTCTGACTCTTTTAATCAAAGTGCACATCCCTGTGCACAGCATCTTATTTTCTGCAATAAATCAGCTTCAGAGTTAAGAAGTGAAGACCTAATTAAATGGCGGACAGGTGCATGTCTTTCTAAATGAGAAACGGAGCGATGCCATTATGCTAGGCTAAGCACAGCATGCAGGTCTGTTTTTACATGGTGTGCAGTGGAATGTGTATGTCAGCACACTCTCTATTTACACTCTATAAAAAGGGTTGGTAATTAACCCTCGGGCCCTCCCTCGCCCCTGTGTAATTGACTCTTTCAAGGGAGCAAGGCTTCATAACCTGGAGTACATATTATGATAGCATTCTCACTCTGTCTGAAAGATCTGGGTCAGTTTCTGTGGCAAGTCGAGTTTTTAAATGAATGGTAAGTTAAATTATATTTATTTAACAAAAGAAAGAGTGCAGGGTTTGCTGAAGAAAGCCTTTTCTAACCTCATAGTATCGTTAGTGTCTTAGCATAGAGCCGTAAGAGCTGCCACAAGCGAGAAGTAACGGCAACCATACACAGCGCAACAGAAATGTATCTGGTATGACACCAGAACGTTCTTTGAGAATGTCATAATGAACACATATTAACATCCCATTAGCGCCATGACGCGTTATTCACCCGAACACCGTTTTTCAGGTTTGTCCCATGAACAGAACATGGCCAAGATGCGGCTTCTCACGTTTTTGGGAATGGCGGCTGAGTTCAAGGAGATCTCCTTCGACACCATGTTGGAAGAGCTGCAGATCGGCACAGATGACGTGGAGGCTTTTGTCATTGATGGTAGCTTTCCTTTCAAATGTGCTTTCCGTTATTTGATAGAGTGTCTGTCAGCACTACAAAAACCAACACATGACTGTATAATTCTTAAGAACAGGATGAGATTATAGAGCAGTTAAAGGAAGCAGATCCTCAGGGGTCCAGATATAGTTTGTACTCCGTCTCAATTCTAACATTCGTTGATGGATTTTTTTTGTTTTTTTTTTGCTTGTAATAGTTTTTGTGCACTTGTGAAAGTGTCATGTAAGGCCGCCGCGGTGGTACAGCGGTAAAGAGCGCTGACTTTCAGTCAGCGCAGTTGTACTCCGAGGATCGGGGTTCGCGCCCCGGTCCTGCCATAGCCGAGCGTGGCCGGTGCCCTGTGGAAGCGACAATTGGCGGTCGCTTCCGGGTGGGGGGAGGGGCTCGGAGAGAACCACTGCGCACAGAAGGACCCAGGGCGTGTCACGGTCAGGAGCTGCGCCCTGTAGAGGACGTAGCGCCCTCACTAAAAATACCGATTGACGGGGTTGTGCAGCGGTGGTTCTCTAGCGGTTGCTACACGGGGGGAATTGAATTAGAATAGGGGTTCAATTGGCTACTAAATTGGGAGAAAAAGGGAAAAATCTGAAACAAATTTTTTTTTTTAAAAAAAAGTGTCATGTAAACATGTGTTTAACTGAATGTTTCACTTGTTTTCAGCTGTGCGAACCAAGATGGTCTACTGCAAAATCGACCAGACGCAGCGCAAAGTTGTTGTAAGGTAGGTCGTTTTTTTTTGCTGCGGATACTGCTACTTCAGGTCCCAGCTAATAAATCAAGTCATTTTTTGATTCCTATAAATGCAGAGCTGAGTGCCATTTGCAGTTCTTATGAAAGCTGAATCACACAGTTCTTATGAAAGTGTCCCTGCACACACTCACTTAATGACTCAACCAGGTCTGGAGTGTTACGATAGCATGTGGTGCTTTAGCAACTGGGCCAAGGCTAATGAAGCTTGACTGCAGTGTTACAGCTTATATGCACCTTAAATGTCCAGTGTAAAGGCATTTAGCTCTGGAGGAAGAACCTTTATTATTCTTTACTTTTGGTTGCTGTCATGTTTTGTAATCTACTACAACAGGGAATGATGTTGCAGTGTGTGCAGGTCTTCCTGACAGTAATCACGAGGTTCCCTTTCAATCCATTGGTCACTTGCGTTAAAGGATTCTTATCTCCCACTTCAGTCACAGCACACACCGGACCTTCGGGAAACAGCAGTGGCAACAGCTACATGACACCCTCAACTCCTGGAAGCAGAACTTATCCACCGTCAAGAGCAGCCTCCAGACCCTCTCTACCTCGACATAATGCCAGCTCCGCCCGGTCTACCACATTTTGTATTAAGCCAATAAAAAGGTCCCAACTTACAATTTCTCATTGCATCCTCTGGTTTCCTGTAGGTACTCGTGCGTCATCATCATCATCATCATCACCTTGACCTCAGATCTTCACCTAAGCATTCCCACGTCTGAATCAGTCCTGGTATTGGTCTGTACTTAGTCAAAGTTTCATTTAATGGACAAGTGTACATGCGCTTCTCGCAAAACACACAGGGGGCTCTATCTTGACGATCTTAACGATTGGTCTAAAACACATGGGGGAAGTGCTTTTAGGGCATGTCCAAGTCCACTTTTGCTAGTTAGACGGCGTGTTATTTGAGCGTTAAGTACGGCGCAAGGTGCGAATGGGCTGAACTTAGTCTCTTCATTAATTATAGGTGTGTCTTGTGCGTAACATGCAATAAACCAATCAAAATATGATATCACATTCCCTTTAAAAGCCACTTGCGTTTGCACCTTGGCGGTTTACTGACCAGAGACTGTCTTATATAGAGATATCCAACTCGCCCGTACTTCCTTGTTTTGCATTTCTTTACCACTAGGGGGGCGATAGGGAGCCCAGTAAGTGTAGATGTGTGTGAGGGTCAATGAGAGTTTTGCACAAAATCATTTGAGTATTATTTGAATCAATATCTCCAGATTCTCAGATTTCACAACATGGTAACTATAGTTACAAAATGTCCACACTAGATAAGCCAAGGTATGTAGATAACATATATCCTCTAAAATATTTTTTTTTTTCTTGACTAATCATCAAAAGATCATGTGAAAAATGTTATTTAGGCATTATGATAGTGATAGCAAGGCTCTAATACAGTCATAAAATACATTCTGAATTACTCCACCATTCATGTACTAAGCTGACCACACAAAGCTCAAGGAGGCCTGGAAGCACCACTACAACATATCATCAAATGGTTCAACCTCAACCATCAATCAGATTGCAGTGAAATGTTAATATAAGACCTACCACGAATCAGTTCTACCATTAAACATCACAACTGCTTTAAAACCTAGCAATCGCAACAACTCTGACAGCTTTGTGGAAAGCCCACAAAATTACCAACTCCACTCTAGCACCCTGCAAATTCACTCCATTCTGCCACAACCCTGACTTCCTGCTAAACAAGACACCATTAAATGTCACTACTTGGAGATAAAAAGGCATCACACATCTTCCAGAATAATGCACTTATAAGTTTCATAGACCTGGTCCAGGCATTGCAAATTAAAAATTCCATCACTTTCACCAACTAAATTCTGTTATTCTATCCAAAGTTAATACAACAAACAATACTTTTTAGCCATCCGTGATAACCAGTGAAATGATCAATATTATCTCCCCTGGAGAAATTCTCTCCAATATATAACATATACAGTATAACATACTTAACTATGCAGACATACACAGTAATATCCCTTCCAACTACAAAATGGGACGAAGTTCTATCAATTACCCCCAAGGCCAAATTCTGGACCAACATTTTCAAAAATTCTTTCACCGTGGTTAATAATACGAACAGTCAACTCATTCCATACATTTTTAAAGTGGGATTTACTGCCCCAGACAACTACCTTCTTAAGATCAACCACAAGTCTATAAATTTAAATACTGTATATCCCCACCAGAGGTGGAAAGTCCAGACATCAGAAATAAAAATTCCTGCCATGTGTTCCTTCTACCCATGAACTCAGCCAGCTGACATCACTAATTATTTTGCTGAAGAATTGTGCTAATTAGCAAATCCAGGTGATTGGAACAAAATACTGGGGGGAGGGGGGTTCTGAACCAGAACTTTCCACCTCTGCTTCCCACCCCATTCCATCTAACCTCAAATTGGAGTTCGTGGCCACGGTATGAATTACAGTCCAGGCATGGCTGTGTATGACTCATCTGAGGCACTGTGTGTGTGAGTGCGGGTGTGCGTAGGTATTCATGGGTTTAGGGCTTTAAGCCACTCCCTGTGCACAGTGGTGCAGAAGTAAGTCATTAATATTACTTTTACATTTTAAAAAAGGAGCTAGTATGGAATGCTAGTTAGTCAGAGATGGGTAAGATCCCACCTGCAATCCTGTGACAACCTAAGACGGGCAGAGTCTCAATTACTTCTCCCGAGACACTGAGCAGACAAGACGCCGACCCCCACCCCCAGTGAAGGGAAGATGAGAGGTGGAGGGGAAAGGAATATTTTTTTTTAAACTAAAAAGCCTCCAGCACGACGGGGCCTGGTGTGTGTGTGTTTGGATGAGTGTGGTCTGATCTGGTGTCATTTGGAGTCTCTGCCTGCCAGTCCCTGGGGTTTGTGGCTCTCCTTTCTTGTGGTCTGTCTTCAGCCCCCACCCTTTCTTTTCTTTCTAGCTCTTTTTCTTCTGTCTCCCCAATCTTTTGCCCACCGCACACTCCCACAGATACAACCCCTTCCCTACAATGCTCATTTATCCATTCAAATCTTCATGAACAATGTCTTCCCTTTGTAACATACTGGTGCTTCTTTATTCTGTAACATACTGGTGCTTCTTTATTCTATTCATGTCCCCGAGATTTTCGTCACTCGTGTCTTCTAGCTTGTTTTAGTCTAGGTTCGTGTAAAATTCACTTTCATTATATTTCAGTGTTTCATTATGTTTCATGCTATATCCCCAAATCAATCTACCCGCTCTTTGTTAACTTCTGTAAGACTGTTCATTTTTGCACTTTGCTCTCACAATACATTTGTTTGTGAAGCATTTAAATAAATATAAATAATAAATAAACTTCAAGCACTTGTCATTATTAAAAAATGTATCTTGCTATGTATGAATAGAAGTTAATGATAATTGCTGAACATGTATGAAAAAAGGTTTTTTTCCCATTTGCTATAGGCTGTTTTCTTTGAGACAAACCACAGGAATTGTTTTATAATTGTTCAGGTGTAACTGATTTGACATCTGTAATGAAAGAAAGAAAAATAAACATGCTTTTTAGATGTTTTAAATCTTCTTCCTTGAATGTAATTGCCCCTGTGTGAATTAATTTATTAAACATACTGTATAAGAAAGTTTAAGGGTCATTTGAATTAAATACTTCTGAAGCCTCTTGTATGAAAGAGGCCTGTCTGAATGTCTAATGTAGGTAACAGAAACTACACAAATGGCCAAGCGGTATGGTCAGTCTTGTTAGATGTACACATTATTTTATCTGCCCCGAAGCTGGTCCACTCCCTTCTCAACACAGCTGACGGGAGTGGGAGATCTACACTCAATATCTATTTATAGCATAGAGCTAAGGAATAAATATACCTTACAGCATATCACAGGTGACACTATAACCAGCATTCAATACTTTTACTGTTTGCTCCACTAAATCACATCAGCACCATAGCCTAACCCACAAATAGCACATTTTCACACATCACCCATAAATACTGAATAAATTCAAATGATATTTCTTTTAATAATTACTTAATGACACAATGATTCACTATAAATTAATGTGACTTTGGTGCTGCCTGGTTCTTGTTTGTTTGTCCCTGCCCTTGATCAATTTAGGCTACTTAAAACATACATTAAGGTTTATTCTGTCTTTACGGCCTTAAAGTGATTTTACAATTCATTTTTACTGTCATTTGCTCTAGCTACAAAACATTCACCTTCCACAAATGGTTTTATTTCAGTGACCAGATGCCCCCCTCCTGTATCAGCCCATCAAGCAATCAACATTTTAAAATGTAACTGCTTTCTACAGTCATCGTTTTCATGGCACTTTATTGAAAATAAAAGCATTAGTTATTTCAGAGCTGATCTGACTTTCAATTAATATGGAATATTACATTTTTAATTACATTCATGTCATTTTTATTTATGCGTTTATTGATTTATTTATAGGGGTCCTGCCGTAGATGTGTAGTAATTGCACTGTACTGTCTGCTGCTGTCTGTTTTTATCTATTGTACTGTGCATCAGTGTAATGAACTGAATTTTACTGTTTGTACTGTGTATTGTATTTTTGAGGCTGATACCATAATCAAAGTTGCTTCAGGAAAAAAAAAAAATTGTTTTGGTCCATCCTATTTGTAGTATACCCATCTCTTTTAATATAATTTGGCCTTGGAGGATAATCATCCCTTATTATTTATTAAAGGTTTCTAATTAAGGTAACCATTAACTGCTTGTCACACTTCAAGGATTATAATTAGGGTTGGAAAGAAAACGAAATACAAGGCCCCAGGACTGAGTTTGAGAACCCCTCTTGTCAGTTAGGCACCCTTTTCAATGACTGAATGAGTAGAAAGAAGCCAAGGCTTCATAATAACAAAAACAACATAATCGTGAAAGATCAATGATATACATACAAGAAGTTTTTAAGTAATCATAAAATATAGTACAAACCATACATTGTATTACAATTCAATTATTCACTCAGGACAAAACAGTTTTGGCAAAAAAGGCCACATAAATTTTGTTAATGAACTCACTCATTAGCTAATTAACTATTATGTCGTATGGGTGTCTGTAGTGGGGGAATGTTAGGCTGCGCACTTCAGAACAGTAACTACAGTTAGCCTTAATCTTTGAGACAATAATGAACCCTCAGTCACGTAGGCCTACACAAGACAGAAAAGTTAAATCTTCTTTAAGTAAATCGTACAAATATTTTCCGTTCCTATCTAGCAATGAGGAGCCCACTCTCCCCATTTTTAGATAGGAAAGCAAAATATTTTACAACATGTTTTCAAAAGAATAAAGCGAGTCAATAACTACAAGTTGTTGGTCGCGGTAATTTTAAAGCAGCTGACCTTTGTAATTGATGCCATCTAGCGTTTAAAATGCGCAAACGCATTGCACACCCGCAGTCTTTCGACCTTTAAATTGTTTTTCAAAAATGTTATTGATAGGCAATATCGGCTACGCTATTAAATAGACTACTTTAGGCTATGATTTGTTAACTGTTAGAATGGTGTAATACTCAATCATTGTACAATTTCGGCGAATCATTTATTAGATTTTGGTAATCTAAAAAATTTAGAAGGAACAAAAGCAGGGCAATCTAAATTATTTGGGAAATACCGTAGTCTAGGCCTATGCTTAGCCTATGCATTTTAAAGATAAACGGAGAAACGCTTAGCCTGTAAGTTGATTTTGATTTGATGAGACAACATTACCTGTTGATCCGCTAATCGAAGTAACTGAACACCAGCAGCACGAATGTAGGCGAGGCTACGCAAGAGGTCTTATCACCTGCTGCAAAGTGAAACTATGAACAAGACTAATAGTATAGGCTGGGCTCTGCTTTCTGTTCGTGTGATTAGAAAAATGAATGCATAATTTTCCTTTAGAAAATGTTTGGAATTTTACAAATGCACTGATGACGCAGTTAAGTTAGCCTGTTAGTCAACTTTCGGTTTGTTTTATTTTTGTTCTCCTTATTTAGGTGAGCGGTCTTGTTCTTGTATTGTGTTAAACACCTGTTGTTACAAAGTTAATTTGATTATTTTTTTGTTGGTTTTCACAAGGAATAATATGTAGCCTAGCCTATTTTAAAAATACTGCCCAAGTAGGATATCGCAAGTTGGCTACAAATGAATGTGTTTTACGATTGGTGGATATTTCACTGACATTTTATTTTTCTGCATATAATCGTTGTTCAGCAAATTAATTTATAAAACCGGGTTAATTTGAATCGCGCGGACAGCTATGCTTTTATATTTATTTTTAAGTGCACTACTTCGTTGTGGATTCACTGCATGTGAACCTATAAGAAGGTTCACACAGAGAGAGGACCCATCGGGCGAAGGTGAGTTATTATTTTGCTCTTACAATTTGCCACTCTTAGGCCTAGGCTAGGCCACTTATTGCGTTTAACGAGATTCGTTCGGCGATTGTATCTAATGTTGTTGTGGGCCTATAGCCGAATCAGCTACGATTGCCTAGCCTAGGCTACTAACTCAAGTGTAGTAGCAGGCTATAGTCTACGAAAGTTTAATAATAGGAATACAATATTTTCTAAATGTGTAAAAATGTCCTCTGGATATATATTCTGCGTAACTCGACCTTTTGGAACAGACACGTTGCGCCACTGTTATGTTTCTTTCATGGGCTAACCAAATGATACCGTAAAAATCTATTTATACAATTGGCCAACAGTCGAATGATCGTGATCACGATATGAACACCATTTAAAAATTGTGTTTCTGGCTAACCTATATTTATGAATGTCCCCCTAAACATCTTGTATTTACTTGAATTACATTTGCTTCCTAGTTTTTGTGGAGGAGGAAGCTGCAAATAAATTCCTCGGACGCCATCTGTTGGTGAACAAATTTGACTTCGAACTATTCACTCCTGGAAATTTGGAGAGGGAGTGCATTGAGGAAGTCTGCAACTATGAGGAAGCGCGCGAGGTTTTTGAAAACATTCCACAAACAGTTGAGTAGCCTATCATTTATGAATTAACACTTAATAACTATAGCATACTGCATTCCTCATGCAACTTCACTTAACATGCGGAAAAAACCCAGCGATTTTGTTTTGTGTTGCAGGACGCTTTCTGGAAAATGTACACAGAGGGTAAGAATTCAGTAGGTTAAAATTATGTAGAAAATAGACTATGTTGAAGACTACAATGCCAGAAAAACTAAAAAGTATGACCGACTGAGGTGGTTGACGAGCATATTGATGAGAAGGCTTTTCATAAAGTAATGTAGGGTAATTGCCCATTCGTTCATTGATTTTCATACTGTAATACTGTGTTATTGTGATTATGAAAATGAAAGAAATTCAGACTGACAGGTTTTTTTTATTGGTAGCCATAGTTGTAGTAGCCTATATCACATTCTAATAAAACTCATCTGAATTATATAAGACTATTTAGGCAAGGTTATTGAGCTACTTTTCTCCTCTTTGACAGATGTGCTTGCAGCAACATATAGCTACAATATAATGCATTAAGACTCTACAGAATTATCTGACCACCCGTCTATGATGTATCCTACAGAGCATAATAGTCCATCAAGAGTTGATGTAACCGCTCTACTGATCGGCCTCTTTGGAGCTGTGATCTCAGTTATCATCATATCAATGCTGATTTGGTGGTTCTGTCAAAGAAAGTACAAAAAAAGCAGAACCAGAAGGTAAGGCTTCCAATTATTGATGCAGATGAATGGTCAAATCAAATCTTGAACAAGTCAAACAGGTAAATAATTGTTACTATATAAATATGACTATTTCATTGAAAACCCCCCCAAATAATCCACGCAAGTTCCCACAGGGTACCTGTACAGCGAGGAAGCTCCTCCCTTTTATCCAGGAGAACAGAGATCTCCATGCAACCCATAGACCGGCCCACAGGACACATGCCTCAGCCTGGCCTCCCCACCTATGACCAGGCCATGACCAACATTGGGCCGCACGATGCCCCTCCACCGCCATATCCAGGGTATGAGCCTGGGCGTGGTGCTGAGGCCCACACGTGTTCATAGAATTACCGTATGCATAATCAATATCCATACAATTAGTGTTACATTAAAGTACATTTAAGTAAAGACTTAAATGCTTCACTCACTGCAGTGCTGATGCTCAGTGGGTCATTAGTTCAGAGAAGCACCAGCTAAATGGCCAATCTGCACAATTCACCAGTGACCACAGAGGTGATTAATTTAATCTAAATTAGGCCAGTATTACTTTGAACTGTGCAGTACACAGGTGTACAGTTATCTAATCATGCTAAACAGTGTCTTCAGAAAGTATTTCCCCTTTGAACTTTTTCCACATGTTGTCCTGCGGGGTATATATAGTACTTCTTGGTATGTCTGTATGAGCTTTGCACATTTAGATTTCCAGATGTTCTTGGTGTCTGTGGCATGGCTTCCGGCAAATTCCGGGTGTGACTTAATATTGGCTTTTCTCAGAAGTGGCTTCAGTCTATCCACTCTGCCAAATAGGCCAAACCTGTGATGTCCTGAACAGATTGTTGATCCCTGGATAGTGCCTACCATTTCAGCCAATGGGCTCTGTAATTCCGTCAGTGTCGTAACTGGCCTCTTGGTCACTTCTTGTACGGTTGCTCAATTGGTAGGACAGCCTGATGTTGGTAGTGTGGGTTGTGCCATAGTTTTTTCAGTTTGCTACAATGGACTTCTAGGAAGGCCCAAAACTTTGCCAGGCTTTTAAGAACCACCTCCGGCTTTTTGTTAAACATCGCAAAGTTCCGTGGGCAGTGCCTTGGTCTTCATGACAGCGCAACCAATCTGATGTTTCAGTCGGTTTACGTTTATTCTGCACTCAGGCAATTGGACAGCGGTGGATTTGAAATCGACATAGGAAATATATTATTTTGACATTGGAACACAGAAAAAACAAGAGATAATCAATGGTGGCGGAAACTTTCTGAAGACACTATGTACTGTCCATAAAGCATTCACAAAATGTACAAAAAGTTCACAATGTTTGTTTAACTTTTAGATCAAGACCAGGAAGCACGCACCGGTAACGTCTACGGAGGGCATCGTTTTACTGGGACATTTGAAGAGTTCGTTTTAATCTAAATCTTGACTCTGGTCATGGAAGTAATGCATGACGATAACATTTTTGATCCACTAATATTCTTGGTCAAAAAATCATAAAGAACACTAGTTTAATTTGCGCAGTACATCAATATTTGATTGCACTGACTAATTTTAAGACTTTTTGTTAACCGTTTGACCCTGTGAACAACTACCATATGTTTTTTATTTTTATTTTCGTTGTTTTATAAATCATAATTGATTTAAGATTGATACATAAATGTTTTTTACACTGACAATTAAAGCCTTAATAAGGATTTAACATTTTTTATTTATCTGAATAAAAATGTAGCACGCTACTTTAAATAAATAAAAATGCCTGTTTAATGGCCATTGTCAGAGTTCTAAAAGAAATGAGGCTACCCATTATTTTAAAGTGTGAAGAATAATTGAGACCATGTACAAGTGATCTGTTGTAGAAATTTCAGAACAGTACTGCCCTACAGTAGATTAAGACGGGTCCCACTTTCTGAATCCTCTCACCTTGAAACAAAATGCAATTGGACAATTTCAGCCATTATGCAACGAGATCCGCATGCACCTGCTCTCGCCCAGCGCCTCACTCACACCCGTATTTAAACACGACAATAACCTGAGCTGTCAATCAGTTTGTATCCACATAAAACTAAAAACCATAGCATGTTTCAACACAGATCTTTTGGTAAGTCTTTAAAACGTGGTGCTACTGATAAAAACCTTGCAGGATAACTGACATGAGAGCTTTGAGAACTGCAGGAAGTGACAGGAACTTCCTGTGTGACTTTTTCCCCCCTTTGGCAGAAACACTCTATTTCTTTAAAATGCCCACTTCCTTCATTATCCCAGAAAAAAACTCTGGCCAAACAGCACCTCAACCCACCCCACCATAAATCCCTTAACCCCACCTCACAGCACAGCCTCAAATGGCTTTGAGCTTGAAGCCCAAAGAGTCAAATGTGCTTTTAACGTTAGCGACACGAGCCAACCAAGCTTCACTACTTAATGTTTGCAAAACTTGATGGCTCTTTGTAGCGGCTGAAGAGAAATTAAACCAATACGGTGCATTCCCAGTTCTGAGAGGACCCTCTACCTGAGCATTGCTGAGGTTTTTCTTTTTGTTTCCATTTCCACCTGCTGGACAGCCTACTATTTTTAACATGACTTTTTCACCATAGCATCCAGGGTATGTATAGTTTGATACAGGTTGTCCGTAGCCATCCTGTGAGTAGTTGACCTTATGGATCTTTTATCATGTATATCTAATGTAACCATGAGATTCATCTGAAGTTTAAAGCACTGAAAACGAGTCCCCCGGTCCTACCCACATCTTTCCAGTCCCATTACTATTAATTTGCCCCTACTTCCCATAAATGTGTGATACGACCAATCAATCGGTCCCTGGGGTCTGTGGGGCTGCGTTAACTCGCAAAGGAAATTGTCCATCCAAAACATCTACAGGAAAAATAAAAACTTGTCTATATTGCGCATGGCCAAGAGCTATGACAACCAGTTTAGACACATCTAAATGGAATTCCTCCTACATGTTCCAAATGTGAGAGGAACAAGTGAAGTGAGAAGTTTGTACAAGTGTGGAAAACCTGTTTGGCAGCCATATTGGGCACAGCTTACAACCTTAGGCGATGAAAAGCATTTCACATGAAGCACAACATAGAGTGACAGTGAATGATAAATGTGGCAGATTTGAACCCAACGTATTTCGATGCACAAAAAGTCATATAATTGAAAAAGAGAAGTAAAAAAAATATGTCTAGAACAATACAAACATTCAGCCATTATAATTTTAATCTTTTTCCCCAGTAGAAAGTACATATCATGACATCCTGAATGCCCAATTCATCAGTGCTGCTAAAACATGTAAAACCGAATTTTTGTGTGTTACAAAACAGGAGGTGTAGATCTACTTAAGATTTATTGACAATATAATAGTAATTTGTGATTGTTTTATATCTTAGTATATAATTAATTTTTCAAATATGTAAGGGAATCGTGAAACAAAGTATAAGAAATTAAATATATTTTTCATTATAGGATGATTCCCAAAATGAACTGTGTTCTTTTTTTCTTTTTTTAATAAGTACTCTTCCTGATCTAAGAGGAAGCCATGTTCACAAAGCCAAATGTAAACTTTGGCCAAGAGCTGTAAATAGTCAAGGAATGTTTTGTTTCTCTTTTGGGAATGTCCAATCCAGAAATAATTTACTGGATTAAATGCTATGCATCCAACTGAGAAATGCTAAAGGGAGCATAGTCTGCTAAGGTAAAGATTCTGAGCTACAAAAACAATGCCACGAATATAAAAGTTGCAATGTCATTTTGTGAAAATGTCACAAGCCAAGTTTGCAGGCAAAGCCTTCTTGGCATCTAACTCCATTTGTGTGGCTGTTGTTGTTCCAGAAATGCCGCACAAAGAAAGATTGAAATAGGTTTTTGTCAGCATTGAGCATCATATGAAATGGTGGCTTGGCTATGTTCCAGAGGTTTACCATGCTCCACCCAGCTGAACCAGCTCACTCATTCTAATATCCAAGAGTTGATGGCATTATTGTGACGTCTTAAATCCAAGTTTAAGATTAGATTAAATATAGGGCACTACAAATAGGCATTACAAATCCCATGTCATCAGCTAGATTGCATTCAAAGAAGACTTCCGCTCCCTTCAAAGAATGTTACATTTTTTCAAACGCATCTGACATTTGTGATGCGATCTACAACTATTATTTTAATATTCTAGAAAATGTACAATTCCACGTGTCCTAATCGTCAGACAAATGTATCATTATTTTCAGACAAAACAAAACCTCGACAACCTTTCTGTATTGATGTGAATTATCAGGAAATTCAAAAACGTTTATTCAAGTTCATGTTTATTTTACATGGAATCGCCCTTTTAAAAATACTTGCCTGTCATAATATATAATACTATAACCCTTTATTCTTAACGCTGAAAATAATTTCGATAGATGTTCTGTACATTCTCGTTGATGTGTGTGATATCAGTGTAGCTTGCCATTTTTATTTAATAAAATAAATTGGTCTGGTCAGCAGTATTAACCAAATAAATTAAATAGGCTACAAACATCCGTTTGTCTAAAGTTTTTAGAAAGTGTTCTTTTAGCCAAAAATATATCTGCTTATCCAGTTTATCCTTATCCTTATCCAACCAAGATATTAATGGCTAGTTGGCCTTAATTATTGATTAATGTATTATTATCATTTCTATTATTTTAATCGGTATGAACAATATAACGAATGCAATTTTAAGATGTAAACATTGTTTTTAATTGCCTTTCTTTTTAATGTCTTTTTCATTGACAGAAAACAACAATCTAAATATGTTAAATATTTTTTGGGTTACTGACATTGCGGAAATTACAGTTGCTTATATGAATGACTCCATAACTCCATTTTACTTATTTATACATACAATTTCCGGCCATTTAAAATCCTGACTCAGTGCGCGTTCTGAAGAATTACCTATACTCAATCGCAGATAATGAGAAAAACTCGCAACTCCAAGCTGGTAGGAGGTGCATCCTGGGAAAGAAACCAACATGGGGACCTGATCCAAGTCGCACCATGCAGCAGTAACACCATGACTGACTGGCGGACAGGAACAATAATCATCATAAAACAATAATCAGATATTAAGAGTCACTTTGCCGATCCCCCTGAACTACCGCTCTGTGATTCAGTGCTTCCCGATCTATGCTCCAAGACAATGTGATTATTTCTGTCCGTCCCTTCGCTTGAATGTGTGCCTGCTTTAGAAAGCTACCGGGGAATTGCATCACTCCCAATTTTGCCGGATGATGGACAGGAATTACCCGACTTCCAGCTTCGCAGATCAGTTGGCTCCACCAGCACAGACCGCAGCTTGGGCCTACGAGCGCAGCACCGCAAGCATTAAGCCAAGGTAGGAGATGACGGGGAGGGCGGGTCATCGTCCAAGAAAATTCCGGTGATGGAGGGCCTAGCACAAACAAACCAAATTGTATCGAGTTGTAAAGTTAACGCGCCGTTTTAGAAGACATTGGGTTTGGGAGTTCCTCACTTTTAGTTAATTCAGAAGAACAAACAACTTAGCTGGTTTTAAAAAGAAGCGGTGGGTTCCCTGAAATTTGCTAGCTAGCGACATTGTGTCCCCAGCATCGCGAGTCTCGCAACTTAATTGCCATTAAGCGAAATGGAAAGTGTGGGCTAGTAAGGCTACATTTGGGTTTATCTGAACGGTGAAATGCTGCAGCTTTGATTTGCACGACGTTGTCTTGGTTTCCTGCTCGTTCTTTTGACGCGTTTGAGAACGGCATTAACGCTAACTGTGAAGTATATCCATCTAGCGTAATTCCAGTTTAATAAATTATAAGTTGTCAAATTGTAGTTTTGCAACGCGCAGCTCGGTTGTAGGCTACATACACACAGCTGTTTCGCCTTTGCTATTTGGCGATGTGTGCAATAGCCTAGCCTATGTTTTGTAATTCGGACTTTAAAATGTGTTGTGATCTAATGTATGCTATTTTGTTTACATTTAGCCTTTTTAACCAACGCAGTTAATATCCCTTGTGCTGATCTGTTGTTCGAGTGGAACGTCATGTTCTCCTGAAACAGTATGATTCCAGCTCAGAATGCATATGCGTGCATAATTGGCTTGTTATGGAAGTGGAACGCGCTATTATTGTTCTAATTTGGAGAGTCTTTCTTATGCACTTATGCGCAGTGATAACGGATTTTTTTATGACAATTGAAACTCCAAGATGTAGCCAATAATCATGTAATAGTATGTAGTGTACCAAGGTCCCTTTTCCATATGTGCAGACCTACCGCTGTTTAACTGCAAGATTCGGTATCACAGATGATTAGCAGTTTATTTATTTACTCAGATTTTTCCCCACCACATCCGTACACGCTGACACACTAATGTAACCTGTTAAATCAAATCCCTTTAAGCGATGCAATTTTTTTTTTAAAGAAACAAGTATTTTCTGGTGTTTGTTTTGAACTGCGTTATACTGATATGATTGTGCCATATATCGTTAGCAGCTTATGTATATATATATTTTTTTTATTTTATTTGTGCCATAAACAACATGTATTGTTCGATAAAATTATATTTTAATTTACTTTATAAATGGCAGAAAGTTTATTGTATAATTGAACCAATCTGATAAATGTTTACTTTGATAATGTGGACTATTAATGTTAACTTTGTTAAGGCCAAACACCAAGCTTCCATAGACTAAGAAGAATTTCTATTAACAAAACTGTAGTTGTAACCTAAATGGAGATGATCATTGTCTTTAGCTGGAGACAAAAATACTCAAACTGCTCTTTTGAAACCTAGTGGACACCAAACAGGGGCATTAGTAAGGGAGCCTTAATATCTAAAGCTTTTATACATCAAAGTCAGATAATGGACAGTGGGGATCGACGCCAGTCAGAGGTTGAGCTCAAAAGAGTATCTGCTGCAGAAGTTGATGTCATCGCACTGCAGTCAGCATACAAGTGTGATTGGCTCACTTTGCTTAGGACCTGAGTCTTTAATGCAACAAGTCACCAATCTATTATTGTTCCATATGGACGGCAAAGGTCTTGGCTTACAAATTGCAGCAGACATTCCTTTGTATGTTTGTTTATATATGTAACTATGTCGGTCTGGACTGGGATGCCCGTGCACCCTGTAAATGTTTTACACAAACACATTTCCTCTTTTTGACTTGCATGGTGCAAATGCTTTCCATTGGTCTGATGTCACTATACTTCTGAACTCTGAGAAGTGAAAATAAAGTTTCATTTCGGCAAAATTTTTAAAGACACTACTTTTTCAGAGTGATATCCAAATTACTGTTTAATCAAAACACATATCAATATAATTTTTTGGCTGTTCTTGCCTGAACCATGGTAACTGACATGTAATGACACCTGTGCCAAGCATAACATTTGCTGGAGTACACTTTGTACTTGAAAGCAAGTTCTGCATCAGGTCTGTAAAACCCGAACTTGTATTGGTAAGAGAGGTATGTGATAACACTGATGGAATACCTTGTTTGGTTCTTGCCAAGCACACAAGCTGTAAGCCCCTTCATGCAGGCTAGCTCTGTAATATTCCAATTTTGTGTGAGTCATTTACCGCATTTCCATTCACAGAAACATCTTGAGTTTTCTAGAAGTATAGTTGTCTAGTGAATTTAAGACATCGCTGCAAATGTAGCCCTCGCAGGTTCAGTACAGATTACGTGGTTTTAGTTCCCTGTCTTACACTACAGCTTTGAGAAGCTACAGTTATTATGCACCTTTGTATTATGACAAGTTGAACTTTAGGCCAGTCTCATTATTTCTCATATTGCTTATGTCTGCTACCCAGTGCAATTTTAGCATTTAATAACAGCAAAGGATTATTGGATGCAGGTGTTGAGGTTCTGTCAGCTTGTAACACATTTAGCCAGTCTATTCATTTGTTCTTGAATGCATTTGTTTTCCTGAGGACACACGATCATTGTCATTGTAGTATTGAATGGCAAATATTAGGTATTTGTCCCCCCAACCTATTATCTTGAACTTGGCAACATTAATTGGTCATCAGAAGTATTGTCAGCAAGGTACATTTGTGATTTAGGCTATTTACAGATGAACAGAGATGCATTGACAAAATAAAGAACCTGCTTTCCTTTTTGGTTGTTTGCTTTCACGTATAGACAAAGGCCAAATGAAATATTTTAAGATGACTGTCATGCATTAGATTTTCTCTTAAAACTAAGTAAATATGACAAAGTGTTGAGAAATTATAAATAGGCTTAACCAGATTGTTGAACGCATTGTCTCGTAGACTCGTACTGAAGAGTGGTAATGTTTTTAAAGCTGCCGTGCAAAATGTTAAATCGTTGCTATTCGTCACTTATGAGATCTTACTGAGCGTGCCGTTTTGGTCACTCTTATGAATAACTCAATTGTTAAGTGATTCTGGTTATGTGTGTTCCTGTACATTGCCTTTATGTCTTCCATTAGTCAGAAAGACCTTTATGCAAGAGAACATATACAATTGACCTGGTCACAGGTCACATCTGTATTAAATGGCTGACATACACATGTTCCATACCTTTATTGTAGTCTACTATCTTGGTTATATGAGGTTTACATGTAGGGTTCAAGAAGAGAAAGCATAAACAATATGGGTAATTGCCACAGGTGTTTGGAATTCCTCAGTAGCTTACTGTTCTTACTTTCCAGAAATGTCATGCTGGAAATGTCAAATTTCTAATTCATAATTTTGTAGACTTAATTTAATTCAGAATCATCATGCACTAAAATATTATTATGTTTGAACAAGTGAAAAATTACTTTACTTTAATTAATGACTATTGAAAATGATATATGATGAGATCTGTGCAGTGCAGCTGCCACTCTGTTAGTTTGCTTGAGTAATAACATCTGCCAAATTAAATGGTAGAAACTTATGGTGGGCGCTTAACGCCATATTTTCAAACTAAAAACTAATTAATTCTTTCTTGGAACTCTTTTTAAAATTGTGCGTGAAATGTTGGTAAATAACCACTGCTGATCTGCCTGAGGCTTTGAAATATTTAAGCAGTTAGGCCTAATTGGACTGAAAACATTTTAAGTGTTTTGGATGTGACACATACTGGCCCGCATCTCATATTAAACAGCTGTTTTGTGTGAAGCTGGAAGGTTTTCAAGCTGTCAATTTGATGCAAATGAATCCCTTTCCTACTGAGCAGTTTTTTTGAGCATATGTGTATTTACTGGCAAACCATTTTGTACAGATCCCCACAGGAAGTTATTTAGATGCCAGTGTATAGAATAAAGTTGATCATATTTGCCATTTTTCAAAGGGTTTAAGTTCAAATAATAGTTCACGACCATTTGGAAGATGAGCCTTTTTGTTTTTGTTGCCCTGCCTGGTGTAAATTCCACGTAACGTGTTCAAATGTAATCTGAATAACAATTAAATTTAATTGGGGCGTAATTTCTCATAGTTAGAAGATCACAATGAATAGGAATGACAATGAATATGCCACACTGGTGGGAAATGGTCTTTCAACTGTGTGTGAGAGAGAGTGTCAAATTGCATGTACAATATTCTCATTTTAATTAATATTTTCTTCTCTGGAACAAATATACAGATAAATAGATATTTCAGTGTATAATGTTATAAATTCACAGTTGTATTCAATATAAAACTTACATGCAATGCATTATGGAAATTGTACAGGGCAGTGTTTCTGGAGTTTCTCCTCTAAAGTGTCTTCTGTTAACATTCCTACAGCTCAACATATGGAGCGACGCCCCCAGAACCAGAGCTTCTCCAACGGCAGACCTACGCTTCCAATCATCAACCCCCCACCTTCACCACCGCTCGTCATCCCGCAGGTAAGGCAGCCAAGTGGACCTTCTGCCACATGACGCCAGATGTTCGGGATCCGCTCACTGTATTCATGCTCGGTGTTGTCTACCGCCTCCCAGGGCTGTCTGGAATCTTCGATGCCGGTTTGCACGCTGCTAACAGTAGCACTACTGAAGCATCAGTCATGAGCTTCCTCTCTGCTATTGAGTCCCGTACCCCTCAGGCTGGACCTGCTACTGCCTCCCTCCTCCCCCAGTTCAGGACTCCCTCATGGCAAACCGGTATGCAGAGTGGATATGTGCGTCTGTGTGCGCATGTTGGCTTGAGTGTGCGTGTTTACACGTGTGTATATTTCACTTTCTGCACCTTTGTCTTGTCTGTCGGTTTCGTACATATATCTAATACTTTGTTTTTCTTTCAACTCGTTTATAGGTCAGTAGTTTTGTTTCTATACGCATTTGCATGGCTTTGCCTGGATTTGCATTGGTATTGATGTGCCTGAGAATATGCATATCCTCACTAATGTCATGTTTGGTTTGACTTGCCAGGCATGAATTCATCTGCTTCTATGGAACTTTATGTTGCTGGAGCCCTGCCCTCGGGAACGATCCCCACCCCTTACCAGCACCACAACAGCTTCTCCACCCGCAGTTTCTCCACAGCCCCGACGCTGGCACTTCAGGATGCCAGCTTCACCTCCTCCACAAATGGGATACTATCTCCTCAAGACCCTCTGCTGCAGATGAAGCCTATCCAGGGGTCGCTAGCGCCGGCTCTGCCTTTCGATCGCTTCAGCGGTGCCGCTTTGAGCACCAGCGTTCCGCCCCAGTCCTCCACGTATCGTTCAGCCCAGGAGTCGGCTCCCCACCTCCTGCAGCCTCAGTTCAGCCTGTTGCCCTCTGCCCTGGGCGCGACCCAAGCGGCCTCCCAGGCTTACGGCACCTCAGTCTTCGCAGGCTCCATTGAGAGAGCACTCCAGCGGGAATGTAGTGTGATCAAGCACCATCAGCGGCCTTCCAGTACCCAGTCAATGCAGTCACAGCTTTCCGGCAGCACCCAGCATTCCCTGCAGGGCTATATGGCTGGCGGTGGGGGCGAGGTCACCTTCCAGAGCTCCCCCCGTGAGCCAGCCGTGTTGCCCTGCAGCCCCGTGGGAGAATCTACTCAGGTGAGCGACAGCAGACTGCAGCAGAAAACATCTCAGTCCACACTGGAGCAAACTCAGGCCTACCCTTCTTTCATCTCCTCCCCAACGTTTTCGTCCCCATCGGGCACGAAGACCAAAGACTGTTCCTCCAGGCACACCCAGCAGACCCCAGAGGCCTGCGATCCCCACGGAGGCTCCCCAGATCTGCGGCCTCAGAGCTACCCCTCCCCCATCCAGAGGCAGAGTCCTGTGATTGCTGGCCAGCCCCAGCCCTACACATCAGCGCAGCTGCCTAGCCTGATGCCAGTCAGCCCCCTGCAGCACTACGTCACCTCACCAACTGTGCCCAACCAAATCGGCCAGGTTTGCTCTTCCAGCCAATTGGAGAAGTTGCCTTCTTTCTACAAGACACTGACCACTTTCTCTGGACAGTCAGGAAACGTAACTCCTGTAAGCCAGTCACTTGTCTACTCTACTGGTCAGCAACAGGGGCTGCTTTTGGTTGGACGCAGTGAGGAGTATGGGGCCCAGACACAGGGCACCTGTCAGGGGAATACCGCTCAGAGTTATTCTTCCAGCCACTCACAGACCCTGCCAACTGTAAGCTATTCTGCACAGTCCCAGGGACTGGCTACCGTAAGTCTCTCAGAGAGCTACACTTCAGGACACTCCCTTAGCCTGACCTCAGAGTCCCTCCCCTTCTCGTCCACTCGTGCTCAGAGCTTACCCACATCAAATTCCACCCAGGAGTACATCCTAATGCAGCCTTCTCCCAGCATCAAAACGGAAAATACATTGTCACCACAGCCTCAGAAATACTTGCCTCCTGTTCAGTCTCCACCATTCTCCTTAGCCTCTCATTCCCAAGCCTTACAGAACAACCAGTCCTCAGCTGAATTGAAGCTGCCGTACAGCAAAAGGAAATTGGATGCCAACGCGTTTGCCATCTTGAAACAGGAGGGAGATGAGTTTCCTGTTCAGGATTTGCAAGGATTGCAGCAAGCCTCCCAGGATCCCACCACTCAGGCCCTGGCTGCATGTGACGTTGGAGAACAGAACAACGTTGGGCATGCAAACTCCAAGGTGGATGACCGGTACAACTCGCAGAGCGTGATCCGGAGCAGCATGCAGCCCGAGGACCAGATAATGGGCCTGGCACTTTCCGAATCTAAAAAAGATGAAAGGGTGGTTCCCTTGAACCACCACAAGCAGCATATGGCTATCGCCAGCACCAGTCAAGTGACCACAGACGCAAAGAGGAACTCCCCTCTGTTACAGCCTTCCCACGTGACCATAGGCACAGAGGAGCTTAATAAGCAGCACTCGCTCTTGCAGGCAGTGCCAGAGCCGCAGCTGCCGCTAAACCATCAGATACAGGGCGCCAGTGCTCATCAGCAGAGTCAGAACCACATGATACAGCAGACCCAGTATATCCGCTTGCCCAGTGCCCAGGTCCTGCTGGAGCCCTCACGAGATCTGCAGAGGATCCTGCTTCAACAGCCTTTATTTCACCCGGGGCTTGACTCCACTAAGGTGTCAACCCAGATGCAGCAGATCCCTGTGCACTACCTGCAAATGGACGATCAGACTATGGGATCCGGTGACGGCCATAGCCAGCAGCATGTGGTTCTTCCGCAGGGCTCGGATGTTCTCAAGATAGGCATTGCCGAAGCCTCCAAGTCTATCGAGCAGCAGCACCCAACGCCAAAAGAGAACTTTGGACAAACGAACCAGCATGATGCAAAGCATCATTTTGCCTTGAGTTCCATCTGCTTCCCAGACTCTATGCTGCTGGGGGATGAGAGGAACATCTTGTCCAATGTGGATGACATTTTGGCTGCCACCGCGGCTGCCTGTGGGGTCACCCCTCAGGATTTTGTCAAGGCAACCTCCTCAGAAGGAGAGATGCCCTCACTGGCTAATCCCATTGATTCAAAGGGCCACTTCCAGTTTGTGGACGCAAGGCATATTTCTCCCAGCTTCTCGTCACCACACCCCATTGCTGCTAACACCCATACTGTAGCCATGACACAGAACAATGCTCAGTTGAATATAGGCATCCACCAATTGCCTAAGAGTGGAGGCTTGGAGCACCAAGCAATTGAGGTGTCAAATGCCCAAATGCAGCAGGAGTTGACTGGCTCTGCTTTCTGTTCTGGACAGGACATAGGAGAGAGGGTAGTGGGCTCCCTACAGAAATCCGGGAGCACCAGCCAGTTGCAGGAAGGGGAGAAGTTGACAGTAGCTGAGAATGGGACTTTGGGCTACAGGAATGGGGTTTTCAACCCCTGTGGGGGGGGCCTCAACAATGAGAGCACAACCTCTGGGAATGACCTTCAGCAAGCTGGTGAGGAGTGTGACTCAATGGGGCTTATGAACAAAACCAACCTGCCCAAGGGCACAGATCATGGTCAGAACCCTGGGCAGAAGACTGCTAAAGTGGACCAGGCTGGCTTGGAGTGTTCGACCAGTAGTTTCCCCAAAAAGAAGGCAAAGTCCAAGAGTTCAAATAAGCTGGTGGGTGACGAAGAAAATGGCTACCCAAAATCAGCAAAGAGGAGTGGCCAGGGTAAGCGACAGAACTCTAGAGGGAGCGAAACCAGCTCACCCTCCACCTCAGATTGCTGCTATGATGGCTATCAGCAGCAGGAGCGGATGCGGCAGAAGATCAGGGAGGTAGAAGAGAAACAGCCAGAGGTCAAAACAGGATTCATCGGGTCCTTTTTGGACTTCCTGAAATCAGGACCCAAGCAGCAGTTCTCTTCTCCTCCAATAAGAATGCCAAATCGGTCCCGGAAGGCACCTGCATCTTTCAAAAGACCCTCCTGTTCCCTTCCTCTAACCTCCAAGCCACAGCCCTTGCCAGCACCGTTGACATTGCCAGAAGCCGATGCTGTCAGTGCCTGCAAGAGGCTTGATGAGGAACTGAAGAGGAACCTGGAGGCCTTGCCTTCTTTCTCCTCTGATGAGGATGATTCTGTGGGAAAGAATCAAGATCTTCAAAAGAGCATCACTTCTGCCCTCTCTGCATTGGATGACCCTTCAGACAAGAAGAGCCACTTTGGTAAGAAGGCTTTAATTCAGCTTACCCATTCTTCTTCAAACATTTATTTGCATGCTTTGTTCTTAAAGTCAGTGTAATCCATCATCACTCTCAATCAGTGTGATGTTACAGTGAATTGTGTCCTACGGGTGGAACTTGGCATTGCAAATTGGGACATACATATTAGGTTAATAAATAAAGAAATCTATGATCTAAGCAGCCTCTGAGGGCAGAGCTAGTTAGTTCCAGTTAATAAGCCATAACGCAGTATTATTTTAGCGCACTGTTAATATTTGAGTGTTATATTTTCCAGTGATTAAGACCGAATGCTCTTGATGCATAACCACATCCTCTGATTCCAGGTGTGACAGAGAAAAATAATTCAGGACCCATCATAAAGCAGGAACAATCTCACAGCGTGCCTTCGTTGGGGCTAAAGACTGAAAAGCAGTGTCCAATCACGTCTGTGGAGATGTCTGCACCAGAGCAGATGAAGGAGTTCCCCCCTGACCAGATGGCCACACAGCTGAACTCTGTAGCCATTGAGGGCCTGACGGATGAGGACCTGTCTGACAGCGGTGGTGAGGGGATGTACCGCGAGCGAGACGAGTTTGTGGTGAAAATCGAGGATATTGAATGCTTGAAGGTGAGATGCCGGCAGGATACATAAAATACGTGTATTATTTCTTCTGTGAAATCTCATTTGAGCATCTTGACACATTTTTTATCCAGTCTTCTTTATTCTGCAGAATAAGGCACAAGAGATAAGGCACAGTGTAGAATAGGCTGTTGACGACTGGTAAGAATAGACTGCACAAATCTTTTTATGTTATAAACCTTTTTGTCCTTCACCTAAGATTTACAGGAAAATTCACCTCACTTTGTGGAATCTGTGTGTTATACACTTTTTTTGTAATCTAAATATAGCTTGATTTGTTGTCTGAAAGAGAACATCCACTGGGGAAAAAAACAAACTCAAAAGGCTGTGGCTTTTGTTTATAAACACAACAGCGCAATGCACCATGGGATTGCTGGCCCTCTGGCCTCATTTTTGAAGGAGATCTGACTGTTCTTGGTATGTAGCCATCTTGAAACAGGAGTGTGGTTTTTATGTTCGTTGATTGCTATTCGTGTATTTACATTAATCAAGTCAATTTCATCAAGTCAATCCCATAGTGCATTTTCGACTGATTTAAAATTCAGAAAGATAATGACATGTAGCCATGAGCCGGAAGGCCGATGTACGTATACTTTTAGTAAGTATCACGGGTGCATCACATAAGTTCTTCCCACTTATTTCATAAGGTGTAATTGTTTAACACTTTGGAGCACAAGCCAGTTATTGGGTGTTTGTATTTTGGTCTGCAGATTTGAAAATGAATTCTTACCAATTATAAATATTTTCCACTAGACTAGCATAGGTACATAAATGTGCAAATACTGCGGGAGAGTGCTGGTGCCGTTTGGGCTGGCAGCAGCATGGTAGGCATACATTTTACAATGTGGGACAGTTAATAACGGCTGTCTGTTTCTGTATTACATTTAATCTTTTCTGCAATGTGTCATATTTCATGTTGGCAGATGACATTAGCAGCAGGGCATGATCCCCCTGCCATCTGGAAGGTACAGAAAGCCTTACTGCAAAAATTTGTGCCCGAGCTGAGGGACGGAACCCGAGTGTTTTCAGCCACTAACAGCGTACGTACAAAACAATACCCGTGTTCTTGATACTTTATTTAAACCTCGGGGAAGCATTGAGGGAGAGCCCCTCATTTACAACGCTGCCGAGTTACAACAAAGAAGAGAAACGAAAAGAGAAGGACATTACATCAGTCAATAATCAAAGAACCAATAAATTCAAACATTAGTCAAAACTAAAGTTAAAGCATTCGTTAAACCAGGCCCACACTGACAGCTCTTGGGATCATTTATATTGTATACTGCTAGGATTTCTCATTTTGCATCATAATTTAGGGGACGTCATCTACAGAGGAGATGCAATAACAGTTGTACACTGTTGGTACCATAGATTAATTCAGAATTTATTTCTAATTGGCACAAACAAATAAAACTGACTATGTCTATTATGGTTGAGGAAATGTTATGATTGTTATTTAAATTAAGACTGAGCTCTTTTGAAATATGAATCTGTTGTCCACTCTGTCCTGTAGTATTTAGGGTACTTTGGGGATGCAAAGACCTTGTACAGGAGAGTGTACGTGAAGTTCATCGACACTGTAAACAAGAGGGAATACGTGCGGGTGTGCAGCAGGAAACCACGGTGCAAACCCATGCACTCCATGAGGTATGAATTCTGCCCCCTGAATATGTGAACCTGTACAAAGCACCAAAGTGATGCTTTGAGTGATTGATCTCAAATCCAGCCTTAAAGGAATATTTCATAATTTTTCATTGTCATTTAGCAGACAATTTTGGTCAAAGCGACTTGAAAATGACTGAAATTTTTACTGTGTTTTTTATTTATTTATTATTGCCTCAATATTCTCGTCACCACACCCCATTGCTGCTAACACCCATACTGTAGCCATGACACAGAACAGTGCTCAGTTGAATATAGGCATCCACCAGTTGCCTAAGAGTGGGGGCTTGGAGCAATGGAGGATATTTTAGACACAGATATAGATATTTTATGTGCAATGGAGGATATTTTAGACACAGAAGCTTTGGGCAAACCAGTCAGCTTTATAATGGCTGATATAGGCTCTTTTATTGGCACATATACAGAAAAACGCATTGAGGAAAATTACCACCACAGCTGGCAAACTCCTGGGGACAAATCAGTTAGGTCTGGACAGTATCTACAAGACAAGGGCCCTAACATTCTCTCTGACCCCAGTCACCCCCTGTTTGTAGAATTTATGTTACTCCCCTCTGGCCGTAGGTATAAGATCCCGGCCTATAAGAAAAATAGAACTAAACAGTTCTTCATCCCCTTAGCTATATCTCAACTTAACAAACCACACTAAATTCAGTCCAGCTGGTCTGGAATACTGCCCCAGTTAATACCCTCTCCACTAAATGGCCGACATGATGGGTGTTCATATAGTTGTATGGTCGAATATGTTCATTGCCTGATGTGATTTGTATTTCTGTTTTTTTATTTCTTTACTCAATTTTCTTATTTTTATTTTATTTTTTATTTTTTGTGATGTCTCAACCTGGTACACTGCAAACCAAATTTCCCCACGGGGACAAATAAAGATACTACTACTAAATAACTGACTGAGTGAGATATTTAGATATTGAAACATTGTTCTGTTCATGTGCATATAGTTGAAATACTGTACATGCTCCCCTTCAACATGTCATAGTCTCTTTATTTATCCTTTGCCTGCCATGGATTAGTATATTTGTAGCCATTTTTCTTGTTTTGCTGAAGCAAAATACTCATGTATCTCATTGCTGTTTGGGCCAGAGGTTCCCATGCCAAGGCTCTGCTCGGCCAGAGGGCAGCATCTGGTGCAGTCAAAGACCCCTACGCGATGAAGCCTGCGTCCAGCAAGCCCCCCTCCAAACCCAAAGCCAAGCAGGCCAAGGTCAAGGCAGAGCCGCCGCCCAAGAAGAGGAAGAAGTGGAAAGAGTTCTCCTCTTCGCCCGCTGTTTTGTCCCCAGAGGCTGTGAGCGAAGACGATGGTTAGGAAGGAATTCATCCTGTAAAGAGATTAAGCACAAATTAGTTTTGCCACAAAGTGTCCTGTATGTTTTGAAGTTTTTTTTTAGTTGCCTTCTTAACCTCTTTGGCAAGAATATCTTTATGTGGTTGCTGCATACATTTGTACTGATCTGGTTTAATTCAAGTCTGCCCAGGCAAATTTGTTATACTGTTATTATTGTACTCCACTTAAGCAGAGAATTCACAGGTATTTTGCGTCACTTCTCTATGTTCTGTGCATATAAGCATGTTTTGCATGTCCTCGTCGATGCAGGATTTCAAAAATTGTTTCTCAAATTCATGCTCATGTTTTCTGTCTTGAGACGTGATTGGTCCGTGAGATGTAACTCCACTCCTGATTGGTGTTTCAGAGTTTAGTCCTCCAGTCCCCTTTGCCACACGCTTCCTCAACACTAGAACCATGAAGGAGGCCTTCAAGAGCTACGTGGAACTGCTTATCAGCGTGGCTCTGGACAGCAATATGATGGAGGCATTGGAGAAGGAGAATGGTGAGCATTGACGTGACTGCCAACCTGCTCCACCTCTGACTTCCAAAAGGGTTGCTAGTTTGCAACCAAGTCCACGGTTCATACATTTCCTCCAGAATTGAATAAGCTGTATTATCCCTATATGGCATATTAAATGAATATTGTGAAATAAATTGGGTCATAAAATAGGTTCAGTTTGTAACTGATATTTCTTCTGCCATTTTTACAAGTCAGGGGATATGGCAAGTTAACAAACGTGGTGTATTACAAAGTTAATTGCAGCTAATTGTTTTATGAATCAATTCAAGTCAAGGAATGACAGTCTGGTGATATTATAAAAGGGATAAGTGAAAGTGGGGAGCACTGTACGGGACTGGAGAAGGCTTTGCTCCATTCTCTGAATTAAAATCCTTAATATGCTACAGATGAGCTCCTCCTTCCTCACATGAAGAGAGTGGACGGGATGATCACAGACAACAGGAGGAGACTGCTCCCCAAACTGCGCGTGGGGCAACTGTTTAAGGTGGGTGGGTTCCTGTCTGTTTTACACCTCAAATTAAAAATTGTTTTTTATTTTTTATTAATAAACAGCCCCAGTTGTTCCTGGCTTGAAAACGTAAAATGGTCCCGTAGGCATTTTCACTTCTCTTCACCCTTCTCTTGATTGTGCTTGAAATGGACAAAGAAAGGATGGGGCCCAAGAGTAGCTTTGATGCAGAAACATGCAACCTTATATCGAGTTGTATAGATGCTTGACGCATGCTTGCAACGTTCAACATCTTAAAATATTCATCCCTATTTAAGACTCTTTTTTTAAGAGAATGTTTGAGTTTCAAATATCTTTCCAAATTCCATGGTGCACTAAATTGTTTTCTTTCTTTAAGCTCTTTGCTTCACCATGTTTGGCTGAATTAATTATTTATCATTACTCCAACAGAATGCACTGGACAGTTTCCCAGAGCTGTCAGTGGTAGCAGAGTTGACAAAAGATGGCGAAACCCCTACCTTTAAGGTGCGGTTGAGTGGAAAAGCCTACCATAAGAAAACCATGAGACCTTCCAAAGCCTCCAGCAAATTACCCCTGGTAGGATTCTCAGACTCGTGTCATATCCATGTAAAGTGTTACTCTGTTTTAAATTAAAGGGATGGGTAGAATTAAATTACATTATAGACATTTAGCAGACGCTCTTATCCAATATTATCTTATTGTCTTGTAGTCATGTTTATGCTGATAGCTGTCTAATGTCAGGCAAAATTATGAAAAGGTTCTAATTCATCTACCAATGATGAACAAGTCCTATTAATGTGTCAGGAATGTGGAAAGAACCACAACAATCACTTTGCTAGTCTGTCACTGTCAGACATAGGTCCATAATTGCATACCTTGGTTGAGACACAGACAGTAACCTTATCAGTGTCGAGATTAAAATGACCAAGTTGCATGGAGAGGTGATCACATTACACGGAACTCAATTGACGCTTTGTCAGTTAATTTTTTATTTTATTTTTTACCCTGAATGGGAACAAAAGTCACAGCTATGCTTCAACAGTCATGAGGTCTGTCCACTAGAGGGCGCTAACATGTTGTCATGAGAGCCACTTCTTTGTACTTCTGAATCTTATTGTGAGGGATTACGAGTCTCCAGAAAAATGCCTCCCACACTATACTTCTGTAAATACAGTGTGTCACAGTGAACATTCTGTTTTTCTACCGAATGCAGACATGCTCTGTCCTTAGAGGTTTTCACATGGAAATTTAAAATCTCCCCCCCACCCCCTTAAAGCCTCCCTTAAAGCATTTCATGCACTACTGTAGAGAAAAGGTAAAATCTCTCTGTGCCATTTCCCACCCCCTACAGGAATACACAGTGGACAAGGAGAAAACGCAGTGGTTTTCGCTGTATCATTCACTTCAGCATTACAAGTACCATACCTTCCTGATTTGTAAAGATGAGGTAAGATTCTGGCTCCACGTCTGCACAGTTTTTGCGCTGTGTTCTTGCACGGAACGCACGGCTGCCGTGCCGTGGGAATGTGGCATAACCGGTAGCGGCCTTTCCTGTCAGCTGTGCGATGAGAGGTTCCGCGTGTCGAGCGGCTGCATTGTCATTGCTGACGACACGTCTTTTTTCCCCCCAGATTGCATCTCTTCAGACGCAGGGCCGGGACCTGGGGCAAGAGGAGATGGTGCAGCTGTGCTTGGGCGATGGCAAGTGGGTGGAGGGCCTATTTGACAAGTTCGGTGAGCTCATGACACAGGTGCAGCAGACCTGCCTGTTATAGCCAGAGCGGGAGAAGCGGCGAGCGGCAGACGCAGCCGAACTGACCGAACTGCTTGTAATTGAACCTTGTTAAAGCACTAATCAACACTCAATAAAGACCAAATCATTCACTGGTATGCAGTGGTGCCAGGTCTCACAAGCTCTTTGCATTTTCACATCAGTAATGGAAATGCTCAATTGCACGGTGCTAAAAAAAAAAAGGCAGAGTAGAGTGATTTACTCTGTTTTTTTTTTGTTTTTTTTGTAGTTTGTTTGTATTTTTTGTTTTTGTTCTTTTCATAGCTGGCCAATGGTTCTGGATGTTTTTTTCCCCCATTTTATTTTTCTGTATTTTATTGAAAGAACCATGATGGATTAAACCGTTAACCATGCCCTAGAACAGAGCAACTTGCATAGGAATCAGTATATTTTCAATCAGACCATGCTACTTATCACCTTATTACATTGCCAGTGATTATGGTGATTATGGAGATGTTTATATAGATATATATATATATGTGTGTGTGTGTGTGCGTACGTACGTGCGCGTGTGTGTGCGTGTATGCGTGTAGGGGTGGGTATGTGTGAAAACATCCATTTTTTCAATGGAGTGCCAAATTTATATAGACTATTGTACATTTTGTAAAGAAAAGTGTTTTGCCATTACATCCTTTTATGAAAGAAATTGACATAATATAGATATCTAAATTTTATGCTTAAGACTCCTTTTATTATAACAATGGTTATAAATCTAAGTATGGAGTTGGTGCAATTCTAATACTGCTTTTTGTTATGTATTGTAATAAAATGCAATGACCTTAACTATTTTCTCTGAGGATAAAAAGAAACTGCCTTTATACTTTTCTTTTTCAAATGTACATTTTATCTCACTAAATTTTTCACAAAGGAAATATTGTGGTCAAATTTGTTCCATACATTTTTGTAATACACTTTTCATTGTTTTCAAAAAAGAAGCCCTATACATTTGTATGTTGATTACCTATTGTAAACTATATATCTTGAAAATCTTCCTTTATTAATACAAGTATGCCTCAATTTTAAGCCGGATATGCACACAGTACTGGACTAGTTTTGCTTCTCAAGTGTAGCTGTGTTACACATTGCAATTATTTTCTGATATGTGAAAATAAATTTCTTACTAAACGAGAATACCTTTAGGTGGTTGTTATTGCTCATGGTGTCTTGTGCCGAGTCATATTATTGCACATGTGTATATACAAGAAGCGTGTTGTAAATGTCATTATCCTGCTTTTACTGGCTGCGTGAAATCACTGCTAATATGATTTATGATCGTTGGTCACTTTACAACTACCGTGCCCTGGCTCCTCAATGCCTGAATGTATGCCTGAGAGTGTGTTGAGAACATATTTCAGATATATTGCTGAATGTATGCCTGAAAGTGTGTTGAGAACATATTTCAGATATATTGCTGAATGTATGCCTGAAAGTGTGTTGAGAACGTATTTCAGATATATTGCTGAATGTATGCCTGAAAGTGTGTTGAGAACATATTTCAGATATATTGCTGAATGTATGCCTGAAAGTGTGTCGAGAACATATTTCAGATATATTGCTGAATGTATGCCTGAAAGTGTGTTGAGAACATATTTCAGATATATTGCTGAATGTATGCCTGAAAGTGTGTTGAGAACATATTTCAGATATATTGCTGAATGTATGCCTGAAAGTGTGTTGAGAACATATTTCAGATATATTGCTGTATGTATGCCTGAAAGTGTGTTGAGAACATATTTCAGATATATTGCTGTATGTATGCCTGAAAGTGTGTTGAGAACATATTTCAGATATATTGCTGTAGCGCTGTCTTTCTGCAGCTCCGAAGCAAGACAAAATGGCGTTAAGATGAAAAATGCAACAATCCAGCGTGACTATAGTATATATGTGCATGAGTCAACCAGTTATGCAGTGTCAAAGTCACGGTATACACTACGTTCAATGAAATCTCCATGCTATCAGCCCCTCCTTATCAGCGGAAATGTGTAGATAAAGACCAGTTGACATTGTTTGGTGGGAGAATTTTACCATGATGAATTCACGAGTTGGTCTCCGCTACTAATCTTGTCAACACGCATTTGGAGATTCCTTGAGCTTATGCCTGCATTGGACACACACACACACACACACACACACACACACACACTGGATGCATTTAATGGTCATGTGGATATAAGCAGATGTATACCTAACTGATATGCCAACTGATTGAGGATTGCTGAAATGGAACTGGCAATACAAGGTGGTGGTTGTTATACTAGCATAGGGAATTTGATCCCACTGGATACAAAGGTAGCGCAAGGTAGGGCTTGGAAACTTTAAACTCCAAAACTACACAGTATGACCCAAGACCTTTAGCCCCAGCTTCTTGCCTGACTCCTCCCACATATGAACAGGGACATACTAGGCTATCTGTACCTCTTAGCTTTGAAATGGGACCATTATACAGTTTCAGCGAATGAAGGCCGACTTCTACCTGAAAGAGAAATTCTACTGTAAGCAGACAGCTCCCCATGGAGGAATCTGATCTGACCGATCTGATTTCACTGTCCCAACAATAGCCACTTCATCTGCGCTAACATTTCTTTACGGGTTTTCCAATGCTTCCAATTCCAAATTGATGTCACAATTTGTCTAGAACTGCAGCTGCTGTTATAACCCAAAGAAAGGGCCCATCTTGTTGGCTCTCCCAAAAAACTGTTCATGGAATCATGGAAATGGCATTTTCAATGTTTTGAGTTTCAACTTTTCATGCAAAATGTATTCTCTTCAGCGCCCAAGAGACGGTGGGCTGGCAAACCAAATTTGAATAAACACAATGAAGCAGACTTCTCTGTTCATGTACAAAAGCGCTCTGTTATCTAACATTTCTGAACAAATGAGACTGCTGTCTGGAATGACAATGTCTACTTGAGCTAGGAGCTCAGGCTCCCAGTATGTTTGTCACAAGGAGAAATAGATGTTTGTTCAACATTTCTTTAAAAAAAAGGTCAAAGATACAGCTAAAATCTATGAATATTAATTTTCCACATAGTTTTGCATGTGGGCTAGAAATGAGAAGTTCTTTGTTTCTTGAATTGCGATCGGAGTCCATTGTGCATGTAATTCTCTCCACAAAGGGATATCCTAAGCAACAATGGGTAGCTTTGATATATCAATGATTTTATTCTCCATTAAACGAAGCTCAGCTTTTTTGGTTTTACAGGAGAATCCCATCATTGCAAATTGCGGTTCTGGGTATGTAGATGAGATGGCACTCCACTCCCTAGCCAATGTAAATGTTTCTGGTCCCTCGTACATGTTATTATTACTGAGATATACGTAATCAGTACTTGTTTATTGTATCATCACGTTTTTTTAATTCAGTGTATGGTTTTATTTTTGCAATAAATCTCCCATTGCAAAATCTCCTTTCATATCAGTCCAGTGCAATAAAAAAAACACCTTTATGGATAAATTACTGTTATCATCACTCAGCTCTTCTACAGCAAGACGTATAGGGGTGACGCTAGATAACCAGCTCCTCTTTCCATGTCGTGTCATGAGTGAGGCATGCTGATGTTTTCATATACAACATCCAACGAATCTTCAACACCACCTGCGCGCTACACAGCTCCTAGTCCAGGCCCTGATACTCTCACACCTGCGCGCTACACAGCTCGTAGTCCAGGCCCTGATACTCTCACACCTGCGCGCTACACAGCTCGTAGTCCAGGCCCTGATACTCTCACACCTGCGCTACTGCAGTTCTCACCAGTCTCTCTGCTTGCACCACTAAGCCCCTGCAGCTAATGTAGAATGCAGCCACGCTAATCGTCTACGACCTACAAAGTGTGCTCATGTCACATCCCTCCTGATGTCACTTCGCTACCTGTCACAGTTCATGTCCAGTTTAAACCCTCTGTACTTTCCTACAGGGAAATGAAGGGAACAGCTCCACCGTATCTCAAATCAATCTTAAAACCCTACACCAGGGTGATGGGCTATCACCTTCCTGCATGGTTGCTTCTCCTAGTAATGATGCCTGTCTGTGCTGGCCTCACAATGGTGGAGCAAGCTTCCCACAGCGCTTCGGTACAGGAGAATCTTTTGGCCATCTTCAGACTGCATCTTGGTTCCTCTCCTAAGCCGACTCCCTAGCACTTGCACTGTTTGTAGCAATTCAAGTTATGGTATTTCTACTTTAATGATACATTTCTGTTCATAGGGCTGGTTATGTATGTAATCTGTATGTATTCAGAATTAGTATTTGGGTTCTTCATTAGCGTACCAAGCTGGCACTAGTGCTTTAGTGACGTCGCATCGATACTTGCTGTTAGTCAGGTTTGGTACATTTGCTCAAATTAATCAGATGAATGGTTATGGCAATCAGGTACGCGCATTGTCAAGGACCTCATGATCATGTGAGCCAGTGGCGTGCTTACCTGAATTGTTTTAAAAAGGCAGGGGGCCAGGGGACCTACTACAGGATGGCATCGCTGCGTGCGTTCGTGTTTTGTTTCTTACTTTGGCCCACGAACCTACATTTGGATGAATTTCACTTTGGATTTTGTTTTTGAACACTGCACACTGATCACCCCTGACTTTTTCACATTAATCTTCAAATTTGTATTACCAGATCAATCTCACTCATCAAGAAGAGACAGCAGAGCACCTACAGTATGTTTGAAAGTAAACACGATGGTGTTATGTGATCCATATCGATATGTTAGCCAAAGAACTTGCTGGATGTCTTGAAACGGCTTGTTGTTTCAACAAAGTGGTTCAGGCCATTACAGAATGCACTTAGATTGTGTTTGTTTTACAATATAAGCGTGGATAAAAGAATTAGCTAATTGAATGTTTTGTAATGTAATAAAACTGTTCCCCCAATTCTGCTTGACTGACAGCTGAAAAGAAATAGTACTCATCGAATGACATACAGCACAACCTACGCATAAGAAATTTCCGTATTTTTCTCTACTGCTTAAAAATACAAAAAATGGAATGCAGAATAATGTTTGGAGCCTGTTGGAAAAATTCAGTTCTCTTGTCTTCGGTGAGCCATTTCCCTGACCCCATAAGTGAAATGGGTTGTTTGTACTTTGCAGCTCGTAAAAAGAGATCCTCAGAACAGCATTGTTGAGGGTAGGTTGAAAGGGAGGAGTTGTTCAACCTGTTTGGAATCACACAGGCATATCTCAGAGAAGAAACAACTTTCCTGAAGACGTAGCCATACCTGCTTGTGGCTTCGTATTATCTGGATTTTTGTCGGTCTATAATATCTGATAGTTGTGGGTGAGTGATAAAAGCTATTATATGTATATATGTGGAACAATATTTATATCAATATGACAAACCTTCATTCTGCATTATGCTGTATTTCACGGTTTTCCAGGGGCGTTCCTCAGGTGTTTCTTCTTTATCCAAGGGTCAGGAAATTATTTTCCAGTTTTTCCTTCTATTGGTTCTGGAATTTCTGGTTGTTTGATTCTCTCTGAATAACGCTTTGTTTTGTGCTTTGTATCGATTCTTGAAAAATGTGCTTTGGGCATAAGCATGATTCATAGCTGCAAGGAAACACTGTCTTTGTTTGAATAGTATCTCATAGCAATAGTTTTGGGTGTGTTGCGAGTGAACTGTATGCCATGGGTTTGAGTTAAAGGTAAGATACTGCAGTTATACCCTTGAGTATAGCATAAATTATTTCAATCACCACAACTATATCATATAAAGGGCAATAGATTTGTTTGTAAGCACTGCAAGCCAACCTGGAAAGTGATGTCTGCTTGTGAAATGTACAATAATCTTGTGCCACGGTTACATTTTCTTCATTCCTCTCAAAACAATTGTACAGAACACTCCTCTGTTTGAGTTCGCTATCAGAGTCTGTATCAGCTGTATTAAAGGCAGGCTCTCAGTGCATGCGCTTTCAGAGAACAAGAGACAATGGCTGTGTCCCAAATCGCGTACTCCCGTGCTCCGCACTGCCGTACTTCGCTATGGACTCGCATGGATGCGCGTGCTCGCTATGCGTGCTCGGAGCATGGACGTATGCGGTTTGGGACACAGCCAATTTGAGCCTAGTCGCAGACGCAGACCTATACTCTACATTCCTCTCGAGCGCTGTATTCCTGCGACATAGCATCTGGAGAAAATGACAGGAAGTGAGGTAACGGGTCAAACTCCTGCTCAACCACTTCAGTTTTACCTTGAACTAGCTGAAAGGCATTTTATCTTTAGTTAATGTTCATGTAAATTTGTTTTTATTTATTTAAAACTGGATGCATATGTGCCCATATACCACTCTTACTATAGTTGCCACTGTTATAATGAACCTGATAGCTCAATTACTTTTTGCCTGAATCAAATCAATGTTTGACTCATTAGTGTATCAGAAACAATTATAATGACATATTTGCTAAAGGGCCCAGAGCCTCTTTAAATGGGCATTTACCTTCTCGTTTATATGTGGGAAATCAAAGTAGGTGGAACAAGTGGTCCAAATAAATATAAGAATACAGAAAAGAGTAAACTGAAGCACAAAAACTAAATAATTTTTTGTAAAGTTCAAAAAAACATTTGTAGAAAAGAGACCACATGATTCTGCTTGCATTTGCACTCAGGTTTGTCATCTTTAGGCATCATAGATTTCTTAACGTTGTAATTTGACCTCTCCTTTAATTGTCACTTCAGGCTGTATTGCTTTAAAGGGCTGCTATATAATAATAATAATAATAATAATAATAATGACCAATTGTTGTTGTTGTAGGAACATACCATTAAGTGGGTTTTCCGTCCTTTTGCCATGTGGTTCTTGCAAGGTACTATTTTTTGTGAGATATACAGGAGCAGTTAATCTCACAGTTATGCAGGGGGAGCTGATGTGAGATACTGACGAGATCATTTAAAATGTAGGTCACAGAAGTAGCACCGAGTGTCATAACTAATTAATAGTGTCTGAACTGTTTGACCTGATACATATATCACCTGATAAATATCTGATTCATGTATTGTATTGGCAGTGCAAAAAGCATCATCTTGTGAATACAGAGTCAAATGAAATTGACATGGTTTTCATGCACAGCTCTTCAGCCCATCCTAGTAATAATCATAATGGCTAACTTCATCAGCACATTCAACTGTTCTCAGTGGGAATCCAATGAAAAATCTCAGTCCATTGTAAAGAGAGGTATTTGATGTAAATCAATCTAATCTAAAATACTTCTTGCAGTTAAAAGATTGCCAGAACCAAAGAGATTAAATCCGTCTATAATTTTTGTTTATTTGTTAAATTATTCTTGTTTACTTATGTAAAGTCATTGAATAATTACAATAATGTTTAATTCCATTTTTATGTTGCCCACAGATGAATACAAAACAATATTAAAAAGAATACATTTACATTGAATTTTAAACAGTTTATTATTTGCAATAGTTTTTTACTTCATGATATCTAGCTAAAATCAACAACCTAGGAGTGGGTTAATGCTAGCTAGCTAATGAGCAATGCTAATGCTAGCTAGTCAGTGGCACTAAAATTAACAACAGACGATAATTTTACTTAACTATACAATGCATTTAAATAAGTTTTTGTTTATATGGCTGTATTCTTTACAAAACAAAACTAAACATTTATTTTGGGCCAAGATCCTCCAAGGGGCCTTTTGCCCCAAATTAAAGAAAGAAACTTCACATTTTCACCTTTCCCTGTCAATACAAATATATTACTCTCAATCTAATCCCCAAAATCATTTAAAATAATGATTCAAGTACAGTTTACTACAAATACATCACTGTTTTCCAGTGACACGAAGTGCATCGGTTTACCTCAAAAAGGTTACAGTGAAATAATCTCACAAATGGTGAGCCAGATTAAATGTGACCATTCAACAGAGCACGGACATCCCATACATGTATTGGAATAAAATTTGGCGCAATCTATTGGGAAAATGAAGGGGAAGTGCTTCTTACCCCAGGCGCGTTTCCCCCCCATCTTCCACAATGTGATTTTATTCACAATGCACTGAATGCAGATTAAATTAAGTGCTTTCAAAGGCTGTGCGGTTTCGGTGACTGATCAAAGGATAACACATTTGGGCGTTATTTGCTGTCACTTGCATGCGGTATCAGTAGAGGCGGGCAACGAGTTGACTTCGCTGTTACGTCACGCCCGTACGAATTGGGAAATCGCGACTAACCGGGCGAGCCGAGCAGTCATGTGGGCTCAGTGAGGGAGGACGCGGTGGTGGCTTTGAAACTCTCTGGAACTAATTTATGCTTAATGCACCGACCACCAAGTAAGTAAAATATGAATAATTGTTTGCAGTGAGCTGAATAGGCTACTTATCTAGTAAATAAAATGTATAGCCGACTGCATCAGTCACTTTCCTTTATGTAGAACATAGGCTAATCAAGAGGCATAGATGGGCTACATTTCCCTATGGCAAGCATAGCCTGTCTCTGTACAGATAATACATAAATGGATCTGAAAACATTTCTGAATAGCCTACGATGCTGTCCAGTTGGGTCCGCCTATCGTATGTTTTATGTAAATTAAATCGCATTTTTTTTTCAGATTATTTTAAATACAATGATGAGTAATTGCCTAACTGGCGTAATTAGCTTGTGTAATTAGTGTGTTTCACTAAAATGTAGAGAATTCGACTATTATAAGTTCTCTATTAACCTTCTAAATACACAGTTGTATGTTTCCAGCCCACATGCACTAGTTGCAACTTGGAACATTTTGTAATATTCTTCGTGCCACGTTTTTCCACTATAATCACTGTTGAAATGCATCGGCTCAACTGCAAAACTTATGTTTATAGCCACCGTGCATAATCAGTTTAATTAATCAAACCAGTTTTTTGTGGAAAGGAGATAACTGCAAGAAAATGTGCCACACGCCTGCATTTTATGTATGATATTCGCTAATGATTGTTTGTTGATTAATGATTTAATATCATGGTAGAGATACAGTTCTTCAAATATTGGCATTAAAGTAACAATTTACAGTCACACATAATGCACCAAAAACGGCGCAGTAGGCTGTCAATAGTTTTCACGTTCCATGGGGAAATGATAAAGACGTGCACGCTGCTCCCTTTGCGATTATTTACCTGTCTGTTGTACAAACAGGCCTCTCTCACTGGGCCCAGGGAACACAACCCCTAAGGAAATAGAACGTGCAGTATGAATTCCAGTTGGACAACGTTTGCAAACTGGGCTACATCCGCAAGCCAATCATAATCAAATATCTTTATATCTTGGATAAAACCTGAGCAGCAGTTTGGTCATATCCTTCAACTCAATCCAGAATAACTATAGTTTGTCTTTGAACCTTTAAAACCTGAATCTTATTACCAGACCTGATTGTCAGTGATGTGTGTGAGTTTCAGAATACGCTTTGTGAGTTTAAAAAAAAACATTTTTATATCAATGTTCTTTTAATATATGGCCATAATGCATTGCATTAACACTCAGCATAACAACTGCTCTCAAAACATCTGCTGTGAAAATCGTTATGCAATCTTCAGTACATGCAAATGGTTTCTTGTAGTACAGAACATTATCTTGGCTTGGTGAGAAGAAGGAAATTATTCAGGACACAGTTTAACCTCATTATAACATCACTTATCAAGATAAATGGAGATCGTTTCTCTTCCGTTAACCCGTATCCTGGTTCATACATAACCAATGAACGTGCAACGTGAGGAAGGTCAGATTAAAATGCAGCTGAACTGCAATGGCTCCTGCATGACTGAGCTGGTATGTGAAGAGTATTGACTCATTCACATGACATATGAGTGACAGAAACTGTGAAAATTAGAATTTGAATGATACTTTATTGGTGCAAATACATGGAAATTTGTTTTTGCGACCAATGTTCCGATCCATATACAATCACGACCACGCACACAACAGAACATATAATTCACTACATACATAATGTTGCATTACTCAGCTTATAAATAGTCGAATTACGACTAATATAAGACTTCAAACATTTAAGAGTCATTAAAAAAACATCCCTCTTTGCGTGCAGCAAAAAAACAAAATGCTGCACATGCAAAATAACTTCTGAAATACTTGATTTCAAGACTTAGCTTTTGACATAAGATGTGCCCTTTTTGTAAAAAAAAAACATCAGACTGTTAACTTGAAATAAGGGCATCCATGGGCGGTAAGATTGCCTAATCATGCAGCGGGTCTGTGTAATTCTATATGCATATGCAGTCAGTCTACAGCATGGGATCCAGTCCACACAGCGGAGAGACATAATAAGAAGCATGCGCAATGGTCTGTTTAAATGGTCAGCCCCGCTAGTATAATCATCCCATTTGTTTGCTGTTCACTTTGGCCTGTTCACTTTCACTTTTTTGAGCAAAACATGTTACATGCCTGCAGAGCTTTTTCTCAGCAACCTCCCCCATCACTGTGTTTCTAATCCAATTCTGTTGACCTAAGATTCTCAATAGAGGTTCCTCATTGGCTCTGAGGAGCACCTTTGAGACACAAGCTGAGTAAAACAAAGCCTTGCAACTTGCTGACGCCTCATTTTTCCTGCTTTGCTCTCAGATCAGGGGATGGCCAACAAGCCCTTTCGGGCCACCTACATATGGAGCAGCATCATCAATCACCTTCAGACGCAGGTGGAGGTGAAACGGAGACGCCACAACCTCAAGTCCTACAATGACTGCTTCCTGGGCTCGGAGGCAACGGACGTCGTACTGGAACACATTTCTCAGAATAGGTTTTTTGGAGATGATGAGATTCCCAGGGCAAAGGTGGTGCGTGTTTGCCAGGCCCTCATGGAATACAAGGTGTTTGAGCCCGTGGGAACCAATGTGTTTGGCAAGGGAAAAAAACAAGCCATATTTGAAGACACTAGCTGCAGCCTGTACAGGTTCCTGGATGCACAGAGCCACTCCAAGAACAATCAGGAAAATGGATGTGATTCTCCTGTCGATCCGAGGATTATTTACAGAACACATGAAAGATGGTACAGTATTCCTAATATTTAGAAATGGTGTTCTAGCCTGAATAATAGGCTGTTATGGTGGAAAACCCCCAACAAAATAGAATTGAGTATAACATCACCTCTCAAGCAATATGTCATTGAGGATATACAGTGGGGGAAATAAGTATTTGACACATCAACAATTTTTAAATTAAACATATTTTCAATGCAGCTATTCACATGAAATAAAACTACACAGCTAAAGAAATTGTAACATTCCAATCTTTAAAAAAAGTTATGGCCATAAAGTGGAATGACACAAGAAAAAAGTATCGAACACGCTAAATTAAATGTATTTAATACTTGGTGGAAAAGCCATATTTTTTATATTTGGTCGCATATTCTTTGCATGCCATGACTTCCTGATGTCTGTGACCCAACAACATCAAAAGACTCTTGATATCTTATTTTCTGGTACTCTTACAAGCGATACTATAACGTCTCTGCATTTGGATGGATCTCTATGGGAATTGGGGGGTGGGACTAGATTTAGCTGTAAATTACACTAGTTTTATTGAGTTAATACCAATGTCTGGTCAAAATTTCATGTGAATAGCTGCATTGGAAATATGTTTAATTAAAAAATAGTTGACGTGTCGATTACTTATTTCCCCCACTGTATGTGGGCGTGAGAGGACATTCAGTTTCCCTGTGATGGTGTAAATATCTGAGGAAGAGTGGCATTAGCTGGGCAGTGGGCTCAACGTATTGGTCAGCAGAAGAACTGGGAGAACAGACAGTGCTGTAAAACTGTGCCTATAGCAGCCTCACAAAGTGATTACATATTAGATTATAGGAATTGTGCCTTCGAGTCACAAGACGCCCGTGTTCTGGACATTGACATGCTCTTTCTAACGCTCAGCATCAGTTGGATAGAGGTTATAATAGGTACTAATCTAATCATTACGTAATATAATTTGGCCCCAAATTGTATTCATCTCTATATGAGGGGTGTAGATTTGGTTACATGTGTATGAATGCAAAGTGAGCATGTTGTGATTATGCTAAAGCACTAGGTCATGAACCCTTTGACTCGGGGACCAATTTAAAAGGTTGCAGTGCTTTCTGAATAGGTAAATGCAATATTTGTGAAATAAAAAGACGTATTTTATTTAAACATAATAAATATCAAAACATATATATTGGCAGAATGTATTACTTTTTTACTTTAATACTCACTATATATAACCTCTAATCATATAATTGTTTTGGAGCACCAAAATATATTTTCAGCACCAGTGTAGTTTAAGGATTGTCATAATTGCACTCTAATCATCGGTTCTAACTTTAATTAATCTCTTTATGCTCAATACAAACCTGACTGAGGTCTAATTTTCAGTCTTTGACCTATTGTTTTAAGATTCACAGTGTTCAATATTGAAATCGTTTTGGTTGTGAATTGGCAGGCAAGAACAGCCAGTGTATTTGAAATCCTCGCCTGTCAAAACTGACAAGTCTTTGGAGGACCTCCTGGGGAAGAATGTGAATCCAGCAAACATCCATCAGATGAAGTTGAACACAGGACTATCGCAAACACGTATGTCTGTGTTTATCAGAGCAAAAAATGTACCTCAATCTCCTGACTGATCACTATTTTCAGCACTTCAGTGCAACAAAGCAAGTGGAAAAGTTGAGTTTGAAGTATTTACAAAACCACAATTAGATTGTCATGGGCATTAGGGAATATGTAAGGTTCAATAAAATGCAGTAACCACAACAATCAATAACCTGCTGATATATTACTTTCTCGGTTTGTTGAATTTCTTTAAACATATGACAGGTAAGGGGTTAACAGTGAGTGCAAAAAGCTCAAACAAGTTTAGCCAATTATAATGATCAGCGATTACTGGTAGTAAGGTACTCAGAAAACCTCTGTCGAAATCCATGGGCTGACTTGTTCTCCCTCTCCCATCATGCAGTGGTGAATGAAATATGGTGGGAGCAGACCATCCTGCGGCTATTGCGGCTGGTAGAGCTCCCCCTGCTGGACAGCCTCTTGGAGTGCAGGGAAAGCCACCAGCGTCTGCACAGTATGGACAGTGACCTCGACTTGCTCTACACCAGCAACTACCTGGACCGGGAAATCCTGAAGGCCTTCAGTGACTCACAGTATGTGACATTGTTTTCATCCAATTATTTTCTGTTACAAGGAGGCATGCTGATTGGTCCCTGCATCGTGGTAGCTCTTTCTCACTCCATACAAAGGTACAAAAATGTACCCTGGGATCAATGTGTGTAGTTTTCGAGTGTACCGTGTGCAGCACCGAAGACTGCAGTCTCAACATATGCGCCTGTCACCCTAGCAGGGCAGACGGATGGCTCTCAGCCGCTGTGGACTGTCTGGAGTTTCTGCCGGATAAGCTGGTGGTGGAGGTTAGCCGGGGCCTGCCCAAATGCCCAGATACCCCTCAGTGTAAGCGCCTGCTTTTTGAGGTCCTGGAGAAACACTACAGCCAGCCCCACCATCCAACCCTGCTCTCAGCCCACCTGTTCGACATCCACATCGGCATCACAGATCTACTGGGTAAGGGACACTTTCTGCATTGGATGTCCTGTCAGTTTTTTGGGGGGGGTGGGGGGCAGCAACCACATTTTTTTTTTATGTACAGAAACTAAATTATATAAGCTGATTTTCATTTGTCTAAACAGCACGACATTCAGAGGTTCATACTTGATTATTTTAAATCAGTATCCACCATGACACAGTGTCCTTTCTGGTTCTTTTTGTTGAGGTTTTATCATAGCAGGGAAAACCACTAAAGCTTTTGTACATGCTTATGTAAATGTTTAGTTTAAATTTGGCCCTATGCAATGTTAAATATTTATGGAACTTGGGCAGAGACTGTAAGTACAGACAGATTCTGTAAAAATGTTACATTCTGTTCCATCTAGAATAAATGCATGTACAGTATATGGTGGAAGTGGAATGAAAATTGGTTCTTGCATTGGCATTTTAAGACCCTTGATTGAGTGGGACCTTAAAATATCTGCAAAGTTGAGCCCCCTAAGGGGTTATTTTTTAATAAATAGGGTTATTTTTTACACCTGTTCTGCTGTGGAGCATAGTGTGACCATTAATCACGGTTAATCACAAATGAGACTTGTGGCAAGCATCTGAAAGCATGTTCACGAGACCAATTTCTCAACAAGAAACTAAACTAGATGTTGTGTGGATCCATGAATGGCCTTGTGAGTTTAAATTCTAATCAGCACACTTTTTAAAGTTAGGGCAAGATAGTGTCAGTCAATCCAGTAAAACTTAGGCCTAGATTGTAATCATTGCCTGAGTGAGGAACCGCTTCGATTCAGGCAGATAGATGGTGGTGTTGGAGGTATAATATAATACAGCCCTGTTAATCTTGTGTGTTTGTGTCATGTCTGTCAGTGGTGGGATATTGCAAAGTCTGACTGAGTTCCTCCGTTTCCACCCACAACTCTTTGTTGCCTTTTAAATAAGCACCCATGAAGGAAGGGCTTTGTGTCACATACCCGCTATCGGTTGCAGTGGATAGAGAGATAAACATGACCGCTATCAATTGCAGTGGATCGAGAGATAACCATATCCACTCTCGATTGCAGTGAACAGAGATAATCATCTTTGCTGTCGATTGCAGTGAACAGAGAGAACCATGTCCGCTCTCAATTGCAGTGAGCAGAGAGATAACTACAGTATGTCTGCTCTCGCTTACAGCGAACAGAGATAACGATGTCTGCTTTCGATTGCAGAGAACATCTCCGATCTTGATTGCAGTGAACAGAGAGATAAACATGTCTGCTCTCGATTGCAGTGAACAGAGATAACCATGTCCACTCCTGATTACAGTGAACAGAGAGATAACCGTGTCCATTCCTGATTGCAGTGAACAGAGAGATAATTGTGTCCGCTCTTAATTACAGTGAACAGAAAGATAATCGTGTCCGCTCCTGATTGCAGCGAACAGAGAGATAACCGCGTCCGCTCTTGATTACAGTGAACAGAAAGATAATCGTGTCCGCTCTTGATTACAGTGAACAGAAAGATAACTGTGTCCGCTCTTGATTACAGTGAACAGAGAGATAACCGTGTCCGCTCTTGATTACAGTGAACAGAGAGATAACCGTGTCCGCTCTTGATTACAGTGAACAGAGAGATAACCGTGTCCGCTCTTGATTACAGTGAACAGAAAGATAATCGTGTCCGCTCTTGATTACAGTGAACAGAAAGATAACCGTGTCCGCTCCTGATTACTGTGAACAGAGAGATAATTGTGCCCGCTCTTGATTACAGTGAACAGACAGATAACCGTGTCCGCTCCTGATTACTGTGAACAGAGAGATAATTGTGCCCGCTCTTGATTACAGTGAACAGACAGATAACCGTGTCCGCTCCTGATTACAGTGAACAGAGAGATAATCGTGTCCGCTCTTGATTACAGTGAACAGAGAGATAACCGTGTCCGCTCTTGATTACAGTGAACAGAAAGATAATCGTGTCCGCTCTTGATTACAGTGAACAGAAAGATAATCGTGTCCGCTCCTGATTACAGTGAACAGAAAGATAACCGTGTCCGCTCCTGATTACTGTGAACAGAGAGATAATTGTGCCCGCTCTTGATTACAGTGAACAGACAGATAACCGTGTCCGCTCCTGATTACAGTGAACAGACAGATAACCGTGTCCGCTCTTGATTGCAGTGAACAGAAAGATGACCGTGTCCGCTCTTGATTGCAGTGAAGAGACAGATAACCGTGTCCGCTCTTGATTACAGTGAACAGACAGATAACCGTGTCCGCTCTTGATTACAGTGAACAGACAGATAACCGTGTCCGCTCTTGATTGCAGTGAATGGGAAGATGGAGCAGGCTCTGGAGGCCTTGCAGCTGTGTCTGAATCTGCTGCACTCGCGCAGCCAGGAGGAGCTGCGCAGGCTGCTCTGTTTCATGGCAGCGGCTGCAGACACCCGCGAGGTCCGACTGCATAAAGAGGTGAGGCCTTATAGCACACATAGCTCTGTGTGCTATTCCAACAGCAAAGACCATATTTCTGTATGGGTCTCTTTATACTTCAGACCAAATAAATAGCTTTCTCAATTTACATTGCCTGCTGTGCAGTATATATCTAGTATAAGAATACAGAACCATCATTTATTCTGGGTCTATTTCAGATTGAGAACAGAATGGCAGTGAAAAGGGCGTTTTCCGGAGCAATCGTCCACAGAAAACACCTGGCCAAAGGGAAAGTGGACCTTCTGGTGCTGTTTATGATGGACAATCATCGGGACATCTTCAAGGTACTGGCACACTCACACATTTTAACTGTTAATATAAACACAGAATTAGGCCTGCACTCTGACTTAATGTTCCAACCATAATTTATTCTTTTTTTACTGAGAAAATGTTGCAGACCTGAAAAATATGAAATCATGGTTGAAATATTGTCGCCTGCTCACTCGATAAAGAATAAAGTAAATCACTCATTTCTCTGAGCTTTTCGAACAGTGTTTGCACATGCTTTGTCATACAGTATTTATTCTTTAATATGCACAAGAAAAATGATGGATGTGCACGTGCCTTTTTGAAAGCACCTGACATGAAGCCTTTAAATGGCCTGGTTAGATATTTCCTGCAATAGATATCGCCAAGTAATAGAAAAGCGCTGTTTACATTATGGAGGCTGCAGAGCCCAAGTCAAACATCAACGGAACATCATAAAAGATATTCTTTTTAAGCCATATCTTTAGTCTGTTTACTCTTTCATTAAAATGTTGCAGGGCAGTACGGGGAGGCAGGTATCTTTCCGCTACGTTGCAGTTGGATGCATGAACAAGTTGATTCCCCTCCTGTCTGATCAGAATTACTTGCTTCCTTTGTGGAAAAGAATGAGTCCTGGTTTTAGGGTTATGTGATTTTTGATATGTGTCTCATGCTATTCATTTTCTCAAGTTGTTGTTGTGTTTTTCGCACCAGATTCCAGGGACATTGCACAAATTGGTCAGTGATAAACTACAAAACATCAAGAATGGGAAAGACCCAGACGAAACTACAGGTACAGCCCTACGGAAACCCGCTGGTACATTTGCCAATACGTAAAATAGTTTTTTGTAATTTTAGTGAGCATCTAGAAATGCAAAAGAGTTCAAGAGAGCACAGTGTATGAGGGGCTGCTGTGGCTCATCCTGTTAATGCACTTTCACTGTGTGAAGATGGGCCACATGATCTGGTATCTAATCTGGACTATGCCAGTGTCAACTGCCTGGTAGCCCTGCAGGGAAATGCATATTTGGCTGTAGCATTGTCTGGTGAGGGAGGGAGGGAATCAATTGTCTCATTGCTCACCTGTGACCCCTGCTGGTCAGTCTGGTTGCTCAAGCTGCACATGAAATGTCTTCCTCCAACTCATGTCTGTGCAAGCTCAACTTGCTCTGGAAATTTTTTTAATACCACTGTAAAATGATCAGTTGTCTCATTGTTATTTTGTTTCTATACTCTAGCACTTTGAGTTTGAAAGGATACATATACTATATACAAAAGGTTCTATCATTTCTAAACGATTCATCCGATATGGATGGAAATACCCTAAAATTAAAGCTGATTTGCACTTCAACCTCATTGTCATTGTATCCTTTCAAACTCAAAGTGCTGGAGTACAGAACCAAAATAACAACGAGACAACTGATCATTTTGCAGTGGTCTCAATATTTTTTCCAGAGCTGTATGCATGTATGGATTGCAGTGTGGAAAGATGCAGCATTTTGACACCGTTTTAGAGCACGTCTGCTCTCCTGAATCGATAGCCGAGGTTGCAGCAATGAATGCAGCTGGTGAATAAAATAACATTTTGGGGAAAATATGGAAAATGTTGGATTTATGATGAATGACAAGTGTTTTGTCTATGTTTTTTTTTCAAGGCCCTTCCTTCTGTCAGAGAGTCACAGGCAAAGCATGCAGGGATAGCATTCAGAAAACCACGGAGGGTGAGCTGTTGGCACTACTCAGGACAATCCATGAAAACCCAACACTGTCCACCAAAGAGAAAAAACGCTTACTTGGACAGTTTTACAAAGGACATCCAGAAACATTTGTAAAGTATTTAGGAAACAGAATGTCTACTGTTGATGTGTAATTGTACATGTTGTATATGTTGTATTTGTACCTGCTGTAAATGTTGTAAAATGTTTTATGCAAAGATGTTAATGTGAAAGGACTTGAATAAATGTGTTTTTACTTGTTTTATACCCTGTAGGAAATGGTCTGTGGTCATCTGCAGCAAAATGGTATATTTCTCCTCATATTTATGGATTTTGAGCATTTGAAGTAGAGCACAAAGTACACTAGCACTCAAAAGTTTGGAATCACTGGGACATTTTTATGTTTTTGAAAGAAATTGATACTTTTATTCACCAAGGTAGCATTAAATTGATCAAAGAAATACAGTCAAGACATTGAGAATGTTATAAACTACTATTTCTATTTCATTCTATTTATACTTTAGCAATTGTAGCCATTTTTACACATAGTCCCCCCCATTTTAGGGCACCAATATTAATTAAAATAAATTCAAATAAAGTCATTTCATATTTGGTTGCATATCCTTTGCATGCCATGACGTCCTGATGTCTGTGACCCAACAACATCAAAAGACTCTCGATATCTTATTTTCTGGTACTCTTACAAGCATTACTATAACCTCTCTGCATTTGAATGGATCTCTATGGGAATTGGGGGGCGGGACTAGATTAAGCTGTAAATTACACAGGAATAGTATGGAACACATGGTTGGCTAAATGGCTGTAAGGCATCAAGGGTCTGAGGTATCAAAAGAGCCTCAAACCATCACTCTGCTGCCAGATATGCCGTAGATATGGATGGATCATTTTAAGGGTTAACTTATTCAATAGGAAAATTAGTGGGGGGACTATGTGTAAAAATGGCTACAATTGCTAAAGTAGAAATAGAAGTAGTAGTTTGTGACATTATCATTATCTTGACTGTATTTTTTGATCAATTTAATGCTACCTTGGTGAATAAAAGTATCAATTTCTTTCAAAAACATAAAAATGTCTCAGTGATTCAAAACGTTTGAACACTAGTGCATTTATCAGTCTTATTGGGCTGTGGGGATTTGTATATTTTACACATTTATGGTAAGGTATGCAGCTTGTAGGAACCCTTTGAATTACATTTTCTTCACAAATCTGTAAGACTGCGCCATTCCAGATGGAAAGCGTGTGCTTAGATATAGACGCAAAGCCTATTCCGCTTCATGTCTGTTCAAAATATAATAGTGAACGCAAAGGTTAAAGGCAGAATTTTCTAAATATCTTAGTTCATGTCTGGAACTGAATTTGAGAATGGCCTTATTGACAGGGAGAGCAGACGCTCTGTCTCGTGAGCCCTATACAACACAGCATGAACACATTAGCCTTTCAAGTGAGTCGAATTTCAGACAAATTCCAAAATTCTCAACATATCTCCAATGACAGAGTGCATATGTAATGCACATCGTTTGTCAGTATCAGGCAATTTCAAACGCTTTGCAGCTGCGTAATAAGTAACGACTCATCATGCAGCAGGAGTATAATGTCACACCTCCCCAATGATTTATTAGTAAAAACTATTTTAGTTGTGGACATAACTTAAGAAAATATTGAGAACTAATGCAATAGTTCACATTGCCAACCACAAAATAGTTTAGCTTTCTCAGTCCACCAAAGGCACAGTTTTTCTATGTCAAGAAGAAGCACTTGAACTGCGTTAAACTATTTTGAGAGTGTGAGTTTTATAGGATCCCATTTAGCTGCTCAAAGCAGCTGCTTAATAATTCTTATCTGGTTGTATATGCATACATCGTGCTTTCCACTGCATGTTTTCCCAGCTGTAATTTTCCTAAATCCAGGCCTGTTTTCATACCCCACATCAGTGCTGTAGATTTGTAGATATCTGCTGCAACTCACCTTGACATCACCCTGATATAACGGACATCAACGGGTCTAATGTTTGTGGCAGTCAAAGCGGAAAAAGTTTATGTAAGAAATTTTTTTACAGCAACGTAATGGTTACTCACAAACATCCACAGACCTTGAAAAACCAGATGGTTTTTTCTAAAACTACTTTCTACCGAAGTATGTATAAACATATCAAAATAATATTTTGGAGTGAACTGCTCCTTTAAGTAGGTTTCAAGTATGCTGAAATTCACCAGAGTATATATATATTTTTTTTACATCAGTTCAATGCCTATTAAAAGACCAACAGAAGCCAGGCGAGCCACAGTACATGTGCAATCTACACTAAAGTGGGAGAGTTTGATAAAGATACTGACAGCATTGTTCAGTCAAGTCATTCATGAAAAACTTAAAAAGGAAAACATTGAGGTTGGGTTTTTGATTATTGCCTATAATTTGCAACTTCATGGATTAGACTTTAGGAGAAATCCTTCTTCCACATTAGATGTTTCTTGTTAAAATCCATCCTTATCATCCTGGATCAGAAGCAGGAATAATGTTGTGGAGTCGATTGGTTCTGAGGTGTAAATGTGCCACCCTGCTCTGTAGTATGATCTACTGTAATTCAGAGAGTCATAAATGAACTGGTCCCATGTTTTCCCCCCCATGTAAAACACAGGATCTGCCTAAAGAAGGATTTAGCATGTCAGGGTTAACATGTCTGGATTAGTTATGGCTTCTGTATGTGTGTGTGCATGTGCGCATGTGATGTAATACCCAGTGCGCAAGTCCAAGAATGCGCGTGGACAATGATATATTCTTCTAGTATTCCCAAGTTCACAGCATTTATAAATTGGGCTTTGGGCACTAAAATGCTGCACTCTTGTCCTATGGCCTGAAGGTTATGGATTCAAAACCTCAATGTCATTGTGGCTGTTTCCCCTTTTTCTGTATAAATAGGTACATAAAAATAACCCACAATTTTAAATATATATATATATAAATAGAGAGGTTGAGCTGTGCCAGCTGTAATGAGACTGTATTGGTGCCACTTAGCCTATCAATCTGCTCCACCATCTCCCCACCTGCCCGATGTCACCAGACTCTCCTTCCTGTAGCCAGGATACGAGTGTTTCACTCAGCCCATGAATGTTCCAGCAGTGGGCCCTGAACATTGGCAAGGTAGTATATCCCTTTCCTGTCGCGTGATACCAGCTTGGGATCAGAGTTCATAATAAACGAACGATTGAATGCATGAACCTTGAATCATCAGTGTGTGCAATTTCTTTATATTTTAATCCTACAAGTGACATACACAAATCCCTGAGACTGAAGGCAATTTCATTTCCAAAAGGAATGGAGGAAAATAAGGGGAGTTGTGGAGTTAGTTACTTAGCGAGCCAGCTGCATGAGGCATTCTACGCAATTACGCATGTAAATACTATTATGCTTTTTCAGGGTAGGGCTGGATTTAGTGACAGCACGGCTCAGTCTGATTTCAGGCAGTTTCAGTGCTTGTCAGATGCCCAGGATTTTGAGTGGATTTTGGGGTTTTTATTTGTGGCAATTTATTTGATTATTTATTATAAACCATATTTGACCTGAAGATATAATTAAAACTGATCAGTCAACTGGTCCACATTCCCATATTCTAAGGGTAACTTAGTATACGTATCCAGGGATATTGCTGACTGTCATTTTCTACGGCTCTAAAATGCCTAGTTATCTCATAAATCCACATTCAGTAAATTTGAAAACAGCACTAAGCCACAAAACACATTTAATTCTCCCCTTTAGCTAAAGAAAATAAATGAATTATCTCAGGGTTCAGCTAAGGGTAAGATGCAGGTATGCATGGACACAAAAAGTTCAACTGAAACTTACATTCAATCTGAAAAGCTATTTCTTATATTAAATGGCAAGAGTGTTGATTGTCTGCACAAGATGTGAATTTGTTTTCCATTGCTGTTCACACTGTATTTCTGTTTTATAAGCAGGAAACAGCACAGGATGCTCATTGACTGGGAAGTATAGATGTGGCTAACATAAAGGTCTCTCTCTCTCTCTCTCTCTGGCTGGATCCTCTCCTTGTCTGCTCTGGCTTTGCAACTAAGGTGGTATGTTTTACTGCAGGGCTATTAAATGTGTGATGATTCTTTGTTGAGTAGATAATGGAAAATTTGTACCCTTATGTGTTATTTGCAAAATCATATAATATTTTATCTATACTAGCACTTATGTGATATTCAAATATCCTTTTGATTTTAAATGTGAAAAAAACAAGAAATTAGTGGGGGGGTACTTATTTTTACAGTGCTGTACATGTAAAGCAGCAATGCCCCCTTGTGGTAACTCTTATTATTGCACTTTTATCTTTGCACACAGCCTTGTGGCTTTTGGAACAAATCCAATTTCATTAACAAAATGAAACATTATTTACTTTAAAAAATATATATATTTTTATATTTTCATCAAATGGAAAGTGGTAACCCAGAAAAGGTTTTTCTGGAAAAATATAGCAGTTGATGGCAGTGTTTAAATGACTCCACAAAAATGTATCAGAAACCCCAATCTTGATACTCATGAAAATTCTCATGGTTTTTCCACTGTATTTTTAAAAAAATCTCTCATGCACTAATGACTCACATACATATTTTTTCTAAAACTTACCCGATGGATTTTCCCTAAATAACTGAAATTGAAACTGAGGATTTGTTTGTAATAAGGTATATAATAACGATTTACTTTTGTTTTCAGTTTGTATAAGATGGTTCCAAAAAGGCCGACATTGCTAAATGGTCTTTAAAGTTGGATTGGTGTTGGCCTTGGGAAAAAAAAAATATTTCACTAAATCAGATTTGTAGTTTGTAGCCAAAAGGAAGAATCATTTTGAATACAGAACCAGCAGTTTGTCTTGTTGTATACACTAATGTAATGGCCTATGCCTCCATATACTTCAAAATCTTTCATTTGTCATGGTGAATTTACTGCGGTTTGTAGTCACATTTTGTGGTTTGTGGTATGTTCATTGGTAGGATTCTCTGCAAAGAATCGGTTAAAAGTTACAATTTGAAACCCGAATATTTGAATATTTACTTGTTACGAATTGCAGTGGGCCTGCGATTATCTCATCACTTGGACACATAATTAATTTATGTCGTTGGCTTGCAAATTCAATAACCCCATTTCAGAGAACGTCATCCAGTGCCTTCTGATAATGGTTGAATTTGTAACCCGTGTAGCGATCACCACACTACAGCAGGACAGCGCACGCCCACACGCTGCACGTGTCACAACAGCGTGCCTTCAGGCCAAGAATGTTTGCTGTCTTGCCTTTGCCCGCCTCTTCCCCGAACTTGAACCCGATGGAACACTTGTGGGACATGTTGAAACGACACATCCCTGCACAGGTTCCACGCCCGCGTAACGGGCGTCGGCCGGTCCAGGCGGTGCACGCAGGAAGAGTGCGATAACACTCGACAGCACGGGATTGGACGGTTGGTGTGGAGTGTGAGATAATGGCGCACAGCAGGCACCGCTGCACATAGTGGCCACGCCCAGCACTGAAGGCCTGACAGTGAAAGACTGTTTCTGAGGCCGCGCCCTGATGTGATGTTCTTATAGCTGTTTCTGATATATTCTTATAGCTGTGTTTCTGATACATTTGGGGAAATAACCAGATTTTCTTCATTGTGGCTTCAATAACTGATATGTAAGTGATGCGTTTTAATTGACTGTCAGTATAAATAAGGAAACAGAGCACGTCCTTTATAGGTCATCCTTGAATAAAAAAATATGAGAATTAATTCCTTTGTGCAGGGTTGTTTCATTTCTGATATTGATATATCTCAAGGGAAATATATAGGTTTAGTTAGACACTATGTGCCACTTTTGAATGCATTTTACACATGCATAATGTACCTTAATGTTGACCACTATTTTAATGTAATATTTTAATGTATTAATCAGTTTCATTTCTAGTTTAGATTGTTCATCTACAGTGTAATGGAATGCTACTTGTTTGTCACTTACTGTAAACTGAAGCAAGAAATATAATATTACAACTTAACAACTTAAGTGTGGTGTTGAAATAAAATACAAACTTCACACAAATAAAAAAGTCAGCAGCCACCGCAGTTTTCCCCTTTTTATTAAAAGGAAATGTGTTTGACTACAAACCACAATATACCTGTGGCAAATGTGCAACATTGTGTCAAATTAAGGTTTTGAATTTAAAAGGTTCTTTTTTGAGCCACACAAGTTTTTAAATGAACATGTTTTGTAAGAACGGAACCACAGGACTGTAGATACAGTATGCGGGCATGGGAGCATGGGCTGAACCAAGTTTTCTTACGAGTTAATGCACCTGTTATAATCTTCACCTGCAATAACCCAGAGGACCAGCCGCAGAGAATATACTCTTCGCAGGGGGGGCATCTTGCACATTGGCACAGCGGAGCTGCTCTCGTTAAGGAGGCCTGGGTCTTGTACGAATGATAATACTCATGTGGTCACGGAGGCAGCAGTGGGTTCTTTCCCGCACTCTGTCACAGACAGACGGGATTGCTTCTCATGGGCACGTGGGGCGGGGCGGGGCGGGGTGAGGTGAGGGGGTGGGCTCACCGGATCCTCTTCTGCTGCCGCGCCCTGTAGATATCGTGCACGGGAGGCGCCACGGCGCTCTTATCGTCCTCCTCGTCCGAGTCGGCGTTGGGCCTCTTCAGGGACTTGCTGGGCGCGCCGTTGTTCTCCGTCGGGCCGTTCCCCTCGCTGGCCAACTCCGGTTGCCTCCCCGTGATCATCTCCATGGCAACGTCCACTGCTGAGTGCAAGGGGGGGTGGTAAGGGCACAGAAGCTTCACATACCAGCTGCTCTCTGTCCATTTAGAGTGGGCACAGAATAATATAACATGTACATTTTGCCCTGAGCTAAACGCATAGCAGAAAATCGTGAAATATTCTTTCCAATCACCGATGTACCATAAGAACAGTCTTCATAATGTCACATAGTGGCTGTATAATGCAAACACATTGAACTAATGGTATGGAAACTCACTTTCTGGAAGTGTGCACCTTCTGAAAGTCTCCATCAACTCATCCACCTGCACAAAGGGACCCTACAGAACAGGAAGCCCAATCCCCTTTAGACATTCATAATATTACAGCCATGGTCATTCAGAGAGGAATGTGTGCCTCTCTAACTGGAGGCCATTTCTGGCAGGGGAAAGCTCCCCTCTCAGGACAGGACGGTGTTACTGACCGTGAAGCAGGTGGGCGGGGGCAGCAGCTTCATGAGGATGACAGCAGCAGGGGGAACAGGGAACACCCCCCCTGGAACAGGGTGGAGTCCTGGAGCTGGGGGGTGGGGGCAAAGGTGTCAGGTTACAGTAGGCCCGCGGTTACTCATATCAGCAGTTAGAAAAACCCACAGTCGTTACTGACCTATGAGCTCATGACATTTGCGACTTTAACATAGTGCTTACGGGCCAAGTGGCGGGGCTGAAAGGGGATCATCTGATTGGTGTCGGGTTTGGGGTACTCCGGTTTTCTGTCCGCCTCGTCTTTCAGTGCGGGCGCAGATGGGGTGACCACCGCCTCCGGAATTAGAGCCGCCAGTTTGGCCCGGGACACATCCTACCGCGGCCACACAAGAGGTTCCATCGTACATGAGAGACCGTTCAAGAATGGTCGCTGCTCGAATTCAGCCAGCTATGCTAAGCTACGAGCCAACTCGAACAGAACGTAACACAAATCAGACATGCAAAGTCAAAATGGAATGAAAAACATCATAGATCACACACTTCTCTGCTCCGTACACCCCCAGCAAATGGACTGCCCTATGACTTAAGTGCCCTGACCTCTGACCCCCATCAATAACACGTAACCTTGTCTGACACGGTTAAGGGACATAAATAGCCTCCTCGTCCTTCACTCCTTGGATACTGAGGAAATCCTACCTTGTAGCCCAGGGCTTTGAGTTCGCTGCCAGAGCAGGGGTAGAGATCCATGAACTTGTATCTGTCCACCAGCAGCGCTGTTTCCTTCCCCTCGTACTCCTCTTTGAAGGCCATGAACCTCCGCCTCTCTACTTTCAGGATACTGGCCAGGTCACCGATGTTGCTTTCAAATGCCAGGAAGCGGGCCCAAATCTCCCTGGAAACCCAAACAGTGTAAATAAACTCTCTCTCACACACACACACACACACACACCTTTCAATACTGAGATACTGTGCAATGTAGCCATAAAACATTCAGCATTCTCAATTACACTTATGCCAAAAAATAACTCCTAAACATCTCACACTGCAAATGTACAATGCAAACATGACTGATAGGAAGGCAAGGGGAGATATTTTGGGGAATGGATTAAGTTAGAAGACTAGTTTATGGATTTGTATTTAAAAATAAACAGGCTGTTAAGGCAGCTGTAAATCATATAGCTTATATAGATTCTCGCCTGGGCGTCTATTATGTGTACAGAATGTGCCTAGGACTGGCGCTTTCGCTTACCCGGATTTCTCCGGCGATAGGCTCCCCGATGTTAAAACCCTCTCAAACAGAACCCTGGTGTTGTTGTCCTCTGTGAGATAGGAAAACAGGGTGTGAAAATAAGCAAACTGTCTCATTTGTACTGTCTCAAACTGTCTCATCTATAAAACATGTATGAAAAGAATGCGTAAAAGAACGCTCAGGGTGAAAGTCGGAAATCTGATTTTTAAAAGTTTAGCATTTTCTACCTCTGCCTTTCTGTCACGGTGTCGCCATATCAAACGTTGCGAACGTATGGTGTCCATCGTGTGCAGAGGTACACAGATTCTCACAGCACGTGTTAGATTATACATCTGAATTTCTGCGTGGAAACTCGCATACTCGTTGTTTCTCCTGACAAATTTTCCTATTGAAAAATAAGTCAGGAGAAACAACCTTTAAAGTGATCCATCCATATCTACTGCATATCTGGCAGCAGAGTGATGGTTTGAGGCTTGTTTGATAGCTCAGACCCTTGATGATTTACAGCCATTTTACCAATCATGTATTCCATACTGTTCCAGCATAATTTACAGCTAAATCTAGTCCCACCCGCCAATTCCCATAGAGATCCATTCAAATGCAGAGACATTATAGTATCGCTTGTAAGAGTACCAGAAAATAAGATATCTAGAGTCTTTTGATGTTGTTGGGTCACAGACATCAGGAAGTCATGGCATGCAAAGGATATGTGACCAACATTTTTTATTTAAAGGCACAGTCAACTTTGTGTATGTAAACTTCTGACCCACTGGAATTGTGATATAGTGAATTAAAAGTTAAATAATCTGTCTGTAGACGTCCTAACTGACTTGCCAATACTATAGTTTGCTAACATGAAATCTGTGGAGTGGTTAAAAATAAGTTTTAATGACTTAATGACCTATGTGTATGTAAACTTCCGGCTTCAACTGTACATATGAACAGATCTCTCTTAAGGGGCGAATAAGGTTCATGTCAGTAAGTAATTCATAGTATTATCTGTAATGACATATAACACAATGCCTTAATGAAAATGTACTTACCATTAAGGTGGGAAAGATAATTAATGTATGCTAGTATATACTCTGGGACGTCTCCATATTTCTTTAGGCCAAGTTCAAATATCTTAAAGGCCACAGATTTGTCCTGTGTGACAAAACAATGAAGAAAATACTCTTGTAAATATTGTTCTGAATAGCAAATATGAGACGCAGGCGAATGTCTACCTAATGGTCCTGTCACACTATTGCGTATGAGAGAAACGTATGAGTTGCGTATGTAAATTCATAAAATAATTTTCATACGCACAAAAAGCCCTTGAAAATAGCGTATGGCCAGCTATGCCTAGCGTATGCCTAGCGTATGCTTAGCGTATAAGCTTAGCGTACGTCCGAATAAGCACAAAATTTTTAAGCATGCTTAAAAAACTTTTTGTGCCTCGCCGTATGCCAGCGTATGCCACCGTATGCGACTGTGCTTGAAACGTATACAACCTATGCCTAACGTACCCCTAGCGTATGTCAGCGTATATCAGCGTATGAGTGATATTTTTCATACGCTGGCATACGCTAGTACGATACACAATAGTGTGACAGGGCCATAAAGGAGGATGATATTAAGGCTTAATCAATATTGCTGTCAAATAAAACACATTTCATGTTTCTCTTCATTATTGTGTGGGAGGCGAACACGTCGGTTTAACAGCAAGATCAAACAAGAAAGGATGCTATCAGACTCGTAAACTATACAAATTAACATCACTGCTTCCTAACAAATAGCTTTTATCAAAGCTGTTATAACATTATCTTTTCTCCTTTAGAAGTGACATTCAGTGTCGCAGTATAAAGACAATAAGGCCATGCAGCTCTGAGCCGAGCCGGTCCAGATGACTGTTTTGGTGCAATACAGTACAAATAAAGCGATGCACCATGCCACGCTACAAACAAAGTCCTTCTTAACAAGTGTTTTAGTCTTAATGTTTTAGTCTTCTCTCAAGTATAAAATATGAACTTGTTTTAAGTTACTGTTTGATTGACAAGTGAAATTTTCTTAACCCACTGGCAAATCTTTAAATGAGTCAAACTGCCTCACTTCGTTGCCAATATTTTTGTCTTGTCGAGCAAAAAAGTCATAGAAATAAGATTTTAAGTCTAAATATAATACTAAAATACTTGTTGAGACTGTCTTTTTTTTTTTTTTTTTGCAGTGCGGTGGTTCTCTAACTTTGCTGCAGTAGTACTCCATCAGAGCCGCGGACACGTAGACGTGGTGGCGCGACCTCAGGTCCTCCCGGGCCTTCTTGAAGATCGTCCGGCCCGATTTTATTCCCTCTGCTCTCCTCGCAAACTTCATGTACTGGATGTAAACCTGCGATGAGAAATTACTTTGGGCTTGTTGGAAGGGTTGAGATGTGTCGTAAAGTGACATGTGAGAAAGAGAAAACTTGTTTGACATTTAAACCAATCATATGAAACACTGCATCTGTGACATGCACTGAGCAAGTTAATGTACATGCAGTTCAATAAGAAATATTATTCTATTATGGAACATATGTCAGGCTATATTTTAAAAAGTGCTGAGAACATTTTAGGAGCTATTTCTGAAAAGGATCCCAATGTGTCCCCTCACTTACTCTCCCTATTCAGAGAACTAATCTTCATGATAGAAACAGGCCCAGGAATGCCATTACTCAAGATAAATAAAATATAATCCATGTCCCTCAGGGATTATGAAGCTAACTTTTCTTCATTAAAAAGAAAAATTGCCAAATTTCCTGAGCTTGGTGACGCAAGATTTTGAAAGTCATTAAACGACTATGAAGTGTACATTTTATCACTGAGAGAAAACAGGCTGGTTACTGCTATAACTGAAGACTGCTGCTGAAGACATGAGAACTTACCAACGTTGGGTCAATGTCTTCTATCGCCAGGAGACGGTTGTATATGTTGTGTACCTTCTCGTGCTTCATTCGGCTCTGGAAAACAGCAGAGATTCAGGACAGTCAGTCCCAAGGGCGTACGCATCGGGCCGCAGCCCTGAATGACTGAAGCCGCTCTCGCCGCCCCATTCCTATAGCGCTCACCTCCTCGTAGTCGGCAAAGGAGAAGTGGAGCAGCATGTTCTTCTTCAGCAGGGTTCCGATGGCACGCTCGTAGATGTTGGCCGCCTCATCACTGAACAGCTTTGAGTTGTTCATGTCCTGGACGTAAAGGACAAACGCCGTTCATTTATCGACCTTCAACAGCGAAGAAATGCCTGGCTGAAACCCTCCCTCCTCGGACAACGCTAAAGCCAATCACATGCTGCCCTGCCAGACTGCTGGCCATTGAGCTCTGGTATGGGCATTCCATGCCAGCCCATGGCACAAGGCGTGTCACTCGGATTCAAAGGAGGTATGTAATCCCAGGGTAGTTGTGTGGCTGGTCAGACCATGATACTCAGTAGCTCTGAGAAGAATTAGTTATGGCTGCTTGGTACGTCCAACAAAGCACTTTCCTCTGGTTGCATTGTTCATTGAGTCACCCTGTCTGTCTTTAGGGGTTAATGATTGGTGTACCTGTAGTTTGGGCGTTACTGTCTTTAGGGGGTTAATGATTGGTGTACCTGTAGTTTGGGCGTTACTGTCTTTAGGGGGTTAATGATTGGTGTACCTGTAGTTTGGGCGTTACTGTCTTTAGGGGGTTAATGATTGCTGTACCTGTAGTTTGGGCGTTACTGTCTTTAGGTGGTTAATGATTGATGTACCTGTAGTTTGGGCGTTACTGTCTTTAGGGGGTTAATGATTGATGTACCTGTAGTTTGGGCGTTACTGTCTTTAGGGGGTTAATGATTGATGTACCTGTAGTTTGGGCGTTACTGTCTTTAGGGGGTTAATGATTGGTGTACCTGTAGTTTGGGCGTTACTGTCTTTAGGGGGTTAATGATTGATGTACCTGTAGTTTGGGCGTTACTGTCTTTAGGGGGTTAATGATTGATGTACCTGTAGTTTGGGCGTTACTGTCTTTAGGGGGTTAATGATTGATGTACCTGTAGTTTGGGCGTTACTGTCTTCAGGGGGTTAATGATTGGTGTACCTGTAGTTTGGGCGTTACTGTCTTTAGGGGGTTAATGATTGGTGTACCTGTAGTTTGGGCGTTACTGTCTTTAGGGGGTTAATGATTGGTGTACCTGTAGTTTGGGCGTTACTGTCTTTAGGGGGTTAATGATTGGTGTACCTGTAGTTTGGGCATTACTGTCTTTAGGGGATTAATGATTGATGTACCTGTAGTTTGGGCGTTACTGTCTTTAGGGGGTTAATGATTGATGTACCTGTAGTTTGGGCGTTACTGTCTTTAGGTGGTTAATGATTGATGTACCTGTAGTTTGGGCGTTACTGTCTTTAGGGGGTTAATGATTGGTGTACCTGTAGTTACTGTCTTTTCCGCAGGAAGTCTAATAAAAATGGCTGCTTCTGTTCTGAAAAAAACTAAAAGAAAGAACCACCGCCCTGTAATGTTAGAGGCAGCTTGGGACACATACCCCCTTTTCAGCCAGCAGCTTGCTGGACTGCTCCAGGTACTGTGCGGCCTCGTACCAGATGTCAGGGTGATGTCCCAGGACCAGGAGGCACTGTTCATAGGCAAACATGACTGAAAAGCAACACAGCATAGGGTACTAAACACTCGGTTCAATAGCATTTTGTCTGTGCTTTCACACAATGATAAACTCACTCAGCAGATGTGCTTACCTTGGTCAACCTACACATGTATTCATATAGCTGAATATTTACTGAAGCAAGTGGGGTAAAGCACCGTTAAAGTGTACTTCATCTACTGGGTTCAAGTTAGATCAGACAGGAATACCTACATCAACGTGAGGCCACAATATAAAAGCTCTCAATAAAAAGAGTTTATTCCTAATGTCAAAAAACACCTTTCTGAATGTTCTAAACTGGGAGAATAAATTCTGGCCAGGCCTGCCACTGCTCTCAATCTTATAAAAAGGTATAATTATCAACTTTCTACAACATTGTGAGTATATTCTGCATTAGCAAGGTAGGGGGCAGCATCTAGTCTCCATCTTCTGCTCCAGCTTTTGTGCCTTTATTAAAGATATCTATCAACCACAATACCCGCAGAATAACTGATTATGCACCTCTCCATAAAATTGGAGACAATGAAGATGCATTCACGGAGGATGACATATCTATTAGAAAACAACTCCTGTAGAGTGTTTAATGAAAGCGGTGTCCTGGGACACCGCTCCAAACAAGTACCCGTTTCCTTCCGCAACAATGATGAGCAGTCTTAAGCGTGCGAGCGCCGTTACGTGAGGCGCTGAGCGCTGGTCAGAGGTCAGTAGGAGGTGGTCTCACCTCTCTTGGTGATGAGGGTCTGGTCCTCCGTGCGCAGCGGGTTGCTCTTCTCCCACTGGATGTACTTCTTCCACATGTCCACCTGCTGGGCTTCCTGGGGGGAGTTTTGGGGGGGCACCGAAGGGGCGTTCCTGTCCAGGCCCTTCATCACCGTCTCATACTCCTGTGGGCGAGACCACCACACTCTTTTAACACTCACTCACCAGGCAACTTCGGTGTACTTGTAACTACTGGACTTGTTAATAATGAGCAAGTTAGTTTTATTGAATTACAGCAATAACAACAATAGAAATATAAAAATAATAGAATCATAATCATAATCCTATTTAACTACTTACATCATACACAATCATGTCAATGTCAATACTTTGACACCACTTACGGTCTCGAATAGAGGGCCAAAACCACCCACTTTACAAGACATAACACACACACACACACACACACACACACACACACACACACACACACACACACACACACACACACAAGGCTCTCTATCATTCACTACAGACGGTTAGGCAATGGTTATGAAATCATATTGAGATGCAGAAATCTGCCACAGACAGTACTGCTATAATTTACTCATGTACTGTAATTGCACTTGCATTATACATAAATAGATACCGATCCAGACGGCTGAGTCGAACGGATGAAGGTGTGTTGCTGAAAAAAAGAGGAGAGGCCTTGCCTTTGCCACTCTCCTGGCATTCATGTAGTCCCTGCTGCGGTCTTCAATCATCTTCTTTGCCAGATGCACATTGATCCCCTACCACAAAAACACGTTCTTATCATCATTAACAGCTACACATACAGGAATCCACCTCCTCCTGAGGGCTTGACTCACTTTGAAGAGATGCAGTATGGATACACTTTGAGTGGCCAAGCACAGACTTGGTATCGTAGGTAAAATGACGGGCCTGAATGGCCTATTCTTGTCATCATGCATTCTTCATTGTGTGTTCTTATGTATGCTATTACCATACTGCTTGCTATTTATCAGTACTAGGTGATCATGTACAGAATAAGTTCATCATCCATGGTGAATTACATATATATAGCATATGTTCCAATTATGATAATAATGTATGTACAACAGTGGTCCCCAATCCTGTTCCTGGAGATCTGTTCCTGTAGGTTTTCACTCCAACCCTAACAAAGCACACCTCATTCAACAGCTAGAGATCTCGTTGAGCTGCTAATGGTAGAATCAGGTTTCAAATGAAAACCTCCAGGACGGTAGACCTCCAGGAACAGGTTTGGGGACCACTGATGCACAGAATAGCTACTCAATAGCAGCATCCCTCGGGCTGATTAAACGAGTGGGGCGGGTGTTCGACACCCGACATCCCGCTGGTCTCGCTTCTCAGGTTGTGTTTCCCGGTCTCCCTGAATGGGACCTCGCACCTCCTCGTACTTGCTGTAGTCCCTCCACAGCTGCTCGATGTTGATCATGGGGTTCACGCAGCCCCTCTGGTAGACCCGACGCACGGCTGTGATTCGCTGATTCTCCGCATACGAGCCCACCGCCTCGCTGGGGACACAGGGCAAAGATCAGTCGAGCCGCTTCCTCTGGGTAGCCTGGCAACAGCCATGTCTGTACACTATACAGCAGCCATACTTACACTCCTTTTAGGAAGTTTATGTAGTCCACCCATATCTGGAAAAAGGAGAAGAGACACATTTTATAAAGTAAGACTGACTCTAAGGGTGATTTTGTGGATCATGTCTATTTGTGGCCCTTTACCTGATATGACATGATCTCCATCCCGATCTTGTCCAAGGCAAAATCATAGGCTTGTGCCATCTTCTCTCTGAAACATTCAAGTGAATGATTATTTTTGTATTACAAACATTGGAACTGCCTCTTACATATATCATCTATTCTTCTTGACATTTTTCAGAAATCAGCCAGGATATACATACAAATAAACTCAAATCAACAACTCAAAGCATCAACTAAAAATTTATTTTATTTGCCGGTAGGCAGAGGGTGGTTTCAACAGGCCAACAGAGACTGTGCAAGTGAACAACCAAATAATAAGGGGACTGTGAATGTACTCCTATCACCTCGCTCCCAGTGGCAGTCGTGAGTAATGGGACACATTCATAATGAGAATATTGCACTCCAAGGAAAGAATGGCCCATCTTACTTGTAAGTTGGCAGCTTGCCTTTGGTCTCACGGACGTAGGAAAGGTAGCACTTCCACAGATCGATGTGAAGCACTTTCATGAGACATCTCTGAAACAGCTAAGAGGGGAGTTAAACATTCTCAATCCAAGTTACGCAAGCGGTGGAATGAAGCCCCCGGTCGCTGGCGGTGATGAGTGATTGGCCTTCGCGCCGCGGTTTATTTCTTTATCCTCCATTCAAAAAATAACAAAACAAATGAAAATATGAAGGGGGGTGCTCGTTCTAGCATGGTCGGGCTTGCGATTGGGTGATTTTTTAAGAAGCAAATAGCTTAAGCGTGTCAATCATGGCCGACATTATTTGTAGAGCGGAGCATGGACTGGACTGCCGAAGACCAGAGCATATCATATCATGACACCGTGACGTGTTTGCTGTTGACCCACTTGGTGGTGAGGGAGACATAAATGTCTCATATGCATGAAAGTGAGAGGGGGAGGGGAAGGCGCTCTCAGGAGAAGTGGCAAACAGGGGATGAGTCAGAGCGGCGTCGGGCCTGACTGACGTGGGCGAGATGAGCTCGGGAGGAAGGGACTGTTTGTTGTCTGGAGACGAGCTGCTTACGTCATCATACCAGGCGTCACCCCACATCCCCCTCTGCTCCAGCCCTTCACACGCCAAAACGTACCATCCCCCACCCTGACCGCGGTGACATCAGTCACACACAGAAACACCTACACAACTACCACTGAGCTCTGGAAAGACAGGACTGTTCGGGTCTGGAGTTCAGTTAAGGGCATAGTTTCAAACTCACATCCACTGAATGATTAGATTGCAGTTACAAACAACAGGTAGTGGAGTATAAAGATGTTGACAAAGAAAAGCATTGTTTATAACATGGGATCAAAATTAAACAATTCTTTGCAAAGAAAACTTCACTTATATCCACAGAAGGTGTGAGGCTGTACGGTATATAAGCCTTTTGAATTACAGTTTATTTTTCCGATACGGTTTGTTTCCGATAGGGTCCTTAGTTCCTTGGCTTATAAAGAGGCAAACAGCAATAGAAAAGCCAAAATGACCAAATACTAGAAATTTAGGAGGAAAGAGCAGAACAGTAGTCTGAACGTTCTGAATGTTTATGAGAATCAGTCCATTAGTCACTCACCTTTTCAACTTTGTCATAGTTTTTTGCCTTGATCTGTGGACAGATTTTAAATACAGCATTAATTAGACCAGTAATTTCAGAATGTGAAATATTGAAGAATGACACACACACACCAAGCTCACACTTGCATGCACACACAAATATCACCCGCAATCCCTCTCAGGTCAACAAAGTGAAGTTCACAGTTCTTGTCATTTTATTCCAAGCTGCATAATTCGGCAATGGTCCACACATTAAGTCATAATGATTTCTTGATTTTTTTTTAAATTATTAATTGTAACTGTATTGCCATTTTAATCAATACAATTACAATTTAAGTAGGGCTTTTTTTTTTATTCTGTGATTTTCCTTAGTACCAGTTCCTTTTAAAGCAAAGACTATCCAGTGTAATGGGTCTTTAATGTGTCGGAGATTCAAATGCGAAGGTGGGGAATCAGAACAAGTCAGCTCACAGCAGTGAGGACCAATAAAGAGGGGATAAAATAATAAAAGAAAAGAAAGAAAAAACAGGAAACTAATTTCCTAAGGCTAAACAGCCCAAAACAAAAATAAACCCACTAAAATGGGCAAACTAGTGAAATACCAACTAAATCTCCCAAGCTCACTAGATGAGCTAGAACGGGAAATCTAGCAAACAAAAGAACACCTTCGGCTACCTTAGCTCAGAGCCGGAAAAGAGTGTAAAACCAGAACAAATGCACAAAGAAACTGTCTCCTTGAGAATAGCAACGGACAAAATAAATAGCGCAGAACACTGGCAGGAGGAAACAATCCTATACCTGCATAATAGCTAATAGCAAGTCCCTCGTGAACATAAACAGAGTTTAATATCAGGAGGTCGGTAGTACCTGGCTATATCTGGCTTGATGCAATGTCGATTAACAAACAAGCAACGGGGAAGCGGAAGTGAGGAACTTTACCCGCAGGTAGAAGCACAGGTGAAAACAATAATGAGGACGGCAAACACCGAAATGGAACGTGGAAAAAATCAGATTGATTAACAATTGGGAAACCGGGACGAGAACTGCAAAAGAAAAGAAAATACACAGCCATGAACCACGACATCCAGCGACTCAGGAACGAACAATCACTTGCTTGTACTTCACATACAAGACACAACTCGCGACTATTCAAACATTTTTAACTATTTTGATTTTTTCCCAAATATTGGAATTGCAATCACGGTCCAGGCTGATGTCTAGACTAAAGGACACAGAATGCGCTCCTCATCTCCTGTAAGAAGACTGTAATGTGTGGAGACCAAATTAGGTTCTTTGGTGTAACAGTTCTAATTGGAATTCAAATACTCCATAGACCAGCTGGGGAGTAAAGCTGGGAGCCTCGTAAAAAATACAGACCCATTTTAGATCTTAAATTGTAGTGTGTACAGAGTATATTGTATTAAGTATAGTTCAGTCAACGCGTTCATTACAATCTGAATCATACCCACATGATTGAGAAATCTGTCCGCAAAGCAACTCGCTTTTTGGAGAATAACAGAATTGTTATGGTCTGCGGCTGTCATCGCTGGGAAGACGAGCCCCAACAGTACGAGTGTACGACTGGGCTCCACTCCTCCCTTGTGACACGGCAGCGTGCGAGAGGTGTGACATCATTAGCTGAAAGGTGCAATGGCAAAGCCTGGTCAGAGGACAACAAGACAGCCACGGGACACAAGCCCTCAGCCAACCATAACCAGCCAGGTACCGGCTACTACTGTTCAGAAGGAACCAGCCTGCCATTCATACACAGCTCATAACTGGCACCCAAACATGAGTAAAAATTTAACCCTTTAAACATCAGTAATTTACATTAGATTCACTAATTGTGCTTAATTAAAGAACTGTCTCCTAGGGGAGAGTAAACTGGCTCATTCAGGATATGGTCTGCTCTAGAACCTACTAAGTAGTTAGAGAGTTGGGGAATACAATGGTGTACTGTAATATGATTAAGTGAAACTACTGTATATCTCAAGACATATCCTGCCATCAACATCCACTTAACCAGTTAACAAGAGACCAGACTTAATTTTCTTCAGTATGCTGAAAAACTACTGACAAAAATCATGGATTTAAAGAATACTGTGACCAGGTGCGGGAAATAAAGATTGAGCAGAAGGCGACAGAGGCTAAGAGCAGGCAAACAAGTATACAATACACGAGCAGGCAATATCGTCTGCTCAAAATTCAAAATTCTTGCACAGCATTGTGATCTTGCCATTTGTACAACTTAAAATATATATATATGGATGAAAAGAAAAAATCTGCTCAATATTTGCAGATCCGAACATTTGCAATAAGGTATTTGAAGGTACCAGGGGTCTGGGGGGAATCACTGGCTGTAAACAAAATCAAAGCTATTCATGAGATTCATGAGAATCATTGACTCAATGATTCATGAAGTAACAACAGTATGTGATTAACCTGGGTGGGGTTTAGCAGAATTATTATTATTTTAAGTCGATAAGACCCTCATTACACTGCAGTTTTCATGAGCCACAAGGTTTGGATATTGGCTTAAAATATTATTATCATTTTAGATTTGGTGAAATGGAATTCATAAACTCTCATCAATTCTGTCATACCTGATATCAGCATGGACATAAATTGCCCACAATTGTACATTAATATTACGAGTGATGGTGATTTCATTCAAAGCATGATCAAGTGCAGAGATTACACAGCATGTAATAAGGCAGAAGATATAACTGTAAACAAAAAAGATTGTAGTAACCCAACTAAAAACTCAACACAAAACCACCTTCAATCATTAATGTTTAGCTGTTCCTGTCCACAATCAGAAAATGCTATAAGACACCCAAGACATGGATCTTTTATACTCATTACTCAGGTGCCTATGGCAGCAGCCAGATGATGCAGTGTGTTTAACTTGAAAGAACAAAGCCAATTTTACAGTGCCAAACGCCTTGCACTGAAAATCTGTTGCATAAACTAAACTATGTTTAGTTTGTGAACCAAAATGGCTGGGCACTGGCTTAGGGGCAATCATACTGTAAGAAACAATGTTGTTATTATATAAAGTATATATCTGATGAACATCAGTTAGACTGAATTAAGCAAATTAATTAATACAAATGAAGCAGACCAAACAAGGCTGAGACAGTTGATTTGACTAATTCCCTAAAGAAGCACCCACATCAATACTAACAGTAGTGGCTAAATCTAATTTAGGTCCAGTGAAGGATCAATAATGTTCGTTAGAATATTGAATATGATACAATGGATCTTTAAAAAGAAAGCTGTTGCTAAAACATAACCAAAGAGAAATATTTAAATCTGCTTTGTAAAGGTGAAACACTTGGTGTATGGCTTGGTTTGTCAAACTAATCACTGGTTCATTTTCAAAGACAAATTTGTCCAGAATATGTCACGTAATGTTAAGATAAATCAGACAATATTTCAGCCAACAGCACTAGGTACCCTTTAAAAATGCACAGGACTGCCGTTGGTAATGCATGAATGCAATAAACCAAGTGTCAAACCCACTTTCTGAAAAAGCAAGCAGGACCATGCAAGTGATAACAACATTAATGACATGAGCAGATCTGTGCTTGAATTGCTTCTGCGCAGCTGGAAAGATGAATAAATAGTAAACTAGTAGTTAATTCTACAGTATTTTAAATTGGATAGAAGAAGGGTGATTGTTTTATTGAAATATATCATGCATAAAAACTATCCTTAAGCAGGCAGGATTTTGGAGAGTAATTAAACATTAAGAAAATTAACCACACTCCAAGGAAAGGGAAATAATGTTCCATAGACTAAATTTAAAGATACAAATACTGATCTGAATGCTTTGTCCACCTTTGTGTCTTTTCTGAATTTGGCCACCTTATTCCATTGACAGAAAATACTGCAACACTGATCCCACTCAAGTAGCTTTTCACAACACAGTCAATGAAATTGGATGCACATGCTAGAAGGGACATTATGTGGTAGTTCTCCCAAGCTGGAAACAAACTATTATATTCTAGCCCCTACCCGACAACTTGATTAGTGGCCTAAGGTGGCTGATGTTCTTCTAGATACACTGTAAAGACAAACACTTCTGTCTGGGGAAATGTTTGTGTGTTTACAGTGTATTTAGGAGAACATTAGTCACCATAGGCCACTAAGGTCCTACATTTGCTTGATTTCTAATTGAAATTACTGGAAATCGTATTGCAGTTTAGCCAAACTATTTGTCATTATTTCCTCTCCAATTTAAAACAGCCAATTGTTCCTCTCAATTCAACAGTATGACATCCGCATCTGTACATTTAGGCGAAGGATGTACACTTCTCCAAGGCAGGGCCTGTAAGCCAGTGACTATTTCACAAACTCCAGGCCACGTCATACTACAGGAGAGCAAGCATCAGTTTAAGGAGACACTAATTCCTTGACTGGTAGTCCCCTTTTAAGAGCCTCAGAAATCATAATCGAGCACGTGATATATAAGTGTCTCAGGCCCAGCCTGGGCTCGTGGCTTTACCAGCTAAGCCACTCAGGAGGGGGGTGACACAATGCGAAACAGAATAGGGTATTCTAAACAAAATTAGCTGCATCAGTTGGAAGCATTTGCCAATGGCATATGTTCATGGAGTTCTTATATACACTCAAAGGTGTGACCAGATGCACTCTGAAATTCCTGTCATGTCGATTTCAATGTTATATAGCCCATTTATCATTATGCTCTGGGGAGTATTATTGGTCCATTACTAAGACAGTCATTAGTGAATATGAAGTTAGTGCTAGTTATAAAACACTTCCAAGGTGAAAATGGCAGATAAGAATACAAATGGTGCAATTAATTATGCCAGGATTCTATCAACATTATTCCTTTACATTTCACAATTAAATGCAAGAGCTAGTTCTTATCTTAATTTGTATCACTAAGGGTTTGACTAGTTCAGGGACCACCTATATTTACCAAATTGAGTATATGGAGTAAAGCACTAGCAATTCATTATTTTATTTATAAACTAGTAAAGGTAATTATGGTTAATTAAACATGTTGATTGAATCCCAGCCTTTGTCATGGGTCCTCAATCTTATCCGGTGGGTGCAAGCTTTTAATCCAACCAAGCACTAACACACCTGATTCTACTAATCTGCTTTGTGTGAAGGTGACGATGGTGATGAGAACGCAATGACTGTAGAAATACAATACACACTAAAGTCTGAATAAAATACTATCGTAGGAAGATGCAATAATTCAAGGTACAATATTGATCAGGTTATTCTTTATTTATTATACCTTTGCTTATCTCCAGAGGACACAACTGTACAGTGACCAAAATAAAATCATTGGGGAGACGAGTACAAATGCACGTACTGATAACCAACGCATTTTTGCACCTTGAGCAATAACTACCAGAATAAACACAAGATTGTTTAATAGTTCTGCCATGACAACAAAAATTGTATATACACTATGTTTCAAATTTCATGGGAAAATCAGTGGTGGCTTTTCAATAAATCTTTCACAGGTCTAACCAGTATGTCTGTCTGCTTCTCCAAAATGTAGAATGTATGTATGTATTCCACGTACAGTGGCAGTTCAGTAGCATGAAATATAGGTATAATAACCACATGCCATAAAGTGAGATTGAAGCTTAAAGTGCAAAGAACTCTGGGAGCTATTTATGCAATGGTTGACTGATAGTGTATTCAAGTCATGCTCAGGGCACACAGCCCTGTGCAGGTCCCTGTGTATGTGGAAACAGAAGGGGGATCAACAATGGGGCCATGGGGGGGGTTGGGGTGCAAAATATGTTTTTGGCCAGACTGTGAAAATATTTCTGTCAAAACCTTAGATGAAGAACTGCAGTGCTGTCACTATGGGGAAACATGCAACATTCTGAATGCTGACTACATGTCAAAGGTGTAAAAAATGTCCCCTGGCAGATATTTGGAGTTCTCACTCACAACATGGACTTGCATTAAAAGTGCATTGCCTGTTTTTCCTTTCTTAAAATATAGACCCTTGATGATTTACAGCCATTTAGGCAACCATGTGTTCCATACTACTTGCATGTAATTTAGCTTAATCTAGGCCCACCCCCCAATTCCCATAGAGACCCATTCAACTGCAGAGAGGTTATAGTATCGCTTCTAAGAGTACCTGAAAATAAAATATCAAGACTCTTTTGATGTTGTTAGGTCAGAGACATCAGGAAGTCACAGCATGCAAAGAACATGCAACCATGTTAATACAACCTTGTTAATATTGGTGCCCTAAAATGGGGGGGGACTATGTGTACAAATGGCCACAATTGCTAAAGTAGAAATGGAATGAAATAGAAATAGTAGTTTGTAACATTATCAATGTCTTGACTGTATTTTTTAAATCAATTTAATGCTACCTTGGTGAATCAAGTATCAATTTATTTCAAAAACATAAAAATGTCCCAGGGATTCCAAACTTTTGAACGCTAGTGTAAGTGTGCTACACATAATGTTGCAAGGGTTCCAAGGGAGAAATAGGTATGTAGTCTATATACAGTGGCGTGCAAAATTTTGGGCACCCCTGGTCAAAATGCCTTTTACAATATCCATGTGAACCGAAGCAAACCTGACCTTTAAATGGTACAAAGTTAAACATGACACCTTTCTTCAAATTTTAAAGCAAGATTACTTTTTATTTACATTTTTTTTTTGTTTCAAAATAATTAAAAAATGAAAAAGGCCCTGTGCAAAAGTTTGGGAACCCTTTTGGATTATTTGTTGTTACTTTTTAAAAAATATGATTACTAAAGCCCTGGCCCAGGTGATTTACTCGTTAGGGCTTCAATGAGTCAAGTGAGTATAATTCCAGGGCTGAACTATTAATTTTGAAGCAACTCCTTGAAGCAAATGCCTTCTAAAGCATCCGACTGTGGTGGCTGTTCTGTCTGGTGTTAACAACCATGGGTTCCTCAACAGTTGTCCAAAGATGTCAGAATCAAAAGATAGTTCACTTCCACCAACAAGAAGGCTACAAAAAACTCAACATTTCAAACTCCATTTCCACTGTCAGATACATTATCAGAAAATGGAAGATAAATCGAACAGTTGAAGTCAAGGCCAGATCTGGAAGAGCAAGAACATTTTCAGATAGAACGGCCTGAGACCTGGTGAGAAATGCTCAGAAGAACCCACACATCACTGCAAAAGAGCGGGGGAAAAAAGAGTAACAGAGACAGGTCTAGTTGTTCACAGGACAATACAACATACTTTAAACAACAAAAACCTACATGGCAGAGTTGCCAGAAAGAAGCCTTTAAGCATCTGAAGTGTGCAAAAGAAAACCTTGAGAAGGTTTTTTGGAACAAAATGGAACTTTTAGGCCACAACCAAAAAAAAGTATGTTTGCAGAAAAAAGGGTGAAGTGTTTGTAGAGAAAAACACCTTGTCAACTGTTAAGAATGGAGGTGGATCCATGACGCTTTGGGATTGTGTGGCAGTTGGGAGCACAGGAAATACTGTGCAGGTGGAATTAAGAATAGATTCCACTAAATATCAAGAAATTCTAGAGGCTCATATTCAAAGGTCAATCCAGACATTGAAGTTGAAGAGAGGTTGTGTATTCCAGCAAGACACTGATCCGAAGCATACCTCGAAATCAACCATGAAGTACCTCCAGGAAAGACGGATGAAGGTTTTGGAATGGCCACCCAGTCCCGAGACTTGAATATTATAAAAAATCTGTGGAGAGATCTCAAACATGCCGTGCATGCAAGGAGGCAAAAGAATATTTCCGAGATAGAGGTGTTCTGCCAGAAAAAATGGGGAAAGAATTCCAAAATCAAGAATTGAAAGACTCTTTGCAAGCTGTTATAGGAGTTATAAAGTACTGACAGGGTTCCCAAACCTTTGCACAGGGCCTTTTTATTATTATTATTTTGAAACTGTAAATTTTTTTTATAAAAAGTAATCTTGCTTTAAAATGTGAAGAAATGTTTAACTTTAGCATTGAGAGGTCAGGTTAGCTTCTGTTCATAGATATTAATTGTAAAAGGCATTTTGACCAGGGGTGCCCATATTTTTGCACCCTACTCTATGTAAATTACCTCAGATGGACATGCCACATAGGCGTCTAGAAATCATTACTTGATTCTAACGTGGTTAGAAACGTGTGTGAAAATTATATCTCCATACTCCACCCAATTATGATTTCAGATTACATTAATTGCAGCGTGAAATTAATAATGTATTTTGTGGAAGGAAAAAAAAATAAACTTAAAACCTAATTTGATAATTATTCTACTCTATTTGCTACTTTCATTACATTACATTAGTTATTTGGCAGACGCTTTTATCCAAAGCGACGTACAATAAATGCATATTGAAGGTCACTTTCCAACCCTAATGTTTCCACATGGTGCCATTACGTATGTGGGTGGTGATGCATGTCACCTATAGAGTATATATCTACATTTAATTCAATAACCAAAGGGAAAGATGGGGTGGAATATAGTTGCATGTTGCCTTGTGCCATCACTGCAATGTCCTTTATCAATTCAAGATGGCACTTTAGCAAGCACTTCCTCTGACAGGTATGCAACAGGTGGTGCTTTTCACAAAGAAATCCACCACAGTTGTTCAGGTACTGTACAGGAGAACCGTGCAGCTGGTGCAAAAAAATCACAGGTGTACAACTGACCAAGAGGCGTGATGTACAAGACGTGAGGTCGGGGATACCCTAGCGACTGCAATCCTAAGTGGGCAATACTTCGGCCAATTATGAGTTTTCCAGCCCAACACCTGACCACATTTGGCACTGGCATGGTCAAAATTCAGTTCCCATACAGCAGTGGTCCACAACCCTGTTCCTGTACATCTACCATCCTGTAGCTTTTCACTCCAACATTAACAAAGCACACCTCATTCAACTGCTAGAGATCTCGTTGAGCTGCCAATTTATTAGAATCAGGTGTGCCAAATTAGGGTTGAAATGAAAACTTACAAGCTGGTAGATCTAGGAACTGGGTTGGGGACCACTGCCATAGACTGGCACATCAATGCATCAAGAACCTGACATGCTCCCAGGACCCTAGAAGTGTACTTTCCACAGGAAATAAAGTAAAGGTGAGTTGTATTTTTTTTTATCCTGTCCAAATATGTCTAGATGGGTCAAAATATTTCAGCTCAACTAATACTTTGCTGCATGGATAGATCTTTTCCCCAAACAAGAATGTTTTTAAGTTAATCTAGCAACAAAGTTTATTTTCCAAATACTTACCAACTCAAAGAAGTTTAATTGAATTTCGGCCAAATTACATTTTTGTGAATAACCCAAGGTAAGCTTTAAAATGTGGTCCAAATAAAAATAATGAATGATATGTTGCCTTCATTAGAAATAGTTAATGAGTTATTACTGCTTAATATAATATTAAAATATACAGTGGGGATCAAAAGTCTGAGGACGCTACCAAGTCTTGTCGTGCAGTCTTGTAGTTGTTTTCATGATTATCAAGAAATTATAAAATTATGATCATTATAAACATCACCAGCCATTTTCAACATTTTATCAGCCACCATACCTTTTAAAATAAACCACAACTTGGTTGGTTACTGGCTAAAGTAACTAAATTTTACCAGCATTTGGCTGGTGTTAATTTCACACGCTGAGATACTCCAATTACACTTCTTATTCAAGAATACCTTATTGAGAAGTTACAAATCAAAAGTTTTAACATTTCCAAAAAGCTTGTATCAAATGGGAAGGTATGCGAATATCTGGTTCGTCCACCAAAAGGTCAGTGTTTCTCCGTCACCCTTTTTCCGTTGAAATATTAACAAATGTGTCCAAATATCTAGGCTATTAACTGAAGCCATTTATCAATTGAATCTACCATTAATGGAGGTACTGCTAGTGCTCTTACAATATAAATATATTTCTTCATTAAAAAATAATGGATTCTTGAATAAGTATAAACTGAGTATAATAATTATAGCCCTTGATAAATAACGAACAATCAGTTCATGTAGGTAGTGTCCCCACACTCTTGGTCTCCAGTGTATATATCCAAAATGAAAGAACCTTGGCTTTTCCCAGGAAACAATATTTAACCAACACCCAACTCAAATCAAAGTTGGAAAGGGTTTTAGCTTCTGTGCAATATAAACTGTCAATTTCTATTCTTAAAGTGATCCAGGTATTAAGAAACATTTTGCAAAAATGTACTGGACTGCATAGTCTAACAATTTAGACTAAGATGAGGCAACCCAATACAACTCACTAATGGGCATGTTATACCCCCCGCCCCCCCAATCTAAAATAGTTAAAAAACCTGGATCTACGTGAAAAAAGAGGGAAGGGAGGAGGAAGGAATGGCAATAATTAGGCAGCAATTAAAGTCTTCAAGCTCTGACCTGCAATTTCTCAAGTAAAATAAAAAATATTTAGTTAAAAAAAAAAAAAAAAGCTTGCACAGATAAACTAAGGGTCCACAGAACAAAATTTTACAAATAAATGTTTGCGTACACTGCCAAACAGCACACTAAAATTAAGATAAAAATTGTAAGAACATTACACATATCGTCACCTTCTTAAAATAATCGCCTAAGTCATTTTTTGAGGAACATGAGATTTTTGCTTAAATCAGCTCTTCATGATGCTGGCCACCTCTGGTAAAGTTGCCTAGATCCTTAATTGAAAGGATCATGCTGTTTTACCCCGGTAATGTAATCGCCTAAGTCAAGAGTGCTCTTAGGCTGTTTGTATGTTTGCCTAAGTCACAATAAATTTTGACTTAGGCATTTTTACAAGTTATTAATATGGCGGCTGCTTCAAGATGCAAAGAAAATCAACATAAATTAAGTCATTTCCATGATTCTGGACTCGTCCCCGAATGGTAAGTGATAATGTTTACTACAATATTTGGCTAGGCTATAAATGTTGTGTAGTTATTTAGTCTTTAATCCTCTTATGTTACATAATTGACAGACAGCGTTATTTGTAAGTCAATAGTCATCTATTGATATACCCTTTTTGTGTGAAATGATTAACAAATATCATATATTCTGTATTTGGTTCAGTTTATTCTGTTTTCTGAAAAACTTGAAAATATGACTTAGGCGATTATTTTAAGAAGGTGACGATATAAAAAAACAGCTTGTAAGCTACAAATGTGTTGCCATTTCAACTAATAAGTGGCAAATGTACGGGCAGTAGCATACAATAAGTGCACTAATAAGCAAAAGCTATCAGAAGTGTACAGTTGACATTAAGACAAAACTAACATTTTAATAACATGAGCTCAAAGAAATGACACAGGAGGCAATAAATTGACACGACAAGTAAATGAAAGGCTAAAGCACTCCGATACCATTAAAATAGTTTTAATACTGTTGCAGATTAAACATGCAACAATGTTCATTTGACCCCATAAACTGCAGAGTAATATTGAAAAATGGACTTGATCCATGGAACATTTACAGTCAGCTGCTGGAAAATTAAGTGTTAGGCTCTCTACCCCCTGCTTTGCTTTTTGACTGCTTAACACCATTTTGTCCAAGAAGTGTGAATTTCAAAATGCTGATACTGTGAGGATTCAGACACCCGTGCACACATGTAGGTTGTGAAAGATTTAGGTGAAAAATAAAACTCAACCTCAGCTTCAATGTATAGTTTCCAGAATCTGCCAGAACTTGGGAACTGGGCGACAAGTCGCTCATAGGTCTTCCTTGCTTTGTCTATAGGTTGGTTCTAAAAAGCAGAAGGCATTTGAACAGTTTACACCTTTTTGCACAGACAATCCCACGTGATATATTTACATGATGTAGAGCCATGTTTCCTGTTAAGAGACCACCCCCACACCACCCTTTCCCAGCCCGTTACCCCAGGTAGAAGAAAATGCAATCCTGTGCCACTAAACCTGTGCTTCTCGAATCAGTATGCTCCAAGCGTCAAGGTCATATGGGTTTTCTTCCAACTTCTTTTCCGCTTTCTTCACTTTCTCTGGGATATACTCTGCAGCCTGGAAGAAATGCACATGCACATAAAAAAACTGGTTCGTGACAAAGAAATACAAGAGGACAGTGTAATACGGCAACACAAACAGTCACAGATCTGTAAATTGGAATCCAGAAGAGATTAACTGTCAATTCAAAAACGTCTTGTACTCTATTACGGTAATTGTAGAAATAACCCTCCAAGTTGCCCCTCTTCACAGCATTGTATGCAATTTACTGCACGAGGCACAAACTGCCACGATAACTACTGAACAAATAAATTCAAAGTTTTGTTGCCATACTCCTTTTACTGTGCAAAGCATTACGTCACCTTCCGACCGGTATTGCCAACGAACTGCAATACATTTGCTTGTTATCGTGCACGCAATAGAAGAAGAAAAAAAACAACGTAATTTATTCCTCGACAAACAAAGCATGCACTTTTTGACATTGGCTGAAAACAATCTAAGCTGAATACTTTCATAATTAGCAGTAAAACACATAGACCGGTCTACCACACGTCGGTATCACTGGGACAAAGGAATAGAGTGGCTGAATAAGCAAGGGCGTTAAGCGCCTACATAACACCGAACTAGCCATTAAATATACAGCAAAGAACCAATAAGACTTTACATAAACTAGTCGACTTAAGAAAATCAAATAATGCAGTCCTAAACGCTGCGGGTAACTTTTAAAGTTCACATTATTTACTCAATTTTTATTATGAACCAACTCGTTGCAGGCAGCACATAAATGTTAGCTGGTTAGCTAACTAGCTAATGTTAGCTGCCTAGTAACTTAGCAGCTAACGTTAACGTTACAGGGGCTGGCCAGTTCGTGATATTGGCGAACGTTTTGAGCGTGCACAAATGCAACCAGGACAGACAAAGCCAAACAAATTGTGAATTTGCGACGGGGTTTACATTTTCGCATTATTACAAAAAATTATAGACGATAACTAACATTAGCTCTCCTGGCGAATTAGTATAACGTTAAGTTAGGCCTCGTAGCCTACGTTAAGCCACCGCCCGGCGTGAAAACAAATTCAGTTCAAATAATTACTTCACCTGATCGGAGGTTCCTTCCGCAGACATTATTAGTTTATTTAAAATGTGTAAAAACACCGTATAGTACTATGGAAATAATTTAATCTATATATATATATATATATAACATAACGCTAACGTTACATACGACTTTCTGTATGATAGAGCTGCTGCTGCAGCCAGCTAGTAGCTAGCTACTCTTCTGAGGAAAAAATGGCGACTTTCAAATGTCTGTGCCAGTGCTGTGCTGCTGTGATATCGAGTGCATCAATCTGCGCAGATTCACTGATTAGTACGTCATCAGGCCTATTCATCTCTGTGATACTGTCTCATCCACATCACATACAAATCAGATAAGCTGCGCAAAAGTGCGCATCATGACACCCACTAAAATGTCCATGCTAAAGTTCTTCCAGGTTATATGCACGGTTGTCTCCACGGGTTCTTATAGCTGTGTCATACACGTTGTTTTGATATATTTATTAAAACTTAAATTACAGCCATTATTACGAGTCTTCAGTATGACATCATGTGTCGGAAAGAGTCAAATTTAAAGGTTTGTTATTTACATCAGCTGTTTTACTGACAGCACTCTTGCCTGCAAATCTTGGTATCAATATTGTTGCTTTGTTTTTTCCACTTTGTTTTAGGAACACCGACTTTCATAGCAGTCTGAATTTCATATAATTTTTATGTTTTTTGTTTTATTTCCGAAAGATTTTGTAATTAAAGACAACATAGGTTCGTAAGTAGCCTATTGTATTACTAAAGCTTCAGGCGTTATTCCATGCTGTAGTATTGCTGTCAAATATATTAAAATGTGTAATTAATCGTTTGAAATGTGTCAGCTTAACCTGACCTCTTCGCAGCTTTAAATGTTTGCCCTTCACCTTCAGACACACCTCTCTGCTTCTTACAAATGTCCATAGTCCATAATAAAGGTATTTTTTTCTTCTTGCATAGTTCTTTGTATTTAACAAATATAATGGGAACATTGAGAACAGTGAGTATCTCTTGCTTTCGTTGAGGGGTTGCATAACATGGGTGTAGAGACCACCAAACTATATAGTTCGGTGGTACAGACAAGCTTGGGCTACGCTGCTGACAGACAGTTGTTGACATAGGAAAACAAAATATGTAGCCTGAGACTTCTGTCAATCAGTGAATACAAAGCATATTGAGGGAAATTGAACAGAAGCAGCTTGCTGTCTTGAAGCAGAGCTAGGTTAAGTCATTACCTTTGATACCCTGCCTTAGAAATGTGTTCTGAGAAAATGTGGTGTTCGTGTGAATCAAGTGGCACTCCGCACTCTGAGAGGATAAGCTCAGGGCCCAGAGAGGCAGCATGTGCTGAGTGAGTGGGAGGCACCTGACGCTGACAGGAGTGTGGTTTCCATAGTGCGCTTCAGCCTGAAGCTAAACTCAAGAGTGTTTTGCTAGAGAAAAACAGACCTTCGTGAATGAGGAGTATGCTGAAATGGTTTAGGATTTGAAGAGGACAGGTTGATGAAGCCTGGCAAAAATAATAAATAATGAACCGAGGGTGTTGGTTGAGAGGAATCAGCCAAAGGTGGAGAAAACAATCAACACCTTACCTTTATTTAGTCAATATGTGCTTTATTTATGTAATCTTTTTTGTCTTTTGTATTTTTCTGAATGCTTGGTATTTTGGGGTGAAGTCCAACTTACAGGTAGCCTTTGTAATTTGACAAAACAAATTCCCCATCTGGAACAATAGTTATTGATTGACAGATGAATTGTCATTCACCCCAGCAATAGTGCTACACCATTTGAATAGACCTTTTAGCACTTGTGTTTTTAAGATCAAACTTCTTAAAAACAACTGTAGGTGAGGAAGCACCTTGTTATCCTACAATGGCGGAGAAGTAATGGATTGATAGTCTCATCCCTATTCTCATATCTATTTCTCTTTGGTTTGCTTTCAACCCCATAAACTATATGTTGTTTGTTTTACTTTTTTTAATTAAATTAAACAAACTTCTCCAAATGGACAGAAGCATTGCGCCAGACGCTTGGAAGTTGCCTGAAGGCTGGGTTGGCCAAAAGATAGCAGAAAGATACTGTAGATTCCTAAAGCGGAGGTGCTTCCACTTCGTTCCCTGTCTTTTGGATTGTGAAAGCTGTCTTGTCTATGTTTTGTTTCTTTTGTACATGATCTATACTTACACATAATTGTTCAACCATAGCCTTTTGATAGCCAGACCTGGAATGCATCTTGCAACATTTTGAGGAGGCTCATAACATCATAACCAACCTGCAGACAGTTTTTTTTTAATTTTGTGGAAGAAGAGGGCTTTATAAAATGTTTAGCTGTTTTCTGAAACCGTGTGTGTTTTGCAAAGCATTTAATTAACACCCCCCCCCCCCCCAGTATCCACCAATGATGTAATGGTACTGGCTGATAATAGTCTCTTTTGGAGCTAGCCAGCAGAGTGGGATAGATGCACACCTGATCCAACAAAAACCACAGAGAGAGGAGCTGTGCACAGACCACAAACAACATCATGTGTTTGGCATGTGATGTTCAACAGCACATGACAGTGATGTACAACATTCCTCATACTCAAGTGAACATCGCACATGTATGAAACCCTGATGTATATCTGTTTCAACCACATCGGAGTCAAGGTAGATATGGGAAAATGGCTGCCGCTTGCTTAATGCAAATAATGAGTAAGCCTTGTGTTGAGGAGTACACAGGCCTCAAATGGTCTCATCTTGGTGACAAAGTGTGGCAAATGCAGACAGGCAACTCCAGCTTGTTGCCTTCCAGTAGGATCAGGCCATACCCAAACATGCTACTTCACCTCTTAACAACCGCAAGGCTGCTGAAACAAAGATAATATAGTTTAGCTGTAGCTGTAGCTAGAACACTATGTGAAATATATAAATAATACATTAGGTTTGCTTGTGTAAATGTCTTTCTAAACAGATTATCATAATTATTTTCTTCTTAGAAAAAAAAAAACTGATTTGGAGACCACCCAGACTTGGCCTGAATGGGGAAGTGATCCTGGAGCATTCAGGTTGAACTTTGAAAACTATAGGTGTGGGCTAAATATACTATATTTCTGTATTCTTAGTTATAGTAGGGGAGAAATAACAAAGGTACAGGCTTCAGTCAAGGACAAGAAAGCAGATGAAATGACAGGATATTCAAAATGAGAAACTCCAATGGTCAAAGCGCATCGGTTTAAAACAGTCAAGAGTTGAAAGTACATCAAGTACATTAAATAATATGAAAGCGTTTGTGATCCTTACTCCAGCTCATAAAGTGTATTCACCTTAACTTTTTTATATTTTATGAAATACATTATTTTAACCAACACAGCAACACATGGCTTGATTTCAGAAAAGATAAGGGAGAAATTTTGTCTTGACAATCAACTTTCACAAATATTTAAAATGGCAATAAATATGTTTAGGACGCTTACAAATAGTTACTTTACCCACCTGAATAACTGGTTTATTCATTCTGATTGATTAAGAATATCAATATATGTTTGTGATATAAAAGTCACTCATTAGCTTGTTGCATGGAAAGTTGGTGGCAAACTAGTAGCACTGCACCTCGCTAACTTCAGTGTTGATCGGCAATACATTTTCCCAACGGCAGAGAGCAGAGGGGGTTGAGAGTGACAGGCTATGAGCAGACCATAATAAACCATCACAGAGCTGCTCGTCCAAAAAACGCTGAGACAAAAATCTCATTAGCTTGCTGTTACTTGCACACTGCGCACGCTTACCTCGCAAATGATTAATGGCAACAGGTGTGGAGGAGGCTGTGCCAGTTGCTTCTCCATACAAAGACCACGATGCCAACTGCAGGCTGGTGTGAGGTGTCTCTCTTCTGGGCAGGCCCCTCCCACACAGCAGGTTGCCTCATTTCAGTGAGTGATCAGTTGATCCAGCTGGCATGTAGGCTACATATAACTGAGTGTCGATCTGCAAAAAAAACACAAAGAAGAACCAACTACTTTCTTTTTTTCTCGAGGAATGCGTCATTTTGTTGTTCCATATAATTTTTTAATATAGTATAACCCTTTCTTCAAAAAAAATTAACTTTTTTGGACACTATATGGAAACTCAAATGTTATTCCTTCAACCATTAGTAGCATGCTTAATACAATTGTGAGAGATAAAACTAGCACGCTGTGGATATCACCATGGTTGACAAAGATTATTTTTCTCAACCATGATGATCTCCACAGCATGTAAAACACAAGGCAATTTTACCTGTGTACTTTATCTATAAATTTGTCTGAACAAAATGTATCTGTCTTTTCAATACTTACACATTATCAAATATTGAAAATAATTAAAAATTCTGTTAAGTAACTTAAAATATACAATATTTGCTTGTTGCATTGTCTTTACTCAATGTTAATGTCAAAGCATAGGTGCAGTTAGATTGACTCTTGGGTATGGAATAGCCAGCATTATCTTCTTCTTTGAAGTGATGTTACCCGTACTTACTGAGCAAGAAATTACCATGCTTTATGAAACATTCACTAGACTATATATTCGTACATTTCAGTTTTTAAATATGCATGGTAATAATTATATACATGAGAGTCATAACTAAACAACATATGACCTTCTTAGTGTCACATCAACACACGCAGAGGCAATTCTGCATAGACTAATGTTAAGACACTCCATGTTGCTATACAGACTATGGGTTTATTTGCCAGTAAGTGAGAATGATTTTACAACTGTTTTACCAGCTGAATCCAAATGTTGCTTATTTCCAGCTGGGGCTAACAGTTGGTCTGGTGGATTAGAAGCTGGTGTCGCACAGTTGACTATCCAATGCAAGCAATGATTTATGACCCAACAGAAATCTTTTTAAATTCTACTCTGGCACTTTTAGGCTGTCTGTATAGGTGCTGTGGGTCACTTTTAACTGTTGCGTAAATCTAGTAAAGCACTCATATGCATATAAACATATCAGAAAAGAAATGTAATCAGCTTTTAATTCTCAGGCAGTATGGAACAAATATAATATGTTCTACAAAAAAAAAGTTAGCGCAGAATGTTCCAAGCATTTTTTTTTTTTTTGGAATGCTTCTCATAATCAGAAAATATAACACGTAGAGGTGCTCATATATGTGTCAATATAAAACTCTACATGTATGTTGTGCAAATGATACAACTGAGAACTATAATTTTACTTTCAAGATGGATGGTGGAAGTGGAGTTATAAAAGTACTGTGTATGTGGTCAGTCACATTGGAGAGCAGAAGGGATACAACTGTCACTCAGAGTTGTCACAAACCAAGCATGGAACTGAGTCTATGATGGATCTGCCTCACTTTAGAAACAGTATTTATGTGGGTAAAAGGTGTACACTTTTGTCCATTCAGTAAGGGCTGGCAACTGCATAGAGGAGCAGAAGACAAGTAATATTACCTTCTATTTGTATTTTACATGAAATAATGTGTTCTACTGAAGTTTTGTAAGTTTTGTAATCTCAGAGAAACTAAAAATGCCATACATAGGTTACTTTCTTTAAAATGAATTAATTCATTGCATTACTTAGCAGACACTCTTAACTAAATTTAATAAAATCATCTGTCAGCTTAAACCTGTTTCAGAAACAAATGACAGAAAGAAGAGGTAAACAGCTATATCTCAATCAAAGAGCATTACATCATAAAATTCTGTCTCAAAACAACCAAAAGGTCATTTGGCCTGCTGTGGTTGAGCAGCTGCTATGAATTTAACTGTTGCTCCAGTACTGTGTAAAAGTAAGTGCCCTGTCCTGATTTCTTGTTTTTTCGGGCACAATTTCAATCAAAGGGATATTTGATAATCACAGGTTCTAGTATAAATACAATATGATGTGATAGAGAAAACTGCACAAAAATGTACAACAGACTAGGACTTCTGTGGTGACCAAATGTACTTTTGATTCAAGGAGCTCTTTTTCACAGTGTGGGGAAAAATGACAGGGTAAAAAAACATCCTGTATGCCTTAGGGTTCTTATGAGTCATAATCCAGTGAAACGTGATTGTGGTGCATCTGGATCAAGCTGTTAGCATAATGTCATTGGTCATTCTTACTGAAGTTATTTGAGTTGGTTTACTTTGTTTATTTGTGGAAATCATAGAACCAGTAGTATTTACCACGGTGGGAAATCCAGGTTCAATAAGTCCCCCCCAGTATTTTGTTCCAATCACCTGGATTTGTTAATAAATAATTAGTGAAATCAGCTGGCTGAGTTCATGGGTGGAAGAAAAACATGGCAGGACCAAAGGTGGGAAGTCCAGCGGTCAGAAAATAAAAGATCTACCATGAGTTTCGTCCACTCATGAACTCAACAAGTAGATTTCACTAATTAATTCTAGCTCCTGGCTGAGGAATTGTGCAAATCCAGGTGGGTATTTTCCAAAGCATGATTAGTGAGTTAGCTGGATAACTTCACTGAGTAAAACCCGGAACAGGTCCTTTTACTTAAGTCCACGTTCCAGAGGGTTCCGGGTTTTACTCAGTGCCGTTATCCAGCTAACTCAGTAATCCTGCTTTCTGAAATATCCCCCAGGTGATTGGAACACAATACTGGGAGGTCTGTTACTTTCTGACCCCTGGAACTTCTACCTCTGCTAGTTTTACAACATTCTCACCTACAAGTGAATAGATAATAAAAAAACCTTGCCTCACCCCCTACTTGTTCTGACCAGAGAAAATGGCTCTTTTAAAGATAGAAATAGAAAATTGTCTCAAAGGTTACTTCTAATTCAGGGTTGGGTCAATATTATTGACCAAAAAATAAATCCACATTGATATAAAAAAATATATGTTAAAGAAACATACATCTAATGACCTATTATTTAAAGAACGGTATTAATTGAAAAATAGAGGGAAAATATTATTTTACATCGCCAGGCCTGTAAGTTCCGAAATGTATTTATTACATAAATTGAAATGTCATTCAGTCTTATGAATGTTCCCTTGTGTTCAATTATTTTTGCCAAAGAATCTAATCTACATTGCTGAAACAAAAAAAATTATAGTTGCTATGGTAATCAAATATTTTATTTCTCTGAACAGACTATCATTGTGGGTAGCTGTGGAGAAGGAATATCCCCCGTGGTTGTAGATTTTTATCATCATTGGAATTCCAGGTCCGTTGAATGTGTTGAGACTTGAAAGTCACTAAGATGTGATATTTTGTGATGTATTATGAACTATCCAGATTAAATCTGGCTTTACAATCCAAGTTGTATGCAGAAAGAATGCATTATCAATAAAGCAAATCAACCATATTATGATACAAGTTATCATGGTGTGTGTGTGTGTGTGTGTGTGTGTGTGTTTGGGTGCATATGCATGTGCACTGACATGATATATACCTGTTATATGGGGAGCTGTGGACTGTGTGAGAAGATGTTTGTTATTACTCATACAGTCATCGTTCTCATGTACAGTATTCTACTGTGGTACTGGTAATAGACCCCATTCATACAGTATCTGTCAGCATTACTCAATATGATAGTTCTCATTATGTCGTGAATACTCAGAATTTCAAATGAGTACTCTTTGACAATATATTATGTGTTCTATTGAATGATATCTTGAGAAAAATTAGGCCGTTTCCTTGACAACTTGCATATCAATATCACTCATCAAACTCTACTCTTGCAGTAGTCTACAATGCAACTGGTCAACGTTCAAGCAGTCTGTGCATCAGATATCGGTCTTTACAAACACATTACTATGTTTGATGCGATATAAATGTTTTTTGACGTGTTGGAAGATTATTACAAATCCTTGTAATATGACAGTTAATTATATTGTGTGAAATAACTAAATTAAGTGACTTCAAAATGTACTGTTTTTCCCATGTAAACAATGCAACAGTCTTCAAAGCAACCTGTGCGCGTTAAGTAAAGTAACTGCTTTAATTTATCAATATATAAGAACAGAACTTCTGAGACAAACAGTAATCTATTTTTGGTATCTTGTGCTTTTTGACACTGCCATGTCAGTGGACCAAAAAGGGATATGAAACTGACTGCAGATGGTTTTGTTTGCACTTGTGAAACCTACGCTGTACTGTTACAGGATTCGGGAAGTCAATGTTGGGCTTCGGTATGCTTTCCGATTTGAGGTAAAACGCAATTCGGTAAAACGATATGCCTAGAATGCTTAATTGGCAGACAACTGGAAAAAATAATTTAACTGAAGATGTGTAATCCCCCTCGTCATCCTGTGGCATTAATCTCACGGCAATTTAAACGCTTTCAACTAAAACTAGTAAAGTAGCCAGAGAAACCCTCTTGCTTAACTATCTAATGTTTCATGGCCTTACACACGTGGGCTAAACATACAAGCCAACTTTAGTCACGGAAAGCTGAAACATTATAAATGATGTTCCGTCAATTATTTGGCCCATTTTAACGACTGTTTGGGTGCATGAAGCAAAATATCTTTGTTATGCATACAGTTTGTATCACTTGTATCAATCGTTCGACCACAAAACACGCTTTGCTCCACAAGCGCATGCAGAAGCCTACGTGCGGTCGTGCGCTGGTCCAGTGAAATCTGGGATCGATTTATCTGGTCTCACGCCATGGGCAAACAAACATTCCATACGCAGCTGAGAGAGAGCGCAACCTGCCTATTTCAGACGGAGAGAACGGGAGGGATCGGTAAGACGTAGGGACAGGCGGTCCCTTTTCAAAACGGGGAAAATGGGGTTCATTACCCTCGCAACGAAGAGAAAAACAACCTTTAGTGAAACCAGAACTTGTTAACTACCCGCTGGCCTTGATCTGATCCCGCTGAATGATTTTACGCGTGAGTTCTTTGAAGTTTAAAATGTGGGAGATGGTGGTTTTGTCGAGAGCGAGGTCTCCCCTCCTGTTGTCCAGAACAAGATGGCAGCAGTGCAGGCAAACTGAGTACGGTGTGGGTATGCTATAACTCCGTAGCTAACATGTTCAGAGAAGCCCTGGATTCTATCACTTGTTATTGTGTGTGAAGGTAAGTCGTTTGACTTTCTAATTTTTATTATTTGTGTGCTTAGCAGTGCATAGTTTGTTAAATGTCGTATATATTTTAAGTCTCCCTTAGTCTATCCTAGCTGCCAACTGTGGATGACTAACGTTAGCTTGTTGGCTAGCTAGTTTCCTAACAATCTGATAATTTAACGTTAATCGAGTTTTAGTAGTAGCTGGTTAGCTAACAAAATCGCAGTGAGCTTTCAACTTCAGCAAGCTGACGTTAGTGGTTGACGAGATGACGACAAATGACAGTCACATTAAGGCTGTCTAGCTAACGATAACGTTGCTAACTTGTCGAGCTAACTTAGTGTCTGGTTTACTTTTCTTTTGTTGGCTGGCTAGCTAGCTAGCTGTGGATACAAATTAGTGATTTAATCAACGGTGTTTGGCAAGACAGATAGCTGTTATCCATGCAACTATTTAGTAACTAAGCTGACGTTGTAGTTAGGTAGCTAACTTAGCTAAATGGTTATTTTTCCACGTACATTTCCCTCAGTTGGGTACTGAAAATGGAGAACGTTAACAATCTGTTCTTAAGTTAGTCATAATGTAAGTTATGGACTAACATTGCCTTTTCCCACTGTGACGCCACTGAAATTGCGCTTACTTGTAGCATTACTTAAGTGTTACCGTTAGGTTAACGTTAAGACAATTTACTAACGTAAGTTTGACAGCACTGCTGTGTTGATATCAGTTTAATTTCGACTTGGTAAGATATGTCTGTTCTGACTTGGCGATGCTATACATTGTAAATCATAACCGCTATAACGTTGCTCACTAAATTATTTGAGTACAGTAACGTTATACTCAAACATTTGGCAATTGTCAGGACAGCTTAGCTGTGAGCTTCCATTTACTCAAATCATCCATTTGCTGAAATAACTCGATTAATTTAAGTAATGAGTGTTCAAGTCATGAAATTAAGTGAGCAGTTTAGTTACTTATTCCATTTGTGTGGGGCCTTGTTTGAATTTATTTGAATTTAGATTTTTGTGTTAAGTTCAACCCAGACCATTTGCATAAATAAACTAGGTAAATTTAAGTTTGGAAAGGTGATATAAGTTAGGCTAAATAATTCGAGTAAACATGACTTGATATAGCCTACTTAAGTCAATACAACTAAACAAGTTGTTAACTCATGTAATTTAAGTTAATGTTTTATATGAAATAAATTTTAAGTTCATAGAGGTTAAACCAATTAAGTGGCTTTAACAAACAGAAAAAAACTAATCATCTTAGCAACTCTGATTTGTGTTAACCTTAGTACTATAAAATTAAATATTGAGTTGCTTTACTCAATTTGTTTAAGGCAGCAGGTTTCTCCAATTTTTTGGGGAATGCAGAGCTTCAGATAACAAAAATGAGCACAATTCTTATTGTAACTTATTTATGTAATTCTGCTGACCGTTACGGATTTAAAGAAGTAATTCTGTTAAATTTCACGTAGGCTAACTTGGAGCTCCTCCTCATCAATGATGATAATTGGTTATCTGGTTGGTTATCAGGGTGAATGCCAAGTTCTACAATGTTTAAAGAATGTGCAAAAAGGTTTTACTACTTAGAGAAACGGTAATGCTGTGTTGTTATTGTAGAAAGAAGGCAGATCCAGAGCCTGAACCTCAGGTAATTGGTCACTTGCAGGCAAATTATCAACCAGCAATGGCTTAAAATAACTTGAGTGTCTGTTTCTAATATTAAAACTGCAATCATTCCTGATTCACCGTGCCCCACATGTTTTCGTTTCTGGCTCGCACTTTAACTCCAGTCGTGTAAGCAGAGGTTATTTTGAGTTTACTTGCTAAATTAACACCAATTTTTGTTTGTTTTTCTTAAGTCAACATTTCAAAAACCCCCCAAAAAAAGAATGAATATTTAAGCTATATGTAACAGTCGGAAGGTTAAATTAGTCACAATAATTTGTCAGCCAACGGGGAAGAGCGTATAAAAGTAGAAACTAGTTTTTTTTTCTCTGTCATTAATTAATCAATAGAATTTATTAAGAAAATGCATAATGTGCATGTGCGTGATTGTATGCCAGATATGGCTGTAAATATTCTCCCTTTAAGACATTTCAAATGAAAAGGCCCTTTGCATTCCAGTAAATCTTGTGTAATACCAGTGTTGACATGCTGGTGAAACCTCCTTCTTTCATGACTTGTTGTTTTTAAGCTAGCATGCATTGTTATAAAGTTTGTCGTCTCCTGTTGTCAGGTGTCTCCAGTGGCTTCCTGTTGCTTCATGGTTTTGAAATCTTTCCCTGTAAAGAAACATGTACACATGCAGCCAGGTGCTGATTTTTAAGTGTTCAATGTTTGTGTTCCAACAGAATCGGGTCTTAAGTACTTAAAATGCATACGTTTACTCCACTCTCCACAAAACCAAGCCCTAGACACCTTCTGTGAGGTGTTAGTATTGGGTTCATGAGGACACTGACTGCCTTTGTTCAACAATGAGGAAATCCTCACTGTGTATTTCTTTTCGAAAAGGGATATTACTTTTCTCCCATTTTAGTCCTCTTGTTGTGGACACTGCAGTCCAGTGGCTGCCCTCCACCTCACTGTGCTATAGGATTGTGCGGCTGATGCAGCTGGCACATGTAGATTGCTTGCATCCAGTCAACCAGAGAAGGCACTATGGAGTGGTGAGGCACCCAGCTGACTCGAGCACGCCCTCTCAGGGTGTTGTTATGGTGAATTTTGCCTCGCCCAGTTCCATTCCCGGCCATAGCCGGGTAAGACACGGTCCAAATTTGATCTGTGCAAATTTGATCCCCATGCTGCTTCTTGTTGTGATCTCATTAAGTATTTTTAAAGAAACGCTTCATTGTACATAAGCTGACGAGCACCATAGAACATTGTACCCTGGCTGGAAATTGCGTGATCAGTTTACGCGACGTGAACCAACCCTGATATGCTTTTACCTGTTACTGTAGATTGAATCTGAGCCTACAGTTTACTGTAATGTCAAAATGGCCGGCAGACATTCTGCAGTTCTGGAATGTTGCTGTTGAGTCTGTCACACCTCTCTCCCTCTCCCTACAGGCCGCGGAGGAGCGCGTGAACAGACTGCGATCTCGACGGCACAATCAATGGCCGTGCTTGTTTTAATTCTGACTCCTGTTTGTTGTGTCTCCTTGAAAACGAGAGCTTGCCGCCTGCAATTTGTCGTGCGTTAGATTTTATTTCTGGACACTTAATGGTGCTTTGTTGGCTTCATGCGAACATGATACTCTGGGTCTTGTGAACACAATACCGCATGCTTATTAAATAAGGAACCCCTTATTAAGATGAAGTCTGGAGTCTTTTCTGCCTTTCTTCAGGCTACAATGCATTGGCAGTGCTGCAGTCACAGCAAAATCTAAAGCCATGTAATTTCGCCAATGGCTGGCCAGCGCTCAGGTAATGGTTGCGGTTCAGGTGATCTCAGGGTGTTGTTCAAGGGGATCACGGAGGAGGATTCGGTCGGTTAGCGTGTCGTGGCCGCTTGCTTTCTATGCGGTTCTTGCGGTTTGTTTACACTGTGTTTACTTGGTTGCTAGGCGAGGAGATGGTGGTCATTTGGTTGCCAGGCCTTTATATGCTGTTCATTCAGTCACAGTGTACTAAGGCGGCACTCTTTTGGCAGCCAGGTGGTGTTTGGATGGCGTACATGCAGTTGAACAGTATCCAGGCGCTTATCAGTTGCAGCGCTGGGCCACTGGAAACTCTGAGCTCAATAATGTAATGGTAGTCCTCCGTAGGTGTGTCAGATGGCAGATGGTCGCTCCGGCCCACCGTCGCATGACATGGCTCGGGGGATTGTTTGTTCTGGTCTGTCTGAGTCTACCACTGCATGCTAAGGCAATGTCACTGTCTCCATGGTGCAGGGCTTGTTTGTAAACCACACCAACCTCTTAGTTACTCCATATACATTTCCACTGGCTTAATAGGTTTTTTTTTCTTCTTTTTCCCCCCCAATGCTAGAAAAAGAGCAGTTTTGTAAATATTTAATTAGAAATGATTAATTCATATCGTTGAGAAAACCAAATTTGAAATAATACACCTGATGGAGGATTAATGGCCCGCTCAGTAATTTCAGTTGCTAATCAATGAAAATTACGTGGATGGCAACTAAGTACCTTGATCATGATTCTTGTTTTTATTTTTATTTTTATTTTTTACTGTAACCAGCGTCAATGCAATATGACAACCATTTCCAAGGCATAGTTTATTTGACAAAATGTTAGCTAACTATTATTTTCAATATATTATCTGACAAGTTTGCACCAAGTAAAAATGAGGGGTGAGCGATAAGTTAGTTTCCATGGTGATGAGCTGTGCAAGGATTACAAAAAAGATCAGATATTAAAAACAAAGAAGAAGAATGAATTGCAGAAGACGGTTGATAAACAAGGAATTAAGGTCGGCTCGACCCTTATTGTAAATACTTATTTTTCAGCTTTGAAGTGCTTTTCATGAGGGTCTTTATGGTTATCGTTTTATTAGGAGAATAATTCTATACTATATTATAGTGTCTTCATCTTTTTGCTCATTGTAAGCAATTAACATTTTTTTAGAAGCCAAAATTACTGAGTGGTCCTTTTAATATTATTTATGAACGGTACAATGTGTACAGATTCATCTTAAAATTGTATTGTAATTGACGCAGACAAAATTCCAATGGCCTTTCTCATATTAATGTTGACCTTTGTCAGAATACCCCTCTGTGGCTGATGGAGTATTTCCTTAGTTGGGGGAAGTTTTTAACTTGATGATGGTATGACAGAAATCTTCCACCAGACTTTTGACAGAAAGCTCCCCTGTGGTTAGTCTTTGTGCCATTCTGTGGAACACTATCTTATCTATCTGTTCCTGAGGGGACTTGTTGAGATGGTAGCACTGTGGCAGAATCCCACTCGAATGGCTTCCCGGTGCCGCATTGACACAGGGGTGTGCAATTTCAAATGGTAACGTTTTCTTTGAGCCCCCACCAAATCTAAAAATAAGGCAAAAAGTACTATTTGGTCATTTGAAAATAAGAGTGGTTGTTTTGGAAAAGTACCATTCCAATTACTTCCCTTTTTCCTGTGTTTACCACTGAAGGAGTCTTGGCATTTTTTTTTTTTTTCTTTCCTCCCTCCACCACAGATAAATACACAGGGAAGAGCTTAAGGAGGCCTGCTGCAGCAGTGGGAAGCTTACGGAAATGGCTTCCCTGCCATTTCGTATAGGCGGCTCATCTTTTACCCAGATGTCTTTGTACCTAATTTAATTAACGCATCAGTGCGGCATTAATAGTTTGGATCTACCCAATACATGGGAGGTTCTGGCTTGGACACTGTGGCCTCTGCAGGGGCGTTTGTACCTTTCAGGTGCTTTCTGTTGACCACCCTCCCCACACACACACACACACACGCCGCCACAGGATTGTCCTGACTCAGGAAAAAGGTCAACAAGAAGCAATTACCTTCGGCCGTGGACCTTGAGTCACAGTAACCTGACACCACACAAGGAGTTTCCACCCAGTGTCGGGGAGTGTCAGGCTACGGGCAGTAATAATAGCAGGCCTAGCAGCTGCCAGACATGCAAGCTCAAATGTATTAAAGGACTTTATTTGTGCAGTTTTTCTCAAATGGTTCGACGCTGGAACCGGTCCCGCTATGCATGTCCGGTCCAGAAAGAATCCGTTCGGTCAGTTCAGCCACTCAAACGCATGCCAGACGGGCCCGGATTTATCTTATCTCAAAAGTATGGAGGCTGCGGCCGCTTTCTACGTCACTGCACTGCTTGACGGATGTGGCTCAGGGAGCGTGACGCGCTCTGTGTACCGGCGTCCCTGGCCTGTGTGCTGAGGGGGCAGTGGACTGACGCTTACCGTCTGAGCAGAGGCCATTTACTGATGAGGAGATAAGAGGGAGGACGATTTCTGAGAACCGACCACGCCTGCCCCTATAGCGCCTCCCATCTTGCTTGGTATCTTATGAAATTGGCACGCAGTGAATAGGGACGCACTTTGAACAAATTAAGGCTTAGGCTTCACAGTTAGTGCGTCTTCATTTTTCCCACCATATGTTTCTGTATAGCTATAGGGAATTTGACATTTCTGGGAAGAAACGGAGTCTTGATAAAATAAAAACTGCTTTCAACGGCAGCAGTGGGTTTTCAAAGTAGGTATGGTTATTTAGAACTGTCAGCTGGTACATTGTGTGCACTCTGGGACGGCGTTTTGGTTAAAGATTAAAATAATAAAAACAATGAACCAACCCCTCCATTTGTATTTTTGGTGCGTATACGAAGTTATCATTTTGCTAAAATTCCCTTTTTGGTTAATACAGCTCTTGCGAGGATCTCTGCATACTTTTGTGCTGAAACATAAATACTTTAATGCCAAAACAGGCTGCTCTTTTGTGCCCAACTAGGAGCCTCGCTGTGCCCAGTATCCCATGAACGCCACAGCTGCTCGGTTAATATTTACTCAACGTGCACTGCCAAAGGACCCACTAAACAAGACACCACCCTGAAGTTGCTTGTCTGATAACAGACAGCCGGGCTCCATTCCTGTCCCCTGCTGTTAACACCTGAGGCTTGTTGACTTTTTTTCTTTTTTTGTGCTGTGGCATATGCGAACCGCCACACCGACTGGTGGCCTTGCCCGCAGACTGGGTACAGGAAGTAAAACTTCTGATAAACAATTTGGCGTAGGCACCTGCGCGCCAGCAGAGGACAGGGTTGCGGGCAGTCGGCGGGCTTGCCTTTCCCTGACAAAACAACCCAGCCCACCTCCCAGGAGTTCAGTCTGGTGGTGCTGCTCGTAAAACCCCTCGTCGTTTGGCACTTAGTCGGGGCCGTTTGCCTTGAGACCCGCTCGTCTGTACAGTTTCACTTTCGCGGGCAGGTTCGGAAACGGCTCTTCGTAGGAGGCGTTAGAGATCAGGCGTCAATGTCTGGTTTGCTCGCGGTCCACACAAACGTCTCTGTCGGCACGGGTGGGCCTTGCTTAATATCCACACGGTGACAAGCCAGGACTAATCCCTCCACTTCCTCCAGCCACGGGAGCGTAGCGAAGTCTGTCGACAATGAAGAGCGTTTTCTGCAGCAAAACAATGCGCTGTCTTTGTGCTGCCCCGGCCGTAAGCGTGTGAGCGAACTGCAACACCATTTTCTTAAGAGTGCAGTTATTTTTGGCTACTGTGCAAAGCTAGCCCACACAGTGACTGGCTACAGCCAGCTGGATGTGTAAAATGTTTTAATTGACTCTGTCACAGGGAGAATGGAAGTCTTGGAGCTGACAGTATTCACAGAACTTAACCCACTGCGTTTTTTTAAACATCTCAATAATGTGACGGAAGTCTCGAAGGCCCGGTTTTGTGTGCTAAGCGATGGCTTTTTGGACAGCTGACGTTAAATCCTGGGGATATAATTTGCTTTTGACTTATTCAAATAGCGGCAGACATATTAAAATAGCTTAATTAATGGAGATAACTTTTATGGTAACCCTCACAAAATGCTGTGTAAATAATCCCCCTTCCCCTCCTGACATTTGTGGTGATCTTTGCCCGAAATGGGGAAGGCCCCAGTGTAGGTCAGATTTCTCCAAAATTGCTAGTTTTTTTCTTAGTCACTGGGCGGTATCGCTCATCAGAAAATGGATGTTACTTGGAACATGTGAAAACTGACACTCATCTGTGAAACTACCTGCCTGCATTGCGTCATGGCTGGTCAAGGTTTCCACAGCTTTTGGTTAGGATGTGACAAGCCTTAGTGCAGCCGTATTTGAGCTGAGAAAACCAAAGTAAAATACTGCCAGAGGAGCTTAGACTAGTCAACATCATTGCATCCCTCACCGTTATCCGTTTCTCTAGAAGTGCAGCTGTCAGCTGTTTGGTCTTTGATGCGGCGGTGACAACCGACCGCCTCTTACTTCACGGCCGATGTTCTTCGTGGAGCATGCTGGTTTTTGGGGCAAAATGGTAAAAAAAAATTAAAAAACGCAACAGAAGGTTGATTTGCAAAGTCAGCCGAGCAAAGAGGAAACTGACTGCGGTCTGGGTCACATGGTCTCCTGTTGAATAGCGCGGCCTTATCTAGTTCCCTTTGGCTTGCGCTGCTGTTTAGGCTGTTGCAAGTGAAGCAGCCCGACATGGATGTTCTAGATGCCTAATTGATTAGTACTTCTTTGAAGGTCCCCACTTCTCTTTTGGGGGGCCCCTTTCCATTGGGTTGGGGGGGGAAGTAACATGGAGGACCAAAAAGAGGAGAGAAAGGTAGGCTCTCCAGTGTTCAATTTAATACTTGCTTTTACAGTGTATACCATCGTCAAACTGTCATTTTGAACCTGAGTAGAGCGTAAATTGTTGAACATTGACGATCGATTAAGGTTGTGCTTTCTTGAATTCGTAGCAGCGAGTAAATATGAAAATATCCTTTAACACCGCGGTTTTGGAGAAAGTACTTGATAATTCTACCACAGCAGTAGGACGCGGGTAGATGTACTGTGTGTTGTCTTTATTTTTGAATAGGCTACTTGTTTAATTTAGGCTAATAGTGCCAGGTAGGCTGTAGCTCAGTCCGTGGCTGGATCTGCTCCAGCAGAACTAGGTTGGCAGCATCAGCTGGGCACACAGACAGCTGTGGGGACAGTTGAGTGTGCCAAGGGCACCTTATGAGTGGCCCTAAACCAGAAACCAAATGAAATTAAATATGGTTTACCACCCTTTGCAGAAGAGAGACGTGTCAGTTTTGTCTAAATATTTTGGCTATAAAAAAAGCCTGCAAGTATCACATTGCTGTTGTAAATGAGGAAATGGGCCGAGCACTGTCGTTGGGAGACATTCTTATAGAAACTGGCGCGCTGTGCCACTGTGGGCAGTTCATAACACTCATTGCCCACCGTTCGATACATGCCATACAAACGTCAGTTCCCCAGAGACCTAAAGGTCGCTGCAGGAAAACTAGCCATAAAAGGTCAGGTGAACCTATTGAGCGATTCGCCCCTTTCCTAAGCGCACGTGTTTTTCATCTGGGAAGGTTGTGTCCGTTCGATGACGTCACTCGCTTGATCTGCGTGCTTGGAGTTTGGCGCAGGGTTTTCGAGCTGTGGAATTTGCGTGCATGTCAGCGCGGATCCGAAAAAGACGCTGCTTCACTTATCTGTATTTACGATGTGCCAACAGTAAGACAGCATTGCCTAAGTTTGTGCTGCCTTATGAAATCTCACGTGCTAACATTACAAAATGAGTTTGCATGAAAAAATGGGTCTTCTCCTCCAGTACTTTTCCAGCAAAATCTGTTGAGGGATTGCATATGGGTGCTAAAATGCGATGAGACTCACTTAACCCAGTGCACTACGGCATAGTTCGGATGTGGAAACGGCGCACAGTCACGTTTCAGATATTAAAGGCAACGACAAAAAGAAAATGAATTGGAATTTAATATCGTGCTACGCTTACAGCTGATCATTTGTCTTCATTATAAATGAATATTCTTGTGATGACTGTGTGTGTCCAGTGAATTACTGTTCTAATTCATGCGATTAATTCAGCTTCAACTGAACTGAAATTCTTAATCCCGATCCTACTTTTGTATGGTTTCTGTATACATCACATGGGTATTTAATCAAATGATGCTTGAGCAAGAATTCATTTCCTGTATGCCTGTTGGATAAATAGTGAAAATGTGTGTGTGGACATTGCACTAATTCCACCCTTTCCTCTGTTCCCCACAGGTATGGCCTCACAAGTCTTAGTCTACCCACCACATGTTTATCAGACCCAGTCAAGTGCCTTTTGTAGAGTGAAGAAACTGAAAGTCGAGCCCAGCAGCTGTGTTTACCATGAGAGAGCCCACCCGCGGACCTATTTGAATGGTAGAACCCTCGGCATCGCCAAGCCCACCAAAAGCGTTTATTCGTTTCAGACTAAGGACTCGGCGGGCAGCAACAGACCCCGTGACGGGCAGGACCTCTCGCCTCGGGTGGCGTCTTTGAGCAGCGCGCACCGCGAGCAGCCCCAGGAAGGGGCGGTCTCCTCGCAGGGCAAGGGGCGGAGCCTGCAGGAGGGTCAGGAAGGTGGCAGCAGAGCTGCGAAAGGTGGAAGCGGAGACGGTGACCGGAGCAGCGGAGCAGGAGGAGGGGGAGGCGGAGGGGGAGGGGGAGGAGACGAGGACGAGGACGGCGACGGCGCAGGTTTGAACTCGGCACTCGGTTCGCAGCGATGCGGGCTGAAACGTAAGAGCGAGGAGTTGGATAACCGGGGGAGCGCCATGCAGATAGTTGAGGACCTGTCCATGTTGCCTGCTATGTTGCAAACCAGTGTGGCCAACCCGGCAGCGGGGACGGGAGCAGGGGTGGGGGGAGGGCCCTCTAAGCAGGGCGGGGCAGCGGGCGGGGATGGGGACTACCAGCTGGTGCAGCACGAGGTGCTGTGCTCCATGAAGAACACTTATGAGGTGTTGGACTTTCTGGGCCGGGGGACTTTCGGCCAAGTTGTGAAGTGCTGGAAGCGGGGGACAAATGATGTCGTAGCCGTCAAAATCTTGAAGAACCACCCGTCGTACGCGCGGCAGGGCCAGATCGAGGTGGGCATCTTGGCCCGGTTGAGCAGCGAGAATGCTGACGAGAACAACCTGGTGCGGGCCTTCGAGTGCTTCCAGCACCGCAGTCACACCTGCCTGGTGTTCGAGATGCTCGAGCAGAACCTGTACGACTTCCTGAAGCAGAACAAGTTCAGCCCGCTGCCGCTCAAGGTGATCCGGCCCATTCTGCAGCAGGTGGCCACCGCACTGAAGAAGCTGAAGAGCTTGGGCCTCATCCACGCCGACCTCAAGCCGGAGAACATCATGCTGGTGGACCCTGTGCGGCAGCCCTACAGGGTGAAGGTGATAGACTTCGGCTCGGCCAGCCACGTCTCCAAAGCTGTCTGCTCGACGTACTTACAGTCGCGGTACTACAGGTAAGACATCCACTGCGGCCGCGGGGTGTTCGGGCGGTACTCCACCACACCATGATGAAATCGCCCGCAGCTTTCCGTCAGGCTTTGTGAGCACCAGTCTCATCCCCTCAGCCTTTGCGACTCTTAAGCTGTAAGTGGTTATCACGTATCACAATTGTTTTTGTTGATACTGCTTCTAGAAGTTGTGCATTTAGCCTTGCTACCTCCCAGCTATGGGGCTCTTCGTGATTCACGTTAGCCTACAATTGGTAAACGTCTTGAAAATTGTTATGTGGGCCTCAAAGTAGCTCACCAGCTATTGCAAAGCATCCCAGTATTTTACTGCTGTTTGAATAAGAATGTCACCGTTTCGCTTACTTTTTAAAAACCATTTATAGGTATAGTGAAACTAAGTAGGCCACAGGCAAGGAAGCTAAACTTATCATGAAAACAACATCCTGTACTATGAGAACCTACTTGCTGACCGCAGAGAAAATGCAAAAACTTCATAATTTTACTGGCAGGAGGTAAACATTACATTACTGGCATTTAGCAGATCTTCTGCTGAGCGACGTACACAATCTTTACACGGTATCCATTTATACAGCTGGATATATACTGGCACTATTCAGGTGCCTTGCTGAAGGGAAGTGCTCTACATGAGAATCAAGCCCGCAAACCTTTGAGTTACGAGTTGAGCCATTATGCTACGCTACTACCATTATGCTACGCTACTACCGCCATTCATGTTCCTGCTCTGCATGGAAAAGGAAGCTGCGTTTCCCTTTCACACAAGGGGATGAAAATCACTTCTGTTTTAGTCAGTAAAGCTCGATTCGAGAGAGACATTGAACACTGTGCAAGAAACTGAATTGACACGAATGTGAATGGAATTATACTATCTGGTCTGTTCATTTATAAACTTTATTGAAAACTGTCCCACATGTTTTATGGGACTCTCAGGGCGTCTAGTTTTAAAAAGCTATTGAAATCTAAAAATGTACGCTATGACATTAAGGCTAATGCGCAAAGAACAAATCTTTACTCATCGCATGATAGCATGCAGACTCCTGTCTATGATCAGATGGTCACACCCAAACGTGTGGCGTTGCGTAACAGCAGAGCAGATATGTTTATGTGCACAGGATTGCTTTTAATGTCTTGCATGTTTGGTGACTGGAAAATTTTCTGTAAGAATGTACTTTAGCTACCCTTTCACATTAAAGCATATTCAGTACCATGCCTGGCATTACATAAGTTCCAGGAATGACCTCTTTAACCCAACTGTTTGAGTGTAGTGCCTCCGTGAGGCATTCTCAGCTTGGAAAAGAACATTCCCAGGGCCAGTTCTGTGCTCGCGCGTACGAAACTCGACTAGTTGTATCAGGGAAGAACATTGCAGGTAAATATGCTCTGACACAGGAAACCCCGCTCGTTGCAGGTAGTGTGTTTTTAAGAGATATATTTCTGCAGCCACGGGGAGAGTTTTGTTCGTTTGTGCGCCCCACTGAGACGTAGGTGTGAAGGTTCTAGTCGAGTCCTGCTTTGCGGACGGTTACTGTATGTGCTTTTACGGGAAGGCTTGTTTGCGGAAGGTATCCCCCCCCTCTTTCTCTGCCTCACAAGAGTGCTGCAGCAGCAGTCTTAGGACCTCCCGTCTCTAATTAAACCAGGCCCACTGTAATTAAGGTCTGCCTATGTTTTGGGAGGAAAGTGCTTTATTACTGCATGTCTCAAAGAAAAGTCTTTTCTTCACTCTTTTGGGTCGTCTTTACAGTATCACAAGGAGTAGGAAAACGGACGAACACCCTTTATTCAATCAAACTTCCGCCCCTCAGCCCCCCCCCCCCCCCACACACACACATTTGTGGGTAAGACTTCCCTTATCTGGCTCACGTTACATAATGTGAGGTTACAGTTTGTCAGAATCGGCGTGTTCTGACGTCCGTGGCGAGGTTATGCACGGCACAGATAAGACAAAGAACAAGTGCACATTGTGTGCCTTGCACTGCACTATTGGTGGGGTACACCCCAAAGCAAGATGAGATGGCCTCTGGGTTGTGTGGATATTAAGAACAAACGATATGTTTAACCACGCTGTCCGTCCTCAATACCTTGGATCAGTATCTGAAGGCTTGTTACTTAATTGCTTGAAGTTTTATTCTTATTATGTTGCATTCATGAGGGAGAGCCATGAAACTCTGCATGACGTGAAATTACGCACCGGAATAATATATCACTTATATTGTGAGCGCAAGTCAAATATCATTCATTTCTGAAATCTGAGGATTGCTTATTTGTGTTTGTGTACAGGGAATAGAAGTTGGTTGTATTTCAGTTAGGCTACATCATCGCTCACTGTAGCTGTGCGCTACATCGTTTGTGCCACAGGGATTGCGCAGATGGTAGCCATACAAGTACATACTGTCATTGCCATTTCATGTGGACGGTATTATAAATAGCATTCACTTAAACATTTGAGTCTTTAATAAATCCGTTCAGCAAGTTTTATGCGGTTTTTACGGAGCCACAGGTTGTAGGAGTTGGTCAGGTTCAGTGCTCAGCCTGCACTGGTAATTGGACGGTTGATCTGTTGAACAGTCTGTACTGACTCGGTAATGCATGGGGGCTGGGGCCGAGAGCATTTCCAGAACCATCCGGAACGCAATGTGTCGTGCGCATGCATCTTGGATAATCAGGCCCGGTGTGTGAATGCCAGCCTTTATTCCCCCCCCCAGGAGAATTCCCTGTAACCCGTCTGGTTTTCACGGGCGCACGCGCCCGCCTGCCCTTGGTGACGGGACGCACTGAACCGCGCTCGTGTCCTGACGGCCGGCTCCACTGCGAGCGGCAGTCCCGAGGACGGGTTCACGCCCGTGAATGTTGCGGCGGTGAGCTCATTCCTGTCCTGTGTACAGTTCCTCACCACTGGGAGCAAGCTTGTTTAATTTAACGCTCAGACCCTGCTTCATCTTACTGTCCCACGCTGCCTTTCACTTCGCATCCCCTGCCAGTAAATGTCATTTACAATTTTTTTATTTTTTTATAAACCCCACTGGTCCACTGCACTGAAGGCATTTAACTTGTCTCTGGTACATCCATGTAAAGTCATACTCCATTTCCTCTGTCTCAATGCTCATATTTTGTGTCCAGGAGTATCTAAAAAACGCAGAGGCCGTGTTGGTTCTCTTAGATGGAGTTGGCATATGGTTTTTGCTGTCTTTGCATTGACCATTAAGCTCAATGAGCCAGTATCCTTGTGCTCCTGGCACTCTGCTCTTTGAAACATTTAGCATAATGAGCAGTGAGGTGCAGACATCCCCTTGATTTAATTGCATTGTCCTGCTGAATGAGAGAGATTTATAGGTTTACTTGGCAGCTGGAATCGCACATGCGTGTTTTAGCCAGGGGGGAGCAGAGGCTTGACCACAGCGAACCTCCTCTGCGCCAGGATGTGGCATAGATTCTATATCTACACTTCTCATCTAATCCATTTACACTGCACAGCAATACCATATCTACATGACTCATCTGTGGTTATCTTCTGCACCCCATCGGAACTACTGTGTATACTACTCATCTGCTGAACACTGCCTTTTTTAAAAACAAATAAAATGGTGGACACACAAGTATTTTGTGCGTAGTGAAGTCCAAAGTCAGAGCTGAACTGTGCATCTCTCCCTCTCGTCTAATAAGGCACTTATATTTGAACCGTTGGTACATGGGACACAGGTGCAAAATTTTGCTAATAGGCCCAAGTTTATTCTTCCACAATGAATATTTAAAATCTCTAAACAAAGAAGGGGAAGACGGATACGAAAGTTTAGAGCGGTGCTTGATACTCATTTTGTTGTGCCAATGAGAACGTCGCAATAATGAAACCTTTAAGCCTCCCATCCGAATGGCGGGAATTTGCCATTTTCATTAATGTCCTCTCAGAGGGAGATGGGGAAAATGCATGTGGTTAAGAGGTTTGGATGGTTGCGGAGGTGTTGTGGGTCAGCTAAATCTGCAAGGGAGAAAATGGGTCATGAGACGTGCAGCAGCACCCTACCGCACTGTACCAGTCACAAAAGACGGATGCTGATTTTACTGAAACCTTTTTACAGGATGAATGTTGCGGGGTCACATCGCGGTGTACTGGCATGGTCCTCCCCCTCTGCTCTCAAAAGTGATGGTGACTCATATCTCGGTCCTCCACCGGTCTGCTTTTTCCGGACCAGGATGCATTGCAGCAAATTTGGCCTAATGTGGTTTGAGAAACGGACCCGGCTTGCTGTAATGTTAGAATTCTAGTGCATTTTCTGAAGATTGGGTGAGTGGGTATAAAAGACTTCCATTGCTATTTCGCCCTATTCTATGCTGTTTGCTCAAGCACGGTAAATTGACATCGTTTGAATAATTAATGCTGCTCGGTGACCCAGACCGCAGTGTCGTAAAGGGATCGCATGCAAACCAAAGCTCTTGGGTCGCCCGGTGTCTGTAGGAAGACATTGGTCAGTACAGCTCTAGTAGAGTCTAATAGGATCTGTTAAAACACATTTGTGTTTTCTGGGGAAGTAAAACACTGAAACACAACCAGATATGGGGGTAAAAAAAGCAATATAGGCCTCAGTTTCCCTGTACTAGATTTTTTGATGGTGTCATTGTGTATACTCAGTTGGTGTGAGGGCTCAAAATTAACTTGCAGTGGCTGGACTGTAGAGCTGGACCTGCAATCTAGTGGCCATGTGTGATGTGGGCTCAAGGCTGAATAAAGACAATCTCTTCTTATTCGCTGTCCTTGCTATGAAAAAAGCAGATGGCAGTGTCAGTGTTCACACACCTTCAGAATAGACACCACGGTTTGGACATGACGAATGCGACCCTGCTCATGTGTCTGTTCCTATGTCCAGGGTGTGAAATGAACACCCGCCACCAGCCAAATGCTGATTCAAAATTTGATTGTGGCTCGTAAGATTTTCTACTCTAGCAGCCAGTCACTTTGGCAGGTAACCAACCAGGCTGTGTTATATTGTAAAAGGTAATGTGGCTGGTGAAATGTAGAAAGTGGCTGGTAATTCACAGTCCACAAGCCACTCTGGCCAGTAGGTGAAAAAGTAAATTTTGTACCCTGCCTATGTCCAATGGTGAAGCTGTTCACCGGTAGTTAAGTCACATCATATGTTGGATTTATTGTAAAGACAACTTTGTTGTATTTATTTGCCTGTTCTGTCATTTAGCCAATTGCGCACACTTGCACATCTATGCTGACGATGAGACTAAACCCGTAAAATGTTCTTTTGACTCTACCGGTGATGCAGAAGTGAAGTTATGAAGGTTCAAGTGGTTCCTCAGTTTATTTTCCCATGTTAAGAAAGAAAACCCCTCTGGACTTCTTCCATAGCATGAGGTGGAGGAAGAGTTAACGGAACCGGAGAGCAAAGGGACATGGACTGCACGCCATTGAGAAAATGCACTGCTAAATTAAATGCAGATCTGCGTGCATTGACTTGAGTTAAACTGTTATTAACCAGCCGTTCGATAGTTTTAGACTTGCTTTTGCTCACTCCTGCACATCTTTGTCTTTGTGACCCCCCCCTTCGACACAGCTCTGTGATTTTTGATTCACTTACTGCCTCACTTCCAATAAAGGCTTAGTATTTTGAGAAATAACTCGACTAGAACAGCGCTCTGTACTTGGTGTCACATTGAAAGGAAGTTGAGTAAAGGGCACGTCAACCCAGAGTGAACAGAAATTGCCAAGTTGACTTTCACATCTCTGTTTATCTCAAAATAAAATCTAGTGCAGTGCATCTCCGGCATGCAATCAGGGGACTGCTAAGAATGTTAATGGAAATACCCTTTGCAGGATCTGCGCTAGTGGCCCGATGATCATCTCGGAAATTCTTGCTTAATGAAATTTAATATTTAATTTGGTAGGGGACATTTAGTAAAATCCTAAGAGGATGGAGGAACACACCACTGACGCGGCAGCAGGGGGTTCATGTATTTTATTTTGCAAATAGGAAAAGTTCCACAGAGACAGTTTGCCATGTACTCTCTCCAAAATAAATCAATGGGATTACTTCCAAGTGACTTGCTCAATTTGCACTGGGAAAGCACCGGCATATTCTCAATGTTTTTTTTATTGTTCATTTAGTTTGACTACATTGAGCAGGCGGTGTCTTATCTGGTGCACCTGTCGATCAGATCGACGCAAGCCATCGTTTCATCCTTGACTTCTAAGCTTATTCACCGTAATCGGCTATACGTGATTCTTATCTTTTGCTTCGCCAGCCTCCGGTCCTAATTATGTCTCCCAATTCGAGGGTTCTGTCTTCACAGGAAGTGATGATAAACAGGAAGCATATTCCCAACATCCTGCAGTCTGATTTGCCGGGGGTTGGAACAAGTGGAGTTAGTCAGACTGTTGGGAAGGAGACCCCACCCCCAAACACTTGGCATGATAGTGATATGGCTCACTGCAGTCCTTGCGTCTCTTTTGAGAGCAGCAGCCGAACATACCTCCTTAAAATAGCTAATGGGATGGGGCCAGAGCTTGTTGACTACTATAGATGGAGAGGCCTCTGGCAGCCCGAGTGAAATAAGGCAGAACTAAATGCTAGCGAGGCCATTCTCTCCTTCAAGGTCAGCATGTTCCAGTGTAGGTTGGTTTTTCTTCCGCTTGCTTGCAGGAGGGAATACAACGGGGGGGAATGGAAGTAAAGGATGTTGGACCCCTTTTTTAGCCTGAAGGCCGCGTCGTCTTGGTCGCCCCCCCCCCCCCTCCCCATTCCTAGTCTTTTGAATGTTTTCAGTTTTGTTTGGTTTCCATGGTGAAAAACAACCTTGTTACAATTTATGAGGTGGCAATTAGTTAAACATTTTCTACTTTGCGTGTTCCACCACAACCAACTCATTCCTTCACGGTCCCGCCATTCCTGCTAGAAACATCTCCGTTTGGTTCTCTCGACCGAGTCAATTGACATTTTCAATTTATGCAGAAAGGAGGCTGAAATTTGGAGATGCATCTGAAGTGTGCCCCTCCTCTCACACCCACCCCATCGCTGCATCGCAGTTTTCAGAAGGGCAATATTGCCATCAGAGAGCCTATTACCTTAAAAGCTTTTTATTACTTGTATACTCAGCCAATTATACTCAGCCAATTATTCTCAGCCAATTTTTCTGTTTCACTTTTGTGTTGACTAAGATGTTGAGCGCTTTGAAATTCAGCTCAGCTCAACACACAAAGGAGATGCGGGCCACAGTTATTTTTGTATTGTCTCAAGCAGTTAGTGCAGTTGTCCGTTTTTGTGTCCCCGTGGACCCTCTCTTTGCTGCCGTTTTGGCTTTACACCTAAGCCGGCACCCAAAGGCTTTATTGCTGCGCTTCAAAGAGAGGAGATGCATGCATGTGTTCCTCTGTTGGGAAGCGTGTCTCGGTGAATAATTCAGACCCCGCTCGTGTGTCGCAGGCTTCATCTCCTCGGTGTTGGGTCTCCTGGGCCTGGATTCGCTCGGTGTCTCTTTGCACGGGTTCTGCGTGTCAGTTTGGAAGCGCCAAATCAATAATTCACACGGCTCCGAGCCTGCCCGGTGTAGCCGAGGAACAAGGACACACAAACCACCCTGAAACTTTAAGGGAATGAGACTTTCTATGTTTAATACCCTCATTGGTTTTATTGTAAGTTCTTCTTTCCAAAATCTTTTGCAGTACCTTGGCTTTTCAGAATGCCAACAAATGGCAAAATGCCCTGATGGCTTTGATGTAGATTCATGCTTTCTATTTACGTGAATGATAAGGGAAAGCATGGGTGTTTAGGCTGCTAAGTAGCTTGTGTTCCTTATCAAACGGTTTTCTGATTGAGTGAGTTGCGGTCATTGAAGAAGTGGTCTAGATATTCTCGAGCATAGAAAATGACACTACAGTGATGTTACGTTTCTCCGTCATTTCATAAAGTGATGTTTTTTTTCTTAAAGTGCTAGATTAATAGGGATTGCAATATGAATATGCTTCAAGCAAAGCTGCATATTGACTGCTGCTAAGCAGACTGTGGTTGGTAAAATGAGCACTCTCTGTCTAGCTGCTTCATGTTTCCTTGTGGTGGTGCTCAGGGTTTGGAGAAACTGTTCAGTTGGTGATTAATTATTCATGAGCATGAATAATATATGCAGTTTTGGGGGGGGGGGGGCAGTATTGGGTTTTGTTGTCAGGTGTCAGAGAGAAGACCCAGGGAACTACTGATCTGGGAAATGCCTGTAACATGTGACCCCTAAGTCCTGCCCCTCCCTGCTTTGTTGCAAGATTTTGGGGGTGGGTTGCTCAGTCCCCTGCCAAGGCCTCTTGTCCTCCTTATTTCTGGCTGAAATGAGGGTGCAGCCATGTTTAAGTTTGTTTACTGATTTCCAGTTTGTTCGGTTGCCAATAGAAACACATTCTCTGTTAACAATAGGCTGCTGACCACTACCGTTACTAGCCATCTCCTAAAATGCAATTAATTCACAACAGATGGCTCAAATCAGTGACACAAGACAATGACACAAGTGGGTAAGATGATGATGATACAGTAGCGACCTGTCTTGGCTGAATGCAGATATTGTTTGGTGTGTCCGGAATCTTCTCCGTCGGAAGTGGGCTGACTCTGACCAGTGTCATCACATGCTGGTTCCTGTTTTGGGTGAGGACCTGTTAGGACCAGTCACGTTGGCTAGAAGCGGATGTTTATGTGTTCGCTCTCCCTTCGTCTCCTTCCTGTCCGAGTCGCCTCAGGACATTATGCAACACGGAATAACAAAGTTTTAACTGGCGAGCTTGCTAGCCACATACATGCTGTGTCTAGACTGTCTACCCTGTGTCCCGTTTTTCTGTTTTATGCCACTCCTGAATCCTGATCAAAATAAAATGCCATAAAAAAAAAAAAAAAGTGACCTACCTTATTTGGTGGGGTGGGGGGTCCAATATTGGCACACCTTTGAGACCCCAGTCTCTTCAATGGTTGGCCATTTTGGTTAATCCAACCACATTCTAACACTCGCATATAGGTTAACACGTATAAAAACATTTGGTCAAATCTGAAAGGGGTGAGAAAGTGATTTCTGACGGAATGTCTGAGTGGGAACTGGGCATCGCCTCTCACCTATAGGGCATCAAGACTTGACAACATGTCTTGCGCAGCAGCTTTTGCAATTCCAATGTTGCAAACTGCACTTTTGGTGCGAGCGCTTGCTGTTGAAAGCACACACTTCCTGTTACCTTTGTAAATGGAGAGTAGGAAAGGCCAGGGTGAGAGGTGAGGCCAGGGTTTTTTTTTTTTTCTTCCAGGAACTGAGCTTGTGTAAAAAACGTTTTGTTCACATCCCTAAATTTGAACCAGATGTGTTGCGAGGCTTCTTGTTTTTGTTTGGGTTGAGTGGTGTGTTAACATCATTTCTGCCACAGTGGAATTTGGGCCACTACTAAAAGTGGAAAGTAAAATGACAGGCTGTGGATGTGGCGAATGGGGGAGGCGAGAGTGACGTGATACAAAGGGCCTAGCCCTGTCTGGCATACCCATTTCCACCAGCTTCACCCTTTAGACCAGGAGAATGAGCCACCAGCTTCACCCTTTAGACCAGGAGAATGAGCCACCAGCTTCACCCTTTATACCAGGAGAATGAGCCACCAGCTTCACCCTTTAGACCAGGAGAATGAGCCACCAGCTTCACCCTTTAGACCAGGAGAATGAGCCACCAGCTTCACCCTTTAGACCAGGAGAATGAGCCACCAGCTTCACCCTTTAGACCAGGAGAATGAGCCACCAGCTTCACCCTTTAGACCAGGAGAATGAGCCACCAGCTTCACCCTTTATACCAGGAGAATGAGCCACCAGCTTCACCCTTTAGACCAGGAGAATGAGCCACCAGCTTCACCCTTTAGACCAGGAGAATGAGCCACCAGCTTCACCCTTTATACCAGGAGAATGAGCCACCAGCTTCACCCTTTAGACCAGGAGAATGAGCCACCAGCTTCACCCTTTAGACCAGGAGAATGAGCCACCAGCTTCACCCTTTAGACCAGGAGAATGAGCCACCAGCTTCACCCTTTAGACCAGGAGAATGAGCCGAGGGGAATTCCTGCCGCCAGCAGCACACGGGGCTTTACCTGTAGAATGTTTACAGCCCCGCTTTTATTGACCGTCAAGTATTGTGAATAATGGTGTAATCTGCAAAGCTATAAGCTGGATGGTTGTTTTGTAGGTTTGTCATTCACTTAGTTAATGGATTCTTGCTTATTTCTCCTGGCTCTCGTATATTTTGTTGGATCAATGTATTGTCTTGTCTTTTCTTTGGAGTTGCTGAGTGGCTGTATTTGGAGATATAGCCCGGCTTATGTTGTGGATATGCCGTTTAAAGCGCTACAATGCAAGACTACTGTAGACTTGACAAACTGGCTCAGGCTGTATGGTTTGCAGTGATCTACATGTAAAAAGCCAAAGGTTAGAGAGGCATTGCAAGTCATTGGCAAACGCACAATTATTCACATTTCGCCTAGTTCTCTACACCCCTGAATGATCTGAGCCTTGAATCCCCAGTGTCATTCTGTTCCAACTTGACCCATCACTCACAACAGCCCGTTTAAAGGGATGCCATCCAGACCAGCACATCTGTTCTTGTCCATTGTCCCGAGGCGGTGGCGGGTCGCTGAGGGCATGGACGGCAGACTCCCGGCCTGTGTAAAGCCCGCTAACGCTGCTGCAGAACACGGCTATTCCAAGAACTCCTGCGGGCTGAGGGATTCCAAACCACATCTTTGTCTGCCTTTGTTGCCCAGGCTTTGATGCGAAATACAGCACCATTTGAGACGTGTTCCATATTGCTCCACTGAGGAAGAAAAAAAATAAAAAAAAATAAAAAAATAATTCCCTAAGACGATAAAGGCATCTTAAAACGGGGGTATTTTCAGCGGGCTGGCTGGGGCTTGTGTCTGTAGTGTGTTTGTCTCTGCTCTGCGCAGTGATTGGTTAGCGGTTGGGGCCTCAGCTCTGGGTGATGTGACAGTGGAGCCTCAAACATTCAAGAGGGCAGCCAGCTCTGCGGCCTGTGAATAATTTACGTCGTAGTTTGGGCGTGGGGTTCCGGGGGTTATGTTTCCAGGAGGGGAGAGGCCTAGGTGGGGGAGACACAAGCCCCTGTTTGAAATGATCAGGTACCAGTTTGCAAACCGTGGCACGCTTGGAGTCACAATAGTAAACTGCATTTCATATCATCTCTAAGGTTAAATTTGATCGTGACGCTTCGGAGTCTTACGAAAGCGGCAACACATCTGAGTGAAGGAGTGTGAGAACATCTGCCTTCCACCCACTTCATGGACTGTTGTATGTTGGGACTGTCTGAACATGGTGCAACTCTATTCTCTGGGTTTCTCAGCCACTGGGCATTTAATTTGCAGTTACTTTTGAGGTGAGGAATATTTTTGTAGTGTGAGATTGTGCGCATTTGTGTGTTTAGCAAATACCGCAGGCATACCTAGAATTTCATTGGAGCGCACGGGGAGGGGATGCTAGGTGGTGTTTTGCAGCCGAACTACGCAAGCCGTTCAACCAGAAGGGTCTTGTTTGTTATTACAACAGTGTGAGAAAATGTGAGAAAAGTCTTTCCGTCCCTATAGACCTGAAGGAGAATGTGTCATTACTGCTGCTACTGTTCGAGTGCACAACAGAGCCAGGCAGACATACTGCTCTTGTCCTGTTCCTGTATCAAATCCAAACTTCCAACTCCTCCTTTTGACTTTGGGTGGATTTAAAACATTTTTATTTATGTATTCTGCCTAGAATAAAGGCCTGTTTTATTGATACATTTCAAATGATATTCACTGCTTTAAGCATAAAGGTTTTTTTTGCATCCTTAGACTTCCTGTACTTGCAGCAGAGTTTCTCTCGGGTCCGAAGCTAACATTGTCAAAAGGCCCAAATTTTTCTCTTGAATGATGCTCCTTGGCTTCTGTGGTGCCACTGCCAAATTCAGCCTGAACATTCTTTTGGCTAATCATAACAGAAAATTGAATTGCTAAGAACCAGTATTTGCAGAACATTGCAGAATAAGCCATTAACATTTAGTGACCTGCAAAGGGACGAGGCCTAGACATTCCCAACCTCATTAGAATGCCTGTGTGCCTCAAACTATAATTTTTGTGCTCGTAATGTCATTTTATAGAAATGTGCCTTTTAAGCAAAGTTGTTGCTGGCATTTTAAGTTTTCCCATGTTAAAATATGAATATATTTTCTCCATAGCTGATTTATGAAAGGTGTCCTTGACCCTGGTCTCTGTGGTCTTCAAAGCTTCTGGTGTGCCGAGTGATTTTGTAGTGTGTTTATTTGGCAGTTTTTCACGTTTTTCAGTGTGAATGGTCAACTTCACCATGAAAACTTTGTCGAATTTTGTCGCCGCGCCTGGCAATTCCTTCTCAACCAGTTTCTCGATTGTAATATGTAGCCCCGGATCCCTCTGCAGTTACAGGGGTGGAAAAATCGGCAGTCCAGAACAGATGCTCTGGACAGCTATTCTGTCCCAGACTACATGTGACATGCCAAATCCTGTATTACTACCAGTGAATCCTTGTACTGTTTTTGTCTGAGTGTGTTCAGTTTGAAAAAAACAAAATAAAATAAAATCAAGAAAATATTACTGGCTGAGTTTACTTATCATTTCTGTGGGGTGAGTTTAATTTGGTTCTCTCTGGATTAGATTAATAGGCAGGGGTTCTCGTATTTTGAGATGAAAGTAGAGCTTGAATTTGTGCAGTTCTATTTTTTACCTGCCCTGGCATTCCGGCTCTCTGCGAGCCACTGTTTAACGGTCTCTCGTTTAGCTACAATCGCCTAAACAATGATGGAATAAAAAATAAGTACTGCAGAATTTGTTTTGGCTGGGCTGTTTCCTGCATGAATGGCTTTGATACTGAATTTAAGGACAATACTTAAACTTTACCACTCTACCAGCTCCTCCCCTTGGTTAATGCTCTTTCCTTTTGATATTTCCAGCAATCTTTCCAACACATCAGCACATTAAAACGAGAGTTTTGTTCAGTGTGAATCTCCTCCGACACATGGCTCACGGCCAGAACGATGTCTTTGTGTGAAGTGCAATGTAACAGATGTGGCCCGATGACTGCTCCCTATCGTAGCATTGTGAGAATTCCCAAGAACAAGGCCAATGAGTCCATTCGGTTTTGTATTGGGATCCCTCCCCTACTTGCTCATGTCGTACAATCACCCTGTTACTCATTTTCAGTACAGTGAACGATATCTTATGACAATGAAGTGCGCACATTGAATTGAAATTGTGTCGTGGGAATTAAGGGTGCAGCCCTGTACAAGCATCAGTCAAGCGCATTATTAATAATGAAAACGATATAAAATATTGACTAGGCCCTACTCAGTCCACCGATCAAAAGAAGAGGTTAGCTACTGTGTGAGAGTTTGATGGCAGAATTATTATTATGAGTTATGTTTGTGGAAAGTAGTTTTCAGTTTCGAAGAAGCGGGCAGCGTCTCTTTTACGATAACGTTATGGGTACTTCCTAATGAAGAGGCTGTTTCCACCAAAGAGGAGGGTGGAGGGAAATATAATAAAAGTTGTGCTGTGATTTGATGGGAAGCGAGCCAGGGTACTGCACAGTCCTATGAGGGGGCAGGTGCCAGCAAGGGTGCGAAAGCCACCGGTTTTGCTAGATTCAGTGACCTGTGACCACATTAATAGCATCATGCAACCAGAGATGAGAGCAGCGTCCCCAAACCATGTGGCTTTGTTTGTTTTCACGTGGTCAGTAATTCCTCTGAAGCGCGCTCAAGCCTTTCAGGACTCCGCCCGTGTCCGTACACCTATTTCCTCTGCGTAGCGCAGACCGAGATTGGTGAACACAGCTGGCTCGGCCTACGGCGCCGGCGGATCGCCTCCGCTCCCCCTCGGCCCGAACGACGCAGGCGACCCCGCTCTGCCCGAACGACGCAGGCGACCCCGCTCTGCCCGAACGACGCAGGCGACCCCGCTCTGCCCGCTGTCAGGCTTTAGCGCTGAATAGCCGGGTGTGCTCCCCCTCTTGCCGTCCTCGCAGAACTACACATCTAGAGGGTTTTTCTGGCGTTATTTTTAGCGAGTCGCAGGCCTGGACCTGAATAATGATTGCAGGTCTGGCGGCGGCGGGCCTTTACAAAGGAGAGAGCGTCCAGGCTGGCGTCGGTCCAGAGTCGAGCGGAGCCATCTCGCTGGGATGGATGGGGAGAGGCACACTTTTCCACGCTGCTTTTATGCCCTCGCTTAAACACAGCGGGAAGTCTGTTCATTCGCTAAAACAATCCACATCCATAATGTTTTTACCTGAATTTGATAAAATACAAAATTCTGTTCATTCTGATATGGGTTATATTTATTTTCGATTCATACATTTATAAATGTGTAAATGCATATTGAGAGACACTACAAAAATCTGTATTTCCTTTGAAACATAGAAAATCTTAAAGGGCTGGCGTCACGTAAACTGACATCTCAGAACTGGCAGACTTCATGTGCTGCTGATAAAGTATGTTTCGCTTTAAAAAAAAATAAAATAAATTTATGACTTCTGAAAACTTTCTGTCCTTTGCCAAGAAAGCGCTGCACAGTGTTGGGTTTTCAGTTAAACAGTCGGTGAAAGCTTAGACAAGGGCCCGCATGTCCGGGGAGGGTTTTATACGAGACAAATGTACTCACGGTTCCAGAAGAGTTTTTGAAGATGTACGTTTTTTTTCCATGCCAAGTTTTTCCATGACCCTCAGTGTGCCTCTGAAAACCTTTTTAAACTTCAGAAAGAGCAACATATAGGCTTGCCCTCAGAGCCACGTGGCTTTTGTGACTCCCATCACAGGTTATCCTAGCCTGTACCTGTACTCAATGTTTCAGCATCAAACTATAGACTCTTGCTAGTTCAACATTGCTAAAAAAATACTTCAGCTGTTTTGCAGGTCACAGTTTTTCTGGTTATATGCTATGTCTTGTGTTCAGGTGTATTTAGTAGTTGTAGAAGTCTTGGGTGACATAGCGGAGCATCTATGTGATTGTGTAATGGTTTCGGGGGCTTCCCCTTGATCTTGGAATTTCACAAGCCCCCGTTTAGTGAAAAAGTTGATATGTTTATTCTTTCTTTTTTTGCAGTTTGCTTGAGTAATTTGGCATAATTCTCTCTGGATTTTTCTCTGTGACTCACAAAGATTTCCTTTGGTGAACTGTAGATGGAAAAGAGTTATTTAGTACGTTAGCAGGCTTCCACTCTTGATGATGTATACCATCAGTAGCTATGTCAGAAGGAGCATTTTTCTTCCACCTCCAATCCAGCTTGATGCTTCACTCCAGACTCCGAAAGCCATTTTTCTAAGTCGCCCGAACCCAGAGAGAACAGATTGTAAAAAACCACTTGCGTCTGTGGTGTATCGTCATATAATGGCCATTATAGTGCTTCCTCTTTTTCTGTCACTGAAGGTTGGCACTGCAGAACTGGGAGACATTTTGTTTTCCAATGACTTGGATCCTCCCACAGGCGTAGGGATACTTATTGCAAACAGGCTTGTGTTCCTGTGTCAGATGCAGCGTGTCCCCGCTAGAATTTTGTTTTGCGTCGGTGTTCGGGGAATCTGGGGGGAGTGGGCGTGGGGTCGTGGTAATCATTTTGCCTCACGTGAGACCCATTCACCACTGATAAGTATGATTACTCCAATGAACATTTTGTTGTTAAGCCATATCTGGACAGGATTAGTTGTACTGAGGAAGGAGGAGTAATGCAGTCTTTTTTCACACACCCAAATTCCAGCATCTTTTACCAATAACCATTAAGAACCTTATTGACCCCAGTCAGTCCGGTCTATGTCAGAATCCTGGTTATGAGCATATTCTCCACTGGTGCATCAAAAAATGAATTTGAGATTGAATACTCATTTATTTATTTCATAAAAGCAGCAATAAACCTGTGAAGGCAATCATATAACTAAGTGAGAGGAATGTCTACCCAACCCCAGAGTTGGCTAGCTCGTTACATTGATTACCTGACCCCTAGCCTTAGCGTCCTCGTCGTCACCTTCGCCAGCCTGTCTCTTCCTTGAGAAATATGTTAACAGACTCATCTGAAAGTTCAATCAAAAATAGTTTTTTTTCACCCAATATAAGTTCAAGCTATGCAATGTTCGCTAGACTGGCTAGATTGACTTCGGTAGCATTTAGCAAGTTACCTAAGGTGGGCTAAATGACATTCGTCAACGTTAAGACATTTTGTTCATAAATGTAAATTACAGTGATCGACTAGCTTTTCGACCTTCCCGTCATTCTGATAGCGATTATCGACTCGAAAGATTGACAAACTATCAGTCACCTCACAAACCAAATGCTCCCGCCTCAGAAAAAAAAGTTTGTTTTAAAATGCAACGGGGCGTGATGTTCATTCTGTCCATGAAGGGCAATGACAGTGCGCATGTCTATGTCCGGGATGTCTCTGGTTAATACGCAGGAATACCCAAAAAGCTTGCATCTGCGGGTAGGCTGTGTATGGTGGTGTGATTTGTGACTGTTGCCACCAAAGTCGATGAGAATTAGGCAATATTGCGCACCACAAATTCAGGAAAGACTAAGATGAATGTAGTGGAAACATTGCAGATGGCATGCTGGATCTTCCCACGAGAGAGAGTGTCTAAGAACCAGGACACACGGTATCCTCTTTGTGGTTGCCGATCAGAGGCTTGTTTTCTGCCTGGGGAGGCGCGGGTAATTGGCTGGACTTAGACGATAATGAAGTGCTCAGAGGTGGTGGCGTTATTACAGTGTGCAAGCGGACACCTATTAACTTGTGCTTTGATGCCTGTGGTGTCAGGCAGAAGGTTAACAGCATTGCCACGCTTTTATCCGGTATGAGTTGCGGTGCGTTTGGGAAGACCGTAAGCGAACTGGACTTGAAGTGGATTTAAAGGCAAAAGCCCAAGCAAAAGGAACAGATGTGGGTTTGTGCCAGTCTTGCCTCTTAAACCCATTATATCACAGTAAAAGCACAGTCTGTCAACGCACCCATACAACCATGTGAGCTGTAATGCGCACGAGGCTAAATAAAGGCAATTTGAAGTCGTGTAGTGACGTCGGCCAGCATCTGTGTTTGGGCCGTTGCCTGCGCATTGCCACAAGTAATACCTGCTGAAAGCTCACAGTTCAGATGCTGTGGACTTTGGTCTGGACAGAATCACAGTTCGACTTTGCTTTAAATTCACAACTGTGCCTTCCCGAGCAACCTTGGGAACCGAACACTGGTCTGTGTATGGTTTCTTTCATAATTGTGCTTGACAGTGGTCTTCATATTATTCATTTATTTTCATAGCCGGAACTGGAACTGGAAACCTCCGTGGATTTACCGAATGTATACCAGTCCTTTGTTGGGGAGAACCTGATATGCTGTTTCATATGGGACTTGGGACACACTGTAAATCGATTGAACTTGCCTGTTTGATATTTGAAACGCTTTATAATTACAGGTCCTGCAATTGTCTTGCTTACACTGCCTGTACTGCAGTCCTTTAGTGTCTATGGTAACTCTATCATCTGATATGTAACTCTAAGCCTAACTCTGACCCTCTGCTGCTCGGTAGCCACCTTTTGGCTTCTTGACACCAGAATAACGTGAATATTATGCAAATGAGAAGCCTTGTCGCTTTGCACATTACTGGTGGATGAATCGCAGTGAACCCCAGGCACATTGGTGAACATAGTCCGGCTACCTGTTGCACAGCAAACTTTTTTTTTTCAGACAAAATTATTTCACAAAAGAATAGTGTCACACCAGCCAAAGTTCCATGTTGCCACAGCTACGTCGTCACATTTGCACCCCATGACTGAAATCATTGTGACCTGACACTTGGTCAATTGAAGGGAGCATGCATCAGTTTACTAAAAGATGTTTGTAATGCCATCTTATACGAGGGGGTGTATATATATATATATATATATATATATATATATGAGGGGGTCCTCTTTAGAATTGTTGAACAATGGAACGGTAAAAGCCTGTAACATTAATTAATTTTATTTAAGCCTTTTGTTTATGTTCTATTGTTGTTTATAGTTGCATGAGAATTTCTCTGTTTTTCAAAAGGAAATGGACTGCAATTCAATAATAATAAAAAAAAATTAAAGTTTGGTAAATCATGATGGCCTGTGGACCTGTGATTTAACCCTGCTTCACAATTAACAAGTTTAGTGAGTGTTGCATGGCAACCAAGGTTGGCTTTGTCAGGCTGCAATGATGTTGTCTGGGAAGGATGTGCTTTCTTATCTGTTCTGTAGTTACTTCAATGACGTTTCTGTATGCACTTACTGTAAGTCGCTTTAGATAAAAGCGTCTGCTTAATGACTAATGTAATGTAATGTCTGAATGTGATTAGTCCACAGTTTGTGGTGACTTACACAGAGTCCTGAGCTTGTGGCCTCTCCAGGTGCGACAGTGTGTTTGATACACCATTAATGGACCATTCGGTTCTCGTAAACATGTCAAGTGTGATATCTTTTCATTTAGAATTGTTAGAAGTCACAGATGCCAGATAAGACCATATCTTAGAAACAAACCACATTTTCTGAGAATGTTTAGCATGCCATAAAGAATCTATTACTGTATCTTGTCATGTCAGGCTTACAGTTTTTATTCTTAACTGTCATTAAGCTGCATATTTACACTGTAAGCCTCCGAAACTTTTTTTTAATCAGGAGTTTCAGGACTGAATCTCACCACACAAGTTTAGTAAAATGAAAAGGTTAAAACATCACAGTCAATACGAGACGGTTTAAAACTCAAGGGGTTTGTTGAACAGTTCCTGCAGTTAATTATGTAAGTGTGCTATGTTTAAAAGCAGTACGTTGCTAAACGGTATGCGATGTGACAGACCTGTTTTTCCCCCACCCCCACCGCAGGGTTTATAGAAAGCTCTCCTGTGAAAGGCCTAGTGTGTTTCAGTGCTGGAAATGGTGGCTCACAAGGTCACAAAGCACTGCGCTACGTCCAACCATAATGTGCGTGTGCGCTGCGGGCTGCTTCTGGAAAGCCAGGCCTGTGCTCGGGCCTTTATGCAGATGCTGGAATTCAGCCCTGAATGGCGCGCCATCCTTGCTACAGTTCGCACCCGCTGCAGGCAGATAATTGCCCTGATCACATGGGCTCCGCCTCCCAGCATAGAGCCTCGTCACTTCAGTCTCCTCAATCTTTCATCTCCCCTGACGTAGTTTATCGTTGCGCGTGTCGGTTTTTATATACGAGCGCAAGAGGACTGTGCGGTCGACCGTGCAGCGAAGCGCGTAGCTTTTTTTCCATCTTATTTTCCGTTCTCTTGTCGTCGTAGGCGAGAAGAGAACGAGAAGACCGGCCTACTCGTGCGTGCTGTGCACCCTCGTGTGAAAGCAGCGGGGAAACCTTGAACGTTTCATGCTACGAGAAGAGAAATAGTTTTGCGGTGCGAGCAGATGTTTTGCTAGTTTGTTCAACGAGAAGTTGCAGGTGCTGCTCTCACGTAAGCAGGCCTCGTCCTCATGTTTACGGTGCCGTTCGCTGCATGAGCTAAGCGGTCCGCCGCAGAATGCAGGCGTCACTGCTTACCCCAGCAGTAGCCAGCGTTACTATGGCGACCTGACATGCTGAAACCTGATCGAAAGAAACCTGATAAAGTGTTACTTGGACTGCTTCTACACAAGCCCTGATAGTCCCTTGGCGTTCCCTCTACGGTCATGGGAACCGATACCGCTGCTGAAATATACATGTTCCTCTGAGTTCTCTGTTTAAAATAGTCTTAGGTTTTGTGGGTTTAGGGAAGTCCTAGAGGCCTCATGTTCAGCTGGTAGAAAACAGAGAGACCTTGGTGGAATCCATTTACATGCAATGAAAGCCCCCCACCTACTTTTTTGCGGAAGCTTTCAACACTGCTGCAACTATCGGTGAGCAATAGTCTTGCGCCTGACTTTCCAGAGCTCAGTTGGTGATTTGAACTCTACGAAATACCAACAGTGCTTATAGACCATCAGCTGCACTGCTTGCTTTATGCAAGTCTGGCATGGATGGATGCACTATGTGAAGATCGCAGCAGTTATAAATAAATGGTTGCAGGCAAGCTTTTGCTTGGGAGCCATGTTGGCCATTTCTCTAATCTCCAGGGGACAGTGAATGCCATGCAGTGGAAATTGTGATATTTAAACTTGTGTGTGTTTATTTTTTCCCAGGATAAGAGTGGTTGCCCAAGCTGCACGCGTTCTCTCCGCTGCTTTCTTTCAGGCGGCTGACTCTACATGAGAAAACCGCCATAGACCCGCCCGGCTTGTTGCTAACGCACAGAGTTTGTTTGTGGTGCGGGCCAGCTGAGAGGGTGGGGGGAGGGGCTTGAAAGTTCTTTCGGTTTGTTTTGCTAATAACCCCTTCCCTCGACAAGCTTGTTTCCTGCTCTCTCGTATTTGTTTTCTCGGTTGCTCGTTTCAGCGAGCTGTATGAGCGGAGGGGTCACAGGGTTTTGGTTCTCCTGCGTTTGGGAGGAATGCGTGTTTTCTTAGGACAGCCGAAGCCCTGGCGAGGCCTCAGGAAGGCCGAGGCTGGCCGGTCGGACCGTGTCGGCCAGAGTTCAGGCTCTCAATCACCGCAGCGAAGCCTCAGAGGCCCTGCTCCAGTTCCAACCTGAGGGACCACTGCACACATCCATCCACAGAGAGCCGTGGCAGCGCGTCACGTTTCAGGGTTTCTGTAAACGGCTCAAATGCAAAAATATAATTTGGATAGAAATGACAGCCGTTTCTTTTTTCCTTCGGGCAGTGTCAGAAAGGGTGACGATCAATGCCTGTCCAGGCCCGGGGCTTGTGTCTCTCGCTTTCCCTTTGCTTTTCCCTGGCGCTGTGGAGATGTCTGAAAACGTCAAGCGTCCGTCAGACCGTAAACGTCACCACTGTTCCAACGACGTGACCAAGCTCAGGCTTGGGGGTTTAGACGGAACGCAGCAGATTCCAGGCCAGTAGCATGGCTGCATGGAGGAAAGGGGAAACCGCTTCCTGTTATTCATGCCTGCACAACTATTCGTGTGTGCAGGGTCCGAAATTAACTTGTTGGCTCACCTACCAAGGGCAGGTAAACATGTCAAATTTACCAGCCATCATTTATTTATTTTACCAGCCAAAAATATTTTCATGCATTATTTAATTTAAATAAATATATTAGTCTAGTATGCTATTTCATGTTTAGAACTTTCTTACCTTTTGAGCAATTAACAGTGTACTGTTGATTCTTTTCGGTGTAAAATAATTTGTTACAGGCATTTGGAACATCAACCGAAATACTCTGACACACACACACACACAGACACCCACACACACACACAGACACCTTGACATTTTGTGACCTTTGATGTTCTCAAGCTTCATTACTTTTGCACCGTTGTTGGTATAGCACCATCTTTCTCATAACCGTCTTTCTCTCCCCCCCCTTCCTCTTCGTTTTTTATTTTTGCAGATCTAACTCTATCAATGCGTCGCCAGACTCACCACGTGTAATGTTAGATGCTAAAAATTAGCTAAGTTCTTCACACAATGAGAGAGAGGGAAAACTGACGAAAAGATTCCAGCGAGAATCTGTTAGATCTGTGAGCGGGTACGGTGGACAGTGAAGGGTCATCGTCTCGCCCCCGAAAACATAGCGGTTTAAACAAAACATTCAGTTACGGTTTCAGAAAACGTTACTGGCCAACTTGGCGGGTGACCCCAATTTATTCATCCGCCAAAGACAATTTTCACCAACATTTGACACTTGGCGGGTGTTATTTTCAGACCCTGTGTGTGTGGTTCTCACATTGAGCCTTGAATGCCTGTCAGCCCTATATAAATGTGCCCTTCGTGCAGGACGTTTAAATCAGTCGCTGAGATAATGTACAAGGCCGCTGTCTGCTTCAGCTTTGTGTGCTTAACAGAGTAATGGTGATTGGGGTGTTTAGCCAGGATGGGACAGTGAGAGAGAATTGGAACGTTGATCCCCTCCTTTTTTTTTTTTTTTTTTGGTCAGTAACTGTTCGATAACATTCCCGACTAGACAACCTTTTGCCTTTTGCAGCCACTGGGGAATTTCTGTTTTAAAAGTGTTTTAGTGTTTTGTTTTGTTTTTGGTTCGTCCTCAGCGTGTTTTCGCTGCAGTGTCCAGTTCTTCTATCAGGAAACGGTTTCTTGCCCGTGTCTGTCCCACAGCAGAATGACATGCATTTAAAGTCTGAGTTACCTTTTTTATGAGATTATATAAGCCTAAATCCTGCAGCGTTTCTTTAACATGGAAATTCAGAGTTTTTGCTGCAAAATTGTTCACTATTCCCACGTAGGCAAGTTCATGACTTTTGTGCAACTGTCATTTGTTTTAAAGGTATACCGCATGTTTTTTGAATCCTTTGTGATTTTGGCACGCATGGGTTGGAGTTCCTTAGCTAGGTCTTTGTTTCCATTACAACTCGCCTTGTAGGATTCATGACAAACGAAAGAATACGCCGGTTGAATTTAATTCCGATTTTTTAGGCATCCTGTCGTGAAGAGTTGATGATAATCTTATCATTTTAAAGTGGGGCAGGAAACTCATGTAACTTTAAGTACCAGTACTCCAGAGGGGTTTGTAAATGGGATGGGAAAATGGAGGAAATGTGCTTTTGAAAGACCCGGCTTCCTGTCCCATGGAATACACGAGAGATTCTTGGCGGTGGGGGGGGGGGGATACTCAGTCACCGGCCTTGTCTTCATAATACTCCCCTCAGTTTATGAGAAAATCCTGCTCCGTCTTCACTGCAATAATAAATGAACGCCTTCTACGACACTGCTGGAACAGGGAGGCCTTCAGACCACGCCCCCCCCCCTCCACCCCCTGTGACCCATCTGTTTGCACGCCATCCCCCTGTCAAACTGAGGTCTCTCGGCCCAGCTGTTTCTCACCACCACCCTCGCACGTAACCCATGCTGTTGTCAGGAGTGAAAATAGGCTCTGCTCCGTCTCCTCCGAAGATGGCTGGAAAAAAAACATGCAGTGCTCTCAGACGCGAGGACCATACGGAATGCCAAACATTCGCACACTTCTGAAGCGCTGCCAAAAATAACCCTTTAATGTCCACCGGAGATAGGCAAGACGTTTTAGGGGGGAGTTATAAATGCCTACAGCAGCTTTGGAATTCGTACACCATGCTTCTTTGGACTTTGAGTCGCCCCCCAAATGCAGAGAGGCATAGTTGCGGCCTTGGAGGCCTTTTCTGCGGCAGGCATTTCTGTTAAATTTTGTAACGGCTTTCTGAGCCCACACTTGAGTTTGGATTTTGTTCAAATACTTAAACACAGTGTAAGAATCCCTTTCATGATGGGGCTTGTGTGGATCACTTCCTGCCTGTGCATCACCGGGACATTTATGGGAGGAGGCCAAGAAGGTCTCTGAAGTGTATAATTTAGCTGTTCAATGAATGATGTCATCAAAACATAATAGGGTAGCGGTTAAGCTTCCTAGCGATGCTTTCTATCGATTTCATGCATTTCCCGAGCAACCGTTTTATAGAGCGCCGGCCCAGATGGCCCCTTGACTGCAGCTTACCTGCCGAAACCTGGCGGCGTGTCACATGAGAAGGGGAAAAACGGACGTTATCAACGCATTCCTGTTATTCCCTGCCTTTCTCAGAAAGCCCCGTCGAGTGGGAAACACACAGCTCCCTTGCCTTAGGGCCGGAAAATGAGCCGCGGACCAGAGTCTGTGACTAAGCCTCCCGCCGTCAAAACGATGGTAAACTTGTTTACTGTTAGTAACCTGGATACTCCCGTAAGGATTTTATTCTGTTGAGCAGATGTTGCAGTCTTGGCTCCATAGGCCTTAGGGTTACTTCCTGCTCCATTACAGCTCATTAAAAAGCATTAGGGAAGATCTAGGGGAAGGGCAGGTGCCAGAATGAACCAGAAGCTTGGGTACTTGTTTGAACGTTTACCATGTTAATATTTGTACTCTTGATCTTTCCCACTACTTACAGGTTGTGAGTGATTTTAATATAGAGCAGCTATCCTCTCTGCCAGCCATCAGTAATGTCTTGTTTAGTAATAGGAACCTAAGGCTGACAGCTATTTTTTCCCCCCGCAGAGCACCGGAGATTATTTTGGGGTTGCCGTTTTGTGAAGCCATAGACATGTGGTCACTGGGCTGTGTGATCGCGGAGCTGTTCCTGGGCTGGCCGCTGTACCCCGGAGCGCTGGAGTACGATCAGGTAATAATCCAGCCCTGATGGTCTTGTTTCAACGTGCCAAATAGATGAAAGCAGAGCCTCGCCCTCATGCACTTCATATTAAATCCTGCTTGGCGATTGATTAATGATGCCTGCCTTATGCTGAAGTGACCTAGCAGGTGATCAATCAACCTGAGGCTAGGCTTCTTGTTTTTTTTTTAATGTCCTGCCTTTGTTTTTTAAAACTTTTTATTCCCCAGTATTTCTCCACTGTTTGGAAAGTCCAGCTGTAATTGCTAGTTTTGTCTTTTCTAGAGGCCACACGCCTTTGCTCACATCCTCAGAAAGGCATAAGCTGGATAAGCCACCCAGCAAACCCCTCCCTCTTTGTCCCCGGTTCGGTTTTCCCCCTCTTCAGTCCCTGCTAAGGCTGTCACTTTTTACTAAAATTGAGTTCCAAGGAATATCTCATAATAGAGACATTTTTTCAAATTTGTTTTCCATGTTCTACTATCAAAATGTAAAGGGATCAAAATTGTATGTTAAGCTGTAGTTATGCTGTCCTGGTCTCACCATTGTAGCTAAATTATAGTAAATCCTGAATTGGAGCAATGCTAACAATTAGCATCTTGCCATTGGATATAATGTCCCCCAGGCTAACTTGCTTTGAATAACCGCCTAAATCCACTCAAATAAGGTTTAACAACAGCTTTACAAGTGTTGTTGTTGGAAACAAAAATACACATATGATTACTGAGTGCACAAGGATGATATTTTTGCTCAAATTACTGTATAGTTTCTTTTATTAAACAAAATAATGCCAGGGAAGGTCATAATGCCTATGAAGCCATTCACAGCAATAAAATTACTCAACTGTTGCTCAAACGAAAGAAAGAATTATAACGCACAAGTCCATAATTAATTCACAGCAATGGCATGGCTTACTTAAATTAAACTTAACTGACCAATCTTCCTTTGGAAGCCTAAAAAAGCCCTTGGAGGGTTAGTAGGGTTAGTCGTGAGTAAGGCGCTTGCAACTAAGGTGCTTGCAGGTGCGGTGGCGTGGTGGAGTGGCAATTTTTCTTGGCTCCTCCGTTTTGAATGTATAGCCGGCAGGCTATGTGGTATAACATGACCCCAACATTAAGTTTATTTAGGCTACATAACAGTATATCCTCCAGACAAAACAATAACATGGCTTGTCGTTTATCATTCTTAGTGATATTGAGCGTTTCCACGAGCGCAGCATGGATAGAGCAGCGCGCAACTGGGCTCCTTATTTCGCCTTGGGAACGGGGTTACAAATTCAAGCCCTTAATAAAGCTTTTCTGAGATTCTAACAAGTTTGATTATCGAACAAAAAAAGTGACATCCATCCAGGCTCTCACACCATCTTCCACGGAACGTTCCTGCTCTGAAACCATCGGTCCGACCCAAACAACGACTGCATTCCAGAACAGTCCTAAGTAACCACTGTTTGCAAGACATTTCGCGGTAGCAGTGTTGGACAAACCACACCCCCTCCTTTTCCCTTTTCCCTCTTTCTCCGATGAGTGACAGCTGGTCACGTGCCCCCTCCTGAGGGCCTGGGCATGACAGCGGCTCTGTAAAGATGGACGGCTGATGAGCCTGCTCGGTTCCGAGGGGTTTCCGCAACGCCGTTCTGGGAATGACGAGTCTCGTGGCAGCTCTGCTCCTGTAGCCAACCACAGGTCCATATTGATCTCCAAAGCTCTCTCGGTTGACGTCGAAGCATTTTTACAGCCTGCCGGACCCGTCGCCGTTTTTCACGCTCCTCAGCTTTAGTAGATAACTCAACACCCCTCAAATTGATTTAGTAAATGCACTAAGAGTAATGGACACACATTTTAACCGGGAGGACAGAATGTACGGAGCCGTGCTAAAAACACCAGAGGAAGAGCGGGCAGCAGAGCAAAAGTGCAGCGCAGAGTGTGCCGAAACCACCCCGGCCTCTGACCCCACATCCCACTGACGGATAGAGAGGCGCTAACAAGTGCTGTGTTCTAGCGAGAAGACGCTGCTGCGTTAGCCTCCAGTGCTACGCGGCCCAGACTCCAGGCCCCCTCCTCTGAGCGGGGTGCTAAGGCGCTACCGCGAGTGAAGTCTCAGGACCCTGCAAACCATACATCCGGGACGTGGCTCATCTTTTTCTGCTACTTATCTTATTAGCGGTGAACGTGCGTAACCGATGACGTGTAGCAGCTTTAGTGCACAAGTGATACAGATGGCTCCAGTCAGTGCGCAGAGGGGGGCGGCAAGGGGCCTTAAGAATATCCATGCCTTAATTACAAGGCATCGGTGATAATCGACTGAATCCTATTACTACATCTGCAGAAATTTGATAAACGCTCTGAGAATGCATAGAGGACAGGAAATGGGGAAAATGACAAGACAAATATGGAGATGTTGTGGTGGAACTGCTTTTTAGCGGTAATGACCGATCCTGGGAGATGTCTGGTGCCTGTGGTCGTCTGGAAGATTTCCAGGGCTGACAAGTGGAATGGGTCAACTGGTTCAATACTGTTCCAATTATGTTTCTGATATGGCATACTTCTGTGTTTTTACCCACAGCTAGCTCACCTACTGGCACACAGCTCTAGTACATTGCTGTTTTGGTGTTCTCCTAGCTGAATGTTCACATTGCTGCTTGCATTGTTTTGATATTTGTACGTTTGGCATTGCCTGTTTTTTTTTTCTCTAATCATATGTTTCCACACACCATACCGTGCTTGCCTGTTTTTCTCTGGAGTATTCCTCTAGGCCTCTGCATTTAATTCTGTCATTAGGGCTCTATTGGAGGCAGGAGGCAGAGGCAGAGGCTTCAGTGGTGTGGGGTGTCCCCCATGGGACTAGGTCATGAAAACTTCAGCCTGGAGGAGCGACCAGCACTTTGCTGACTGCTCAGTCCTGGGCCCCGAACTGTCCAATGAAGCAGAATATATTTATAACTGAAAGCCACGGTCACCTCCTCCCCCCCCTCCCCCTACCTTGCCCTATAGAAACACACACACCAGGGCTTGGAATTAACTTTTTCACCGACTGGCCAGAGTAGCCATTTCCATTTTCAACATTTTACCAGCCACATTGCCTTTTACAAAGAACATTTTACAACACAACCTGGTTGCTTACCCGCCATACTGGCTGCTAGAGTACAAATCCTACCAGCTACAATCAAACTTTTACCAGCATTTGGCTGGTGGCGGGTATCCATTTCACACCCTCTACACAGACACACACACACAAGACACGAAGACACGCACGCACACACACACACACACACTGCACACCACATGCAGGTATACACATGCATGCACTCACACGCACACACACCTCTCACTTCACAGGCATTCCAGACATTTTCACTGTGTGTCTGAAAGGGTAACGCAGCGCCAACGCTGTAACCTGTCAGTACAGCCCTCGGCTTCCAGGCGTTTACCGCACTCTGCACCTTGGCTAGCGCAGCTGTTGCCATGAGAAACGGGGTGTTTTCTGGGGGAGAACGCGCCCGCCCCTCCCCCTCCCACGTCCGTCGGTCTTGCCCGTCCAACGTCTCCCGGAACACGCCCAGCCCGGGAAGCGAGCGATTCGCCGCCAGGCACCCGCACACATGCGCGCGCGCGCGCGCCGCTCGGTTTTTGAAACCGCCGTGTCGTCGCCGCTTCTTCGGGCCCCCACGCCTCCCGCGGCAGGAGAGCGCTGATACGGAGCCGGCGGAGGAAACCAAGAACAAATGCCACGGAGCTACGTGAAAGGTCACGCAGTCGAGAGGCCCGTGATGGATGGTCAGGTGTGTGTTTCATCCGGTTATTTTTAAACGGAAAAGGAGGCCCTTTTCTGAGAAGGAAGATGATTTCAAACGCAGGCTTGCGCCCCCCCCCCCCTGTATTGCCCGTTCATGCAGAAGGCGGCAATGCGGTGCGTGCTACGGTGTAAAAATTCGCTATGTCACTCAGAGGCATCATAATTGCTCCCAACCTCCATGGCTGTGGTGCAGAGGAACTGGAAAAACCCCGTTCCCAAGCAAATGTTCGTAGCACAAAGCACGTCACGTCCCGGCCTCTTTTCAATCTCTTCAGTTTTATTAACTCTTAAATCCTGTATTCATTCATTTGTTTTCAGAAAGACTCAAGCTAGGCCCAGGGTAAAGCGGGAGTTGTCCTGGGTGTGTCTGGTAGATGGTGGCCCCTGCAGTCTGCCTTCACCGGCTTTGCTTGAGATGTGACTACTTTAATGTGCAGCTCAGGTTGGGTACTGCAGAGTGAGCAGAACCGGGCTTTAGAGGGGCGCGCGGTTATATGTGCTCTCCAGAATCGACGGAGGATGCTGCCGCAAGCGAAGAGGCCGGCCAATCGGCGTTCCATATTTATAGGAAAAAATGGCGGCGGAGAAAAGGCTAACCACAGAGTGTTTGAAGCTATGAATTGTGGGAAAGGTGTGGGAATGTACAAACACCAATTCCAAGAAAGTTGGGACAGTATGTAAAATGCACATGAAAGCAGAAGGCAGTGATTTGTAAAATGTTTTTAACATATATTTAATTGAAAACGGTACAAAGAAAAGAGATTTAATATTTTACCTTATCAACTTTATTGACTTTTGTAAATATATGCTAATTCCAAATTTGATGCTTGCAACACATACCAAAAACGTTGGGACAGGGGCATAAAAAAGACCGGGAAATTTGGAACATTCCACCTGTTTGGAACATTCCACAGGTAAACGGGTGATGCTATCATGACTGGGTATAAAAGGATATCAAAAGACTCTTATTTTCAGGTACTTCTACAAGCGATACTATAACGTCCCTGCATTTGAATGGATTTCTATGGGAATTGGGGGGGGGACTAGATTAAGCTGTAAATTACACAGGAATAGTATGTAACCCATGGTTGGCTAAATGGCTGTAAGTCATCAAGGGTCTGAGGTATCAAACGAGCCTCAAAACACCACTCTGCTGCCAGATATGCAGTAAATATGAATGGATCACTTTAAGGGTTGTTTCTTCTGACTTTTCCATAGAGTTGAATAGGAAAATTAGTTAAAAAAATTGTTTTATGTGCATTTTACATACTGTCTCAACTTTTTTGGAATTGGGGTTTGTACATGGACGGGGTGTAAAGGGGTGAAATGTGTAACATACGCATGTTGTAACATACGCATGTTGTAACATACAGATGAGGACAGAGCACATTGTCTTTTAATTTGAAAAGTGGTCCACAAGAAACTTGCTGCACAGTGCTCATTGTGCAAGGCTGTGAGCGCATCGCTCAGTGGGGTCCTTGTTCCTTTCTTTTCCGAGCGACCGTAAATTACCGGGAAGTCGGGGAGATCTTCCTCCATCTATGCCCTTTCATTCAACGGTTGTCCGTGCGGTATTTGCACAATGAGATGCAGAGCCTTTTTCCGGCCGAGCCCCTGTATCCTGGTACGAGTTTGGAATAGAGAGGGGCCCGCAGCGCGAGGGCTTCCAGGCTTGATAAAGAGCGGCATTCTGGGGAGGCGGCCGGGAGTCTCGGAATGCCGATGCGCTTACCTCACGCTTCCGAACGGGGAGCGGCTTAATGGGGCTTCTGTCCGATGTGCCAGCGTCAGAGGGGTCAGGGTGACGGGCCTACGCCCTCCACTAACAAATCACTGGCCACTGTCTTCACACCGCAAACACGAAGGACCGCATAGCTTTGCCTTGTTTACCAGGGTTTGGACAATGCTTTCAAACGAGGTCTCCCTATGTTAAATTTGAGAGTGGAAATAGTTGACATGCATTCTAAAATATTAACCGATATCATGCACTAGGAACACACTGTCCGAGTAACTTCTACCTTCACAGAAATTTTTTTCGTATCCCCAAATTAATTCGCTGAGTAACTTTTCAATTCTGTCATTTATTTAGTCTTGTAATTAAATAAGTTTGATTTTAGTTCATCTGTATTTTGTTAACAACCTCACACGTAGAGTGTTTTTTGAGCCATACATTGATCTATACCTCAAGTAATTTAAAAAAAAATGTTCTACTAATGGTTGTAAACTTGCATATGGGTTTGCTCAAACTGGTTTTGGATGAGATTCAGTTATTGAATTGAATATTATGTAAACGGTGTATGTTCATAATGTTCTATCAAATGCCATGCAGGTAGAGCAGCTATATGCAAATGCACATGGAGACTCGCTAGTTTAAAGGAGCCGGTTGTTTTATGACGGAAGAATGAACAAAAAAATGTAAACGAATGCTATCTTGCCTGTCACCGTGGGAGAATGATCTTTTCCCCAGATGAATAATGAGAATACGAGGCTAAATCCTTTTCTCTCTCCGCCAGATTCGCTACATTTCTCAGACGCAAGGATCACCGGGCGAGCAGGTCCTCAACGCCGGGATGAAAACCGCCCGCTTCTTCAGCAGGGAGTCGGACTCCCCGTACACAGCGTGGAGACTGAAGGCGAGCACCCCTCCCCCACCAGCCATTCTTACAGCACACCTGACCCTACACACCCACAAGCACACAAACACCCACGCCTAATCGTTCAGTCTTTTTTCCAGCACACACTCCCTTAACACACAAACATACACGCTCACACACCCCTAGCAAACCACTCCCATATTAAGCCAGTAAAACCCCTGTCTCCGGCAGAGCAGAAGAACTGGAAATCCGGTGTTTCAGCTGGAACAGACACCTGCCCCACCCCTTAGCCACAGAAACACGGCTGGATGTGTCCTCACTACAGCTCAGCCCTGTTAAACTCCACAGTCTCCTAAAGCCGTCCTCTCACAAACCCGTCCCTTTAATGGATGCGCACGCAGGGCATAGCTACCCGACACCGTAAGATCGCAGCGAGTGTTTTCATAGCTAAAGAAAACCTCTGAATTTACGAGACAATTGTTGGTCGGCTCCGGTCCGATACAGCCGACCACATTTTACACACATTGGACTGGAAGCCTTGAACTGACGATAACCCACAGAACCAGTCCTTGCTTTTTTTTTGGTTTTTGTTTTTTTTCAACCTTTTAATGTCTCTGCAGACGACAGAGGAGCACGAGGCAGAGACGGGGATGAAATCAAAGGAGGCCAGGAAGTACATCTTCAGCTGTTTGGATGATATTGCGCATGTAAGTGTCCCAAGAGCAGCAGAGCCCTAGGTTTGAAACCGGATGCTGAATGTACACTCTGTCACTGGGTTTAGCTTTTCCATTCTTTGAACATATACATTAAAGCTGGAGTGCGCAACATTTTCAACGGTCGCATTTGTTATCGAAACATTTCAAAGTCATAACATCCCTTGGCGCTTCCCACAGACACACCCCCACCGCACTGCTTCCACAGACATCATCGTGAATGTGCAACCGGCCTATCTCTTCGATTGGTTTGCGTCATGTGAAACAGAATTTCGGGCCGAATCGCTGGTTTTGGAATGCAGAATTTGAGGGTATAAACACAGTGTATGGTGCTGGATTTCTCACAACAGTTCTTTCTATAATTGCTACCAACTGAGCATGACCGTTCCCCAGTATTTAAAAAAATAAAAATAAAAAATAAAGTTGCATACTCCGGCTTTAAGTTATATACGTTATACTGCAAATAATTTTTTGAAAAATGTGACCCAGGAAATTGACTGTGCATGGCCATATTAGTCACTGTAAAAATGGGGTCACGTATTAATTTGAGCCGTGCCCTTTTGCTCTCCTTCACGTTTGAAACGCTGTAACATTTATCACGAGTGGTTTGCACGAAGGCAGTAGAATGAAGACGCATAGGACAGCCGTTAAAGTCGCCCTTCCGCGTCCCCAGGTGAACATGGTGATGAATTTAGAAGGAAGTGACTTGATGGCCGAGAAGGCGGACCGCGGAGAGTTTGTGGCTTTGCTGAAGAAGATGTTGCTCATCGATGCGGAGAAGAGGATCGTCCCGGCCGAGGTCTTGGGCCACCCCTTTGTCAACATGCACCACCTCCTGGACTTCCCCCACAGCAACCAGTAGGTCCCCCTGCCCTGTTCAGGACCCGCAGTGCACATGAACACTGTGGCACAATACATTACAACCAAGTTAATCCGCTGGAGTAATCTTACTGTGGCTCATGCTCTCGTGCTTACACTGGAGATACAGCTAGAAAGAAAAAAGATCTGCCTGCTTGAATACATTGAGTCTTGCCGGGATTGTGCGTGAAAATTAACTTTTGGCTAGCTGGTGTGGTAAAAATGCATCACCATTTACACTAATTTTATATATATATATATATTATTCGTGAAAATCTTGCAAGGAAAATGCATAGGTTTTAACGTCCAAAATGATACATGGGATGAATATATCTGCTTCTATATTTCTGAATTATTGCAAGATACTATTTAATGGAGATGTTCATATTTGAACAGATGTGAACATAGATCAACTAGCTCTAGGAATTAGCAGTAAATTGCTGCTCTTGTGCACCAAATTCAAAGTTTAGCAGAATGCTAGACAGTATTTCAAGGTCATAGCAGGTGTGCAAAGCTGTCTGCGTACCGTTCCATCCCTCTTATCAAACCCCCCCCCACCCCCTTCTCTGCAGCGTCAAATCCTGTTTCCATATCATGGACCTGTGCAGGTTACGGCCCAGCGCCTACGACATCCTCAACCGCAACAAGGCGCCGTTCATGAGGCCGGTCAACTCTGCCAACCTGACCATGGCCTTCAACAAGATGGGCGCCGTTCACCCTCAAGTAAGCAAGTGACGATTGGATCGGGACCCTCGCGCCGTGTACAAGCTCATTCGAGTCGTTTCGCTGCCCGCCCAACCCCCCCCCCCACCTCCCTCTCCCTCTGCAGATGCGGCGGCTGTTGGTCCCTGCGTAGCGTAGCGCGTCTGTGTGTGTTCGTGCCTTCTCCAAGGAGACGGAGCCGGGAGGTCGCACATGGGGGTTGGGTGTGGGATTCGGTTACACTTGCATCAACAAGCATGCGTGCGTTCCAATTAGACCGGTGGCCCCCAACCCTGTTCCTGGAGATCTAGTTCTTTTCATTTCAACCCTAATTCGGCACACCTGATTCTACTAACTAGCAGCTCGGCGAGATCTCTAGCTGTTGAATGAGGTGTGCTTTTTTAGCGTTTGAGTTTAAGGCTAGAAGGACGGTTGAACTCCCGGAACAGGGTTTGGGGATCACTGAATTAGAACCTGCGTTTTAACAGCAGAGAGAGAGGTGGCTGAATATGGGCCAGAAACGAAGATTGGAAGGTGGTTTCTGGCTGCTGTCAGGACTGTCTGTATGATCACCTGTATCCAGTCATTTTCTGTACGGAGGACCAGAAAATTTAGTTCAGGATTGAAAGCGATTATAGATTATGTCACAGAGCTCTGTCGTGGCAGAGGCGTGATGTGGCACGTCAGTTCTGCCTGTTATTCAACTGTTCTTTGTCTATCCACTGGCTTGTCATAGTAAATACAAGTTTGAAAGTTATGGTCTTTGTGTTGTTAGTTAATTGACTTTCATTGGTAGTGATTTGACAAGATCTTGACATTTTTTTATCAAGAATTCAAATTAATTCTAATTAAGCCTGCTGCTCAAATCTAGTTTTCTATACGTTTGCTTGTATGTACCGTTAATTCGAACAACTGTTTTCTTCAGCTAGTGCAAAGTTTGTTAAGTTGCAACAATATTTGTTCCAGTTCGGTTCATCTAAAATTAAACATTTTATAGCAATGGAAAATTACAGTCACCTCATAAAGACATCTGTTTACGTTATTAAAAGAAACTGGGTACATTTCTCATCTTCAGCTAGGACTTTTTTTTGGTTATGAAACCAGTGAGTATGTTTTGTTTGTAGAGATCGGAAGGGAGAGCAGAGCGCTCATGACTAAAACACAAGTGTGCGATCACATGTAGGCTGCCAGTAGACACCCATTAGTTCATTTTTCACACACGGAACAGTGAACTTTGATCCAAGCGCACGTGCTTTGCTCTTCAATCATTGCTCTGTTGCCCTCAATGAAATTGTGAAGTCACTGCTTTTTTTTTTTTGCTTTTCTTTTATGCTATATTGCCACCTACTGGTGTGTGATGGTAGTGTCAGGTCCTTTCAGTACTTGTTACAGCTTGCTCACGTAGTACTTTCAGTCTGCACCTTTTGATGTTTTAAATGTCAACAGCTGGTAGATAAGCTCATGCTCATCCTCCATGTGTTCATTCCTCCTCCCCTTTCCAGGCGTTGGCGCCATCCGCTCCCTCTGTGATGCATCCTGGGATATCATTGCAGACAGGAAGTGCTCAGTTTGGGTGCAGTGACTCCTTTCAGCAAACACTCATCCTCTGTCCTCCTGCTATTCAAGGTACGCACCCCCCATTTACCATTTTCTATTAGAAGGAAGATTATACAGGACAACCTTATACAGTATTATGTACGGTGACATGTTATAATCAGTGTAATTTTGTGAAGATATTGATGGATTCTGTACATATACTTTCAATACAATTTCAGGGGAAAATGGCATCTATAGTGGAATATGATTTTACAGTGATTAAAGAATGTGTACCCCACTGCGTACTGTAAATGTTTAATAAAATGCAGAAAATTGAAGTGGTGCAAATGTTTATAGGATTGTATACCAATTTAGAGCACTGTGAGTATGACTGCCCTTTACAGTGTGTCTGTACACTTCTGCAGGAATCCCTCCCAACCACAACAAGCCTGCTGGCTATGCAGTCAGGATGGAGAACACTGTACCGCTCGTGACCCAAGCCCCGCCTGTTCAGCCCTTACAGCTACGACCAGGAGTCATTCCACAGGTGAGACACACTTCCAGGGGTGATTACACAGATGAGACACAATTAGGGGTCATTACACAGGTGAGAGATGCATTCAGGGGGCATTACACAGGTGAGAGACACAATCAGGGGGTATTACACAGGTGAGAAATGCATTCAGGGGGCATTACACAGGTGAGACACACTTCCAGGGGTGATTACACAGATGAAACACACAATCAGGGGGCATTACACAGGCGAGTGATGCATTCAGGGGCCGTTACACAGGTGAGAGATGCATTCAGCAGACATTACACAGGTGAGAGACGCATTCAGGGGCCGTTACACAGGTGAGAGATGCATTCAGCGGGCATTACACAGGTGAGTGATGCATTTAGGGATCATTACACTGGTGAGACGCATTCAGGGGTCATTACACAGGCAAGAGCCTCAGAAGTTGGCCAACCTGCGTTATCTTGTTTGAGCTGGGCGAGTAGAATCTGTGGTAATATCCTTGTCTCCCGCAGCAGACATGGTCAAACCGGGCCCAGCAGATTCTGCTTCCAGCCTGGCCACAGGTGGCACCCCCAGCCACCACGCTGGCATCTGACCCTGTGGCCGGCCCACAGAGACTGGGGGACTGGAGGTGAGGACAGGAAAGCTGCCGAATGATAACATCCCTCACCTGACCTGCTCAATATGAAAATATCCTTCTTAACTGTAACATTGGTTTCTACTGTATATTTGACTCATGTCACAGTAGCACGTTACTGGGAATTTAAATTCTTGACACCGTTGTGTGTGCTTTCAGCAAAATGCGACCCCACGGCAACCATTACAGTTCCATGATGCCCCAACCTCTTCTAGCCAACCAAATGGGCATGTCGGCCCAGCCAATCAACATTGGCATCGCGCACGTGGTGTGGCCCCAGCCGCACGCTAACAAGAGGAGCAAGCCCTGTCAGAACAGGTAAAGCATATCTCCTCACACTCCTCCTTTTACATGTGTATAATAAGTCATTTTTACAGAGATGGAAGGTTTTCTGGATAGAACTCATAAAGGCCAGGATTTAAATGAAGGATTTATAAGATTGTATTAACTGATTATATGAATTATTCCATAAGATCAATTGAATACTCACTTAGCTTGGAATTTTATTTAAACATAAGTTTGAGATATTTAGACTTCAAAATAATTTTAATTCTTAATGCTGCGTTTACATGGATCACGGTAGACGGTAGATGGCAGGATGGTAGTACGGGTTAAAAAAAAAAAAAGGCAGGACGGCAACACAGGTAATATAAAATATAAGTTGCTATGGTGATGTTGCTAGGTTATAGGTGTATAATCGGCTGTTGCCAGTTAGCGGCATGTGAACAAAGCTATGTAGTGCAAGACAATGTCGACGAGATATTTCATAAGCTTTGTTCATTTAGTTAATTAGACGAGGGCCGGTTTGAGAAAAGTAATGAAAGCCTAGTACTACGTGCCACGTTACCCATGGATTGGTAGCATGCTCAAACACGTTTGATCAGCTGGTTATGTTAGCTACGTTGGCTAACTTGACATCAAGCACCTCCGCCCAACTCCGTGCTGATTGATTGCCATTTGGCTGCTTTCTTCACAATGTCACGGTTACTTTTTAACGACTGATCATAAATCTCTAGGTGCTGTTGTTCCAATAAATGTATTTATCATTGGCCACCGTGTTGTGTTGTGCCACATCGGGTTTGGAATTTCGTCAAATATAACTGCAGAAGTTTAATCCTTTTAACATTGACGGCAAGTGCCGTCTGCCGTTTTCATCCACGGAATTATTTGCCGTCCTAACCAAATTTTAACGCCGTGCTTTCATCCACTGTAACGACATCCGGTTTGCCGTCTAACGTTATCCATGTGAACGCAGCGTAAGTCTTATTTTCTTCACCCTGAATACGCATCACAATATTTCAACACCTTGCCCAGACGGGTTTTAACATCCCTTTTGCCAACATGCTCGTCCCTGCAGGAGTAACAACTTCCTGCACAACACCAACGCCCAAAATTCAGTATGCCAGTCCCCAAAGATACCGGACACTGGGAAGAGCGTGAAGGAGCCGGCCTGCCCGCGGGTGGAGCCGGAGGTGGAGGAACGGGAGAGGCGGAGCTACTGCAAGGCGGGGCAGGACCCTGAGGAGCTGACCATATCCCACAAGCAGCGGCAGACGGTCATCATCGCCGACTCGCCCAGCCCTGCCGGCAGCGTCATCACCATCAGCAGCGACACGGACGCCGAGGAGGAGGAGGAGAGCGGCCAGAGGCACTCGCTGGGGGAGTGAGTCACCCTTTGTCACCGAGACACCGTTTACATTATATCATCATTCACACTGGTCATATTTTACATATTAACTATGTACACAGCAGCTAAGTATCTTTAGCATCTTGTAGTTTCTCACTCTGGATTTTAACCTCCAACCTTACACACACTGTGCCTAGAAGCCATCTAGCCTGTTAACAAGTACTTGTTAATCCAGGGTACTTCGAGTGCAAGTATACATAGCTACTTGCATTTCTATGTAATAAAACATTAGTGGTTTAGAATAGCGCACTGTGTTCTGAAACCGTTAAACCAGATGTGCTTTAAACAAGGCCACTGTAATGTTGGCTAAGGTTTGCGAAAAATTTCAAACCTTTTCTGTTCGAAATTTGTATTTTGTAATGTTTGCTAACAGAATTAAAAGGGAGTGCGCGCAGTCCAGAAAAATGGCTGCCAAAGAGCAAGTTGACAATCATTTGGCTGTTATAATACATTTCAATAAATGCTTCAATTAAAAAAATTGCTCTCTTCCTTATGTGTCCATCTTAATTGAATCGTTACCAGTGCACAAATTGGAACGTTAAGGACCCGATTTAGTAAGAACTTTTAGCACACGCAAAACCAGTAACATGACCAATCATTGGTCATGGAATGAGTTTTGCATGAATCATTGGTTATGTTATTGGTTTTGCGTGTGCTAAATGGTTTTGCCCCTGCTAACGGTCTTAGTAAATCAGGTCCTAAGTTTGAAACCGTTCAACAGCAACGTTTACAAGGAACCATTGTTTCCCCCAAACGTTTTCCTTGTTAAACACAATTCAGATCTGGGCCCTGTTCCTCGTAGCTTGCTATAACTGAGTTAGCTGGCTAGCTGCGCTGACTAAAACCTGGAACAGTGTTTTGCTCGTTCATATGTTCCATATGCAGGGGGGTTTCTGTGTTTTACTCATCGCAGTTAGCCAGGTTATCCTGCTAGGTGGAACACGGCCCTGGTGTTAGCTCCTTCTCTTATGTCGTCAAGTTGTGCATTAAAATTACGGCTTAGAACGCATTGGAACCGGAACGGACCGTGTTTGACCGTGACGGTTTCTTCGCCCTCCCCTACAGGTGTAAAGGAAGCCCGGACTGCGAGGCGTGCCAGAGCACCCTCAACATGGAGCGCGTGTGCTCCCTCAGCAGTCCTGACAGCACCCTGAGCACCAGCTCCTCTGCCTCTGCGCAATCCAGCCCCTCCCCCTGCAAGAGGCCCAACAGGTAATGCTGAACCCTCACCCCGCCGTCACCACTCATCCTGTCTAACCGCTGTTATTAAAACATGGACAGACTGACGTATCCACTTATTAGTGTTAAGCCGTAAACTAACCATGTGAACGAATGGTGCTGCTTACCTTTGGTTAGGCGCCAGTGCCAGAATGTGCTACAGTTTGTCCTAGACCTATTTTAGTGAACCAGGGTTCAGCTTCATCTCTGAACTATGCTGGTAGTTTTTATTATGTACTTTAGATGAGTCCCTTTATTTCAGTATACTTAAGGTTGTTAGTTTTTTTTTACATTACAAAATGTTCAAACAAACAGTTACAAAGAACTTCCATTTTGTTTTAATAAGTAGTCATCAGAAAACATAGTTTAATCAGATTGCCTGTGTTAGATTTATGTACATTGTGCCATGATTTTAGAGCGTGATTCCTTACGTAAATGGCTTTGCAGTATTGCATAGCGGTACAGTGATTTCTGAGTGCGATTGCTCTGGCCTGTTCCCAGTATGTCGGACGAGGAGCAGGAGAGCGGCTGCGACACTGTGGACGGTTCGCCGACCTCAGACTCCTCGGGCCACAACGAAAGCCCCTTCATGGAGAGGCGCTACATCAGCGACGGCAACCAGAACCGTGAGCCGCGCCCCGCCCACATCGCCCCGGCGACGGAGCCCGGCAAGCCTGCCGTGCGCACCATGGTGGTCCCACCCATGAGGGTACTCAACAACAACTCCATCGCTGACGAGCATGTGGCCAACACAGGTGACTATATCCCCATTGCTCTGAACTCGCTTCAGAACTAGCCAGCGCCATTCCGGCTCCTGTAAAGGTTATGCTGCTGGAGCAGGTTTCTCCTGACCTCGAGGCTGGAATGACCCAGCATCCCAGTGCTTATACCCAGTCATTTGACCGAGGTCCTGCATTGGGATGAGTCGCTAGCTGGAATTCCTGCTTGCTTTAAGCAATGCAGAGAGGGGAAAGCTGTGCTCTAACAACTTAAAAAGAGGTGAACCCTTAAATCAATAAGTCTAGCATTGGAAGAGAGGAGGTGGGACGCTCTTTTTGGACAACAAATAGCAAATTTATTTATAAAAACACAAGGTCTCCTCGACCAAAATGTTATGTTTTTATAATAAAATTTGCTACTTTTTTTGCCTAAAAAGAGTGTCGCCTCCTCTCCCAATGCTTCAAGCAATGCTAAAGTGTTCCATTCTGTAGTTTAAGGTATGCCCGCACATGCCTTGTGGTTATATTATGAAAGTCAGAAGGTCAGATTTGCAATCACTGGTGCCTAATGTCTGCTTTGCAGGTCACATGACATGGACAGGGGATTGCCCCTCCTTTATAAGTCAGAGAGCCTACAGGTGAATGTGGGTGCTGTAACGGTCAGCCTGGTTCCGTACAGTTTTGAGTGGATGCAATCAGTATTGGTTCCCTTATGAATTTCTCTTGTTCTGGTCATCTCTGATTGGATCACACTTTCTGTTCGCTCTGGTGTGTCCATAACTGTGAGCATACAGTGAAAGATATATTACACTGCTGTATTACAGCAGCAACACTCCATTTAAAATGCATGTTATAAAGCTCAATGTACATTGCAGCCGCATAATGTTTCATAACAGTTGATTGTGAGCCTTTTCTTTGTACGTGGTTATAGTCGCTCATGAAAGCAAAACTCCTCTATGTGGTGTGTGCAGGTTGTGCGTGTTTATGAATGCTTATGTCAAGCATTATGAAGCATTATGTAGCATTATGTAGGTGTCACGAAGGCTTTACGTGAGTTTTGTAGCATGCATTGAAGATACACATTAATCACAATGACCTTTGGTTGACCCTTTGACCATTGGGATTGTGCTATTTCCAAACGTCTGAATGGCAGGTAATATATACAGCACTGTTGACTGGGTGACTGTAAAGTTTGCAATTGATATGCCCTGATATTGCCTTTCATGAAACTGCTCCCTGTCCGCCTCGGAGCGTGTGCACATTTATGAAACTAATCCGCACGTAAGCCCAGCACAGCTATATTAGCTTTGCAGAGGTTATTTTTAGAAAACAGTTTCATTTAAAGCTATAAAAAAAGTTTTTGCGGTTAGTTTCAAATTGGCTTTTTATCACCCTGATATTACTTTTAATGGGTCTTTTTAGATATAACAAAAAATTAATGAAGAAACGTTACTACATTTTCCCCCCCAATAGCCAGTTAGGGCAAATTAAGGCTGGAATTGAACCAAACCTTCAACTCACCGGCTAATGGCGTTAAAAACCTAGTGCCAGATGGGGCCTCTCTCCTTGGGAGGTGGGAGGTGACATTTGAATTAGCGCTAAGCCTGAAGCCGTGCTAGCGCTGGGTTTTTTCCGTGATCAGGGGCTGGGTCGAAGCGTTTCGTTTTATTCTGGCCCACAGTGTGTGGGTTGACTTCTTCAGACCAAAGCAATCCATTCGCTCCTCTCTGATGGCAGCTGACATGTTCCTTCCCATGTCAGTCTTAGACTCTACTTGCCAGTCCAGGGGGCGCTGCGTCCCTGGGCGACAGAACCATCACTCCGCCACCCTCCTCAACCGCCAGCGCAAGATCACCTCGGCATTCCAGCAGCAGCACCTGGGCTTTGGGCAGGTCAGTGGCTCTCCGCCGATCGCCGGACCTTTCCCAAACCAGACCGATTCCGACCAAATGCACTGCAGCTAACGTGAAATGAAAAAGTGTATTATTTTCATCCGCTGGAGGGTACCTCCATACTGATACGAATGAGCTGAGTTCACGCTCCCCCAACCTGTTTTATCGCTTGTTTTTGTGTCGGCTGCTATTGACACAGCCCACTTAATGTCTAATCACAGACACTGGCCATATCCTCAGTTCTGTCAGCAGTGTGCATTTCACCTGCCGTTTTTGCTTATATTTGCAACCAATGAGTCTCAGTATGATGAATCATAGCTCATATCAATGTCTGGTCAAATTTAGCTGGCTACGAGCTTGCATGAGTGAATAGAGCGACCTGAACACGTGCCTTGCCCTCCTCCTCCTCCTCCTCACACAGGTCCAGCACTACGGCTCCTGCCACCAGGAGTGGAACGGAAACTACAGCCACCGGCGGCAGCAAGCCTACATCCCGCCCACAGTGCACGGGCACACCTTTACCCTGCCCCACAGCAGCCCCAACCACACTACAGCGCACCCCCACCCCGCCCTGCTCTCGTACCCGCCCTCCGGGCCCCTGGTCACGGCCGCGCCCGTGGCCCACATGCTGGCCTCGCCCTGCACCACGCGGCCCATCCTGCAGCCCGCCTACAGCATCTCCCACCCGGGCGGCATCGTGCACCAAGTAACTGTGGGCATCAACCACCGGCTGCTGCCCTCGCCCACCATCCACCAGAGTCAGTTCAAGCCCCTCTTCCCGCCGCACTCCTACATCGCCTCGCCCGCCTACGCCGGGTTCCCCCTCAGTCCCACAAAACTCAGCCAGTACCCCTACATCTGAGCGGCGGGACGGCCGGCGGGCACGCTGGCCCGTCCCACCGGGGCCCCAGAGCGAAGCGCGCGCCGGCGTCGGAGAGCGGAAACAACATGGCCTCTGTAGCCAAAGCCACGGCACAACAGAAGAGACTCCTTTTGAATCATGTAGACCCGGGTGCAATCGAAACTACGAGCTTTAAGGAGTTCGGGGGAGAAAAAGAAAAGAACGAAACTCACTTTTAATGTGTTTTTTTGTTTTTTTTTTGCACATTTGATATACCTTCTCATTGGATCTTCTACGGTAACTCCCCAAAACAGGGGGGTAATGGGGGCAAGAGTCACTTTTTGCACCCTCTATTTTTCTATATTGCCTTCTAACTTGTGCAAGACACATCTACGTGTGTAAAGCCATCCCAGTATCCAGATTTAGAGCAACGGATGCACATGTGTACCCCGTGCAGTGTGTTTGTATTTTTTCAGTGTCTTTGGTGTTTTCAATGTGGAGTCAATTAATGGAAAAGGCTGTTTCCCTCACACTGCATGTCTTGCATGGGCGAAAAATTTAATGGAAAGATGCCTAGACGTTGCTCTTATCGTTCGTGTCCCGAGACTCGCTGCATTGTACCTCGTTCCCACACATAGTGCCTTAAATATATGAGGTTGTTAATGTTACCAATATATTAATGTAATGAACTGCAGCACTTGAAATTCAAATCTGTTGGTGCATTCTGTGTATGTGTATATATTCACCCGTATATATGCATAGATATGATGTATCACCTAGAGCAATGCATAGTTTGGCGTTCAGTGTATATCTGAGAAACACAAGCAAGTTCATGGTTTTTATTCAGATGGCATGCTTTGCTGTAGCAGATGCTTGCTGTTCAGTTTTCTGTTTCCTTTCCCGACTGAACTAGTGTACAAAGAGCAAACGTTGAATATTGCTTAATATTTGATAATCATAATCAATTTCTATTTAGTATACTCTTACTACTAACAGTATTTATACTGTTCACTGAACTGCAATACAATCGAAATAATTGATTTTTTAATTTTATTTTAATTTTATTTTAGAGTTTGGGGTTTTTGAGATATTTAGAAGTGTGATGGGCATGGCTTTGGCTCGATAAAGACAAAAATGCGAATTGCTCTTTGATTCATAGTATGGGTTCATCTTGGCTTGAGCAAACCATGCAGTATTTGATATAGATTGTGTGTGTGTGTGTGTGTGTGTGTCTGTGCGCGCGTGCGTGTGTGTGTGTGTGTGTGTGTGTGTGTGTGTGTGTGTATGTGTACATATGTGTGTGTGCGTGTGTGTACATATACGTATACACGTGTACCCACACACACATGCATATATCATATATAATAGTTATTTAGTGTTTAAGCTTGACATGGTGTGAGTTATATTGTGTGCAATTTTTCCATTTATGCATGATGAAATTTTACTTATTTTTCCCTTTTATTATACCATTTGTTAAGGCTTGTTGGTGTCGACTGCTTATTTCATACATTCCGTCAGGGAGAATATATATATATGCTGTGTGCATCTTTTTGGTTTGGTTAGTATGTGCGTAAAGTTTTGTCTTTACTTTAAATGAAGTTGCTTTCGCAGCACCAAAGACTGTAATTCATTTCCTAAGCAAGTGAGCTATTCCTCCTGCATAGACCTCAAGTATACTGTAGATTTAGAGATGGGGTTAATATAAAAATAAAAAAAAGGTATTCAAAATGGTTGAGGCTATGTTTAGCTTTTGGGCGAGTAATATGTTGTATCATTTATCTTGAATGTATCATAGATAAGCTGCTATATAATGATTGCCACTTCAAATAGCTGTGAAATTAGGTGATTAACTTAGTTACTATTTAGCGATCTTATTTTTGTATAGGTCTAATTACCTGAAATAGAAGTGGGTTTTTGATTTTAATATTTTGCTTTCATGTTTGGAGTGTCATTGTAACTACTGTATTGCAAATGATGGAAGTGAGTTGAATTTGTTGTTTTGTTTTTGGGGATGTGATTTTTCTTCTTTTGCATCAGTATTTTATCTTCATTAACCCTTGCGCTCATCACTGCATATAAATGGATGTATTGATGTAACTTAATTTTTGTATGTTTTCATATTGGCATTTTGTAGATGTGTGTAAGGCTATAGCTTGCAGGATTGACTTAACTTTTCATTATGGCGGTTATATACTAACATACTGATACAGTTTACAGCAGCACTGTATTCTATATTTATCAATCAGTACAGTTGCAAAGGAAATGCCGAGGCATTCTGTAGAACATTTCTTTATAACACACCACTAAGCACTTGTATAACTGTCAATAAGCTATAACTGGGGTTGGTTTAGGTGGGAATCATTGGCCTTTTTTTTCCTAATGGAATTGAATTTGCAGTGTTCTGTTGAAAACGTTTGTCGATGACATGAATTTTGTGCGAGCAGTTTGTTTGAGCCCTTTAAAACACGACGCCCACATTGCGGTGGACAGTTGTACATTTACGTTTTCTACAGGTCCTTTGTACGTGTTGAGTGTAATCACAGATCAAAATTGTGCATCAGATGTGTTTCCTTTGTATGCGTTCAGTTTAATCACAAATCAAAGTTGTGTTTCAGATGCGTTTCAGAAACAACTTTTTTTAAGTCACACCAAACGTAACCAATCACTTCAACCAAATAGGGAGTCGGTCTGTTAAAGGTCGAGGACGGAAGCTGTTTTTATCCAATCTCTCTCCGCCGCTTGAAGGCGTTTCACATCGGAGCAAAACTGCGAAGGCGATTCCGCCGCCCCTCCGCCCCTCCAGTTCCTGACGTTGTTGACAGTGTGAGCAACACTGTGTTTGTGCCTTGAGTATAGGTGGGTCACTCGCTGAAGGATTGCTGATCCACCCCTCCCACCAGGTGCTGGGGGTTCAGCCAAAATCCAATACAATACAAACCGACCATGACGTGCAGCGCTACTCCAAAAGTGGCAGCTTGACCAAAAAAAATAAAAAATAAAATTAATATATAAAATACGCACTCGTGCCGTTCGGCGTCATTCCAGAGATGGAAAATACTACTTTTACAGGTTGTCTTTAAAGCAGGGTGGCACAGGCCGTATAGAACAGTGGTCATTAAGGACGTCTGTTATTTCAGGACATACTTCCTGTCCGCAAAGTCTCAGAACATTGTGGCAGCCCGTTGAGAAGGCACTTTAAGCTGTTTGACATTTACCGACCCGTTTTAGGAAAAATACAGTTCTTCAGTATTTACAGTATTTCAATTTCTCCCGTATCGCCATTCTGCCGTCAGGTGTTCTTAGCTTGTCTGTAGTTATTGCGGTAGTTTAGCAAACCCGTTCACATTTAAATTGTTAATAGTTAAACGCTGGATCAAATTAGTTTCTAATGCTGAAAACCAGAAACTAGGACTATGATGAAATGTTTCTTCCTGGTTCTCGTGAGAAATTGGGTAGTTATTGGCTACACAGTCAGGGAAATGTGTTCAATGTGCTTATCACCCAGAAACATTCAAGTCTCATATTCAGAAAGCTTTACGTATGCACTGTGAATGTACACATGGAGTTTAAGTAATTTCTGACTTATCGGCTTAGGGTAAGTCCTACTTGGATTTGAATTGCTCGTTGATAAACAACTTTTGCCTTTGTTAAATAACCTTTCATGCTCTGAAGGACAATAACCATTGCAAGGATTAATCAATGCCTTGCTGGTGGTAGCTGGTGTCAAAACAATACATTGTCTCAAGTAAATATAAGGTCTACTGCTGCAGCTGGCAAGAAGCACTTCATTACTAGTTACAAAATCTAATTCATTTCAATCTGTTGCACCTTGATCTGAAGGAAACAGAAAGCTTGGGTCTATTGTTGGCATTTCATACTCGATAAACAAACAAAACTTGTGAACTTGACAAATCACATGCTGTGTTATTTGTACTCTTAATATGTATGTGTAATGGTATTTACCAGCAAATATGCCTGCACAAAATCTCCATGTTAGCCAAAACTTACCATAGATGCAAAGGTAATAAATTGATTACGTTTGTACAGGCAGTAATGCTAGTTCAATTTAACCATCTGAAAAGGTTTTTAAAATCTGATAATACAGCATTGCTATGAAAACCTAATTACATTTTTTTTACATGAAATAAACCAAACACTGCAGTTTTTAAACTTCCCTTAATTTTATTTTTTGCAGAATTCTATGTATCTGATTGGTGTTATTTTAGTACTTAAGGAGTTAATTCAGGGTCTTTGTATTAATCCAATGTGCTACTGTATTAATCTTAAATCCTTACTACTTGGTTTGATTTGATTTTGATCTGTTTTTACAATTTCCCTTTTTTATTTTCGAATTAGCTGTGTTAGCAAAAGTTAATTCACACTGCAAGTTATGGAGTAATCTATTTAGATACACAGCAAATAGACTTGATTATTACGTTTGAACCGTTACTGTTTTAATATTTGTGGCTTTCCTTTTTGTTTTTATTTGCTTTTGATTTTATGCTACAGTAGTTTGCCATGTAGCAATTGCACTGTGCAATATTTACAATATGAGGACTGGGAAAATAAATTTCTGGATGTAATGTCTCTTACAGTTTGCGATAGTATTTCTCTAGTTCTCAGCGATTTAAATGTGACCAAGCCTTCTGTACTTTGTCACAAAAAGCGGGTTTTCCAGGTGACTCTTATGGTGAGTGTCAAAATAAGAATTTATGGTGTATTATTGTCAAGATTCACTTTGAATTAAAAAATATCTATTGCTGCAGCAAACTTGACATTCTATGTTCTTTTGACTGAGTTTTGAATAACTGCATAGAGGACACATATTGTTTATTTTCAGACTGTGCTAGTCTTACCTACGAGACCCCCTCAAGTCAAAACATTCAGTTAAGCCAGATTAGAGAGGTGTACATAAGCACTGATTTCATAGCATCACGGTATTTATCATTTTATGAAACCAGTGTGTGCCCACCGAATCCTCCCATTATTATATGACAATGGGGTCATATAATGGTAGCGCTAGTGCTTACCGAAATGGAATAAACTGATAAAATGTTGAAATAAAATATATTATCAAGATACTGTAACGCTTCACATTGTAAGGGGGTTGTATGGAAATTATCGATTTCCCATATTGAAATATATGTTCAAAACAGTCCACATATTTACAATACATTGACGTGTATTCCATATTTGTAAGAGGGCTAATGTTTTTTTACCAGAGTTACTGTAATGTGACTGCTGGCATTATCTACAACAGGGGTAGGCAACCCTGGTCCTGGAGTGCCGTTGACATTTCTGGTTTTTACATCTAAGCTTGATCACAAGAGTTTGATGGATAATTAAAAGCCTGAGCCTGATTATTCTGTATGGTGTAATGCTGTGTGCCTCCAGCACATGGCCACCTGCATTCTGAGACGTAGTGCGTGGAGGGTTGGACCCGAGAAGCACAACTCAGAACAACAGATGTAATAAATACCCGCAAGGGCTTTATTAAGGAAAGTCCAGTAATCGTTGTCTTAGCACAAGCAAAGGTCATACACAAAAGATCCAGCCAATAAACAAAAGTACCGAGGGAGAAGGCAGTCTCGTCGTCGGTAAGCCAGGCAGTAGTTCGGAACCAGGAAGGCAATCAGCGTGGCAGAGGTACAAAAGGGAGAAGGCAAAAGAATAGTCGAAAAACAAACAGGGTCAGACCGGAGTCCTCGCCGCGTGGCAAAAGTACAAAATCAGCAAACAGGAATCGTGGTCAGGACACGCAGTGAAAACAAAAGGCTGGCAGTAAACAGTGGTCAAAAAACAGGCTTGGATCAAAACAGGAAATCAGAATAAGAATGCTTGACAAAATGCTTAAGAGTGCTAGTGAGGCAACAATTTCGCAAGAACATGACATGAACACTGATCTTATATGCAGGTGTAGGCAGGTGCAGACACTTAGCTTGAGAGCAGCAGGAAATTCACAACAGCTTGAGAAAATGACACGTAACGAGGCAATTAGTAAATCGTTAGTAGTTAACCTATCCTGACCTAGCGTTAGTAAATTAGTAATTAACATGTACGAGAAACGTAAGGTAAACATGAACACATGGTTAGATAGTTAGTATTACCCAATCCTGATCTAATGTTAGTATATTAGTAATTAGACAAGGGAGAATGAAACAATTAGGGAAGCGTGAGTGACAGCAAGAGAAGAAACAGCATGAACGCAAGGCTGCGGAAAAACATGGAAATATGTATGCAAACTAATAAAATATGACAGAACGTGAATACAAATAAGGGCGTGACATAACAATAAACATAAAACATGGCGTGGAACGGTTAGAACCGTAACACATTCATTAAACCTAATTATCATGAATCCGGTTATGTAGTTCTAGATTTGGATGGAGCAAAAACCAGGACCAGGGTTGCCTACCCCTGGGTTATATCACGCAAGATGTGGTAGCCTTATTTAAGTGGCCCTATATAAGAATTGTATAACTTCATATATGTATAACAGTACATGGCACTTTCGTAAGCACTACATAAACATTCATAAGAGCTCATGACAATAACCATCAACAGGCATATGGTTTTTCGTCACCACTGATGCAGCAAGTGTCACCAACCATAAATTGGCACGGCAAGTTGCAAGTAATTGCAGATGAGGCATGTCATTAATGACACAAATCAAATTTACTGGACATGTACAGTAGACCTGTTTACCAAATTATGTGTGAATATGCATTGCAATGAATACAAACCATAATGGAAATCCAGTCCATTTATTAGTTTAGCCAGCTTAATCACTCACCCAATCAGAAATAAGGATGGTGGGGAAAAAACACATTCTTTGGGTTGAGGTGCGAGAAACCCAGGCAGACCACTGAAAACAACGGAAACAGAGGGACTCTATTGAGAAGCGGTCGGTAATTTAGTGAGCTATATTTTAGAATCTAACTTATAGCGATAGAAATCTTTAAATCCAGCATTTTGTAGTGGCGGCTGGCGAGGTTACCTAGCCACCATGAAGCTAAGTAATGACTAGCTGAGATTGGTGCAGTGAGGCATTACATAACTGGTTCTAAAGTTCATGTCTGATTTGCATTTAGTGCCCAGAGTGGGCATAAGAGAGGCTTGTAGTCTGGACTCTGTTACTGTGACCGTTCCAAGTCAGTTTTACTCTGAGCAATAAACGCCACTATGAGTTCACCTCAAGATCCGCCTGGTATATCTCTGAATTCATTACACTAATGTAAGAAGTGGAACATAGGATCGAAGATGAACTGTTGCGCCTACTGGGGAAATGGCCAATGGGTCAAGAAAGGGAGTGGGAATCAACGGTATTTTACCAGCCTTGAGCTATTTTGCTTGCATTCGATACTTTTGCTACCACGGCGGTTGAGACAAGGATAATCCTAAACTAACTTTAGTTATAAAAAGATGATTGGAGTGGCGCGAGTAGTTGTTGCACATAAAATGTAAGTTACAAAGTAGTAGGTTCTGAAAGAACAAACGTTTTTGGCGTTATCCTGGAACATTAGCTGACCGTAATTTGTAAACGGCAAGCTAGCCGTTATCAACCAGGGGGTGGGGGTGGGACAAGGACTAGATTTAGCTGTAAATTACACTGCAACAGTATGGAACACATGGTTGGCTAAAAGTCATCAAGGGTCTGATGTATCAAACAAGCCTTAAACCATCACTCTGCTGCCAGATATGGATGGATAAATTGAAGGGTTTCTTCTCCAGACTTATTTTTCTATAGAGTTCAATAGGGCAATTTGTCAGGAGAAACATCCCTTAAAGTGATCCATCCATATCTACTGCTTATCTGGCAGCAGAGTGATGGATTGAGGCTCGTTTGATACCTCAGACCCTTGATGACTTACAGCCATTTTGCCAACCATGTAGGCCTATTCCATCCTGTCCCAGCATAATTTACAGCTAAATCTAGTCCCACCCCCAATTTCCATAGAGATGCAGTCTGTTCAATTTAACCTCATTGTCATTGTATCCTTTCAAACTCAAAGTGCTAGAGTACAGAACCAAAATAACAAAAAATGTGTCACTGTGCAATGAATTATGGTGCTCACTGTGTTTCACGTGTTTCGCAGTAACTCTAATGTAAGCTGAAAACAATTCATTCAGATGAAAAAGAAGCTGCTGCCATCTAACATTCAAGTAGCATTTAGTTTTCTATTTTTCTGTTGATAAAAATAGGGGTTGACCCGGAAGGGGATAGAGACGGGGGTGAAGAGGGAAAAGGCGGTTCAGTGTGTGTAGCTGAGAGCAGTGGTGTGGAAGAGTGAGAAAGCACCCCGATAAAGGTAGAGGTTGCCTGTGTCCCCGACTCCTGGTGTCTTCTTTGATCAAGCCTGTAGGAGGAGCAGAAATGGAATCTCAGTGCGCTAATTACTTAGTGCTATATAACGCAGAAGCAGCGTTATACTGGTGGCCAAACACTCCGAACTCTAGCACCAAAAGCCAGCTTGTGAGTAGCCTACTTGTTTCAAACATAAGCTAACGGGACTTTTAAAACACAAGCCAGAGCTACATTACTCACTGAAATGTCTGATGATGAACGGCAGAGAGCAGCGGCTGCTGTGGCGCAGCCCGGGCTAGCTAACACACAGATAACGCCACTTCGCTTGGAGCTGCTGCCACCGCCATTTCAGGGTGACGACAGTGAATCATTCAATTCATGGGTCAGCTGCTTTGAAGTTGCCTTAAACATGTCATCGTCAGAGCATATCAGTCCAGGAGCTCAAACAGGAATAAAGTGTTTATGTCAGTATTCAGACTGCAGAAACACTTTTCCCAAGCCTGGTCCTACAGCAGAGGTGGATAGTGCAGGTTCAGAAAGTAAAACTCCACCCCAGTATTTTGTTCCAATCACCTGGATTTGCTAATTAGTACAATTCTTCAACCAGGAGGTAGAACTAATTGGTGAAATCAGCTGACTGAGTTAATGGGTGGAAGGATTTTATCCTATAACACCGGGCGTGTTCGGCTAGAGCCGATTTACGTCATATCTGCGTCGGCCTGCATCGGAAACTGTCCGAGATGGCCGAAAAGTCGGTGCTGCGTGAACTAAGGCGGAAATGACAACATAAGGTTAAGCAGGCGCCTTTCCAGGCGCCTTAGCAGCGGTGCAGTTGCTCTCGGGCGCCTTCAACAACATCGCCGCGCCTTCAAACTAACGAACGACAGAATTGGTTAGAGAGCGAGGAGAGAGTGGTGTTTCCTCACGACAAACGCGGATAATTTCACAATATCGCCACCTATCTCGGCGTATTGATTCTACTCTCAAAAAAAAAATCTAAATGAAATGTACCCCTCCCTAATAGTGTTCAAACACAGGTACAGGCTATAAGAGTCATTTAGTCAATCTTACAATGTAACAGCTGTAGTCTATTTCCCCCCTCTTTCTGGTCTCTTATCTAATTTCACAATTAATATTTATTTTGTTGTTTTTCTTATTGCTCTTATTTTAAAAAATATATATATATTTAATACAATCCTTTTTTGTACTTCAATTAATGTGATTTTGTTTCATAATGTGAGGATCTAGTATAAGCCCAACCTATCGAACACATTTCTGTACATTACTTTTGTGTACTTGAATTTATTTTTTATTCATACAAATAATACATAAATATGCGTTTTGGGAGTTTAGGATTGTAGCACATACGGTCACTACTGTGGTTATTATATACTGTACCTTACATGTACTTTCTTGAGATAAACCAATATGGATGTGAAAAGTACAATATTGGTAATGTTACACTAACAAATGCCAATTCTCATTCTTGACTGCTTCTGTAATCCAACTGTAGGCCTACCTCTAACTTTATAAAATATGTTGTCTGAACCTAGAAGTGTCAAGAAATAACCAAAAAAAAGGCCTGGCCAAATATAGGTAACTTAATGTTTTGTTCAATAATGTAACTATATTGGATTAACATATTTTATATAAAATTAAAGATGCAACTTTGTTATGAGTGTTTTGTATTTTGCATTTGTATAACAGCTGGTTTAAGAGTAAAATCCTAATGGGACTGTTGTCCAAAAAATTGTCCTCTTCAAAACATTTGGTGTGAGCATATAGAACATTAAGGTAGGACCACCAAATGATAACACATTAATTTTTGTCAAAGTATTTTGGAAGTTACCTAATTTATATTTCTCTTCACTATCCTTGTTATCAGTAAGACTCATTCGGATCTGAAGGGATGTTCTGCTGATGTTCTTCTGTTGAGAAGTGGAGTTTTCTCTATCTCCAGATGGGACAGTGTATAGGCAGACCTCTGCCTGTCAAATTCCAGCAGAGGGGACCACATACAAATAAGACAATTCCATAATAACATGAAGGGAAGGACAAATTAAACAATATTATGTAACACATCCTGGCGCTACTGTGCTGTACATCCACTTTGCAAATTGTTGAAAGATTAATGATTGAGATTAAAGATCTAACACTGTTATTATAGCTATGGGTTCATTAGATGTGGGTGTTCTGGTCTCCAAAACAAAACCGATAAATTATACTAGCAATTAAGACCACATTTTCAGAATATTTATTTCACACAATATGGTGACATTCACAAAAGGTAAATAAACTGTAGCACTATTCCCCTCCACCACCATTCAAGCCACAACGACACCGGGTTCTTTCTGTCATTTTGTATGTTTATTGTCAAATCAGAAATATACGAACAATGATTGGTGACAGGTAAAAGGAAGACAACATGTTGATATTGGAATACATCTTATGCAAATACAATTCTATTTATCCATACGTTACCATAACTGGCAAGGAAAATGTCATCTTTCTTACATTGTTCCCTCAAAACACATAACAACTCCCAGTATCCAAATGTCCCTATATGTACTATATTAGTTATTCATTCATACAAACTCAATTTATCTTGTTAAAGACATTGAATGGCATTCAATTCAATATGTTCATTGTCAGGGTCCAAAGGGACCACATGCTGTCATGTAATTTGAATAAATCATGAACACTGACATTATGAGTAGCTGAATCACCTCACTTTTTCCTATGTTTTGGCTCTGTACTCCAGCACTTTTGATGTGAAATGATACAACAACTGTGAGGCTAAAGTACAGACTGTAAGCTTTAATTTGAGGGCATTCTCATCCATATTGTAACTGAAGAAGGCTGGAGTACAGGCCTGGCATAGCATCACCAGTGAAGATACCCAGCATCTGATGATTTCTACAGCTCGCAGACTTCAGGCAGTCCTTGCATGCAAAGGACATGCAACCACCAAGTATTATTCTTTCATAGCAACATAATTAATGATTAGGATTAATACACTTCAATGCATTAACTGTACAACTCTAAAACTGTACAACTCTAAAAAAAAAGTCCCATGAAACAGACATTTCTCATTTATATTGGTACAAATATTCTGCAATAAAATATGCTTTAGAACCACCACTCAAAGGTCTATGAAAACATGCATGTAAGTTATGATACATAACATAGCTACATATATTCTCACATTACAATGTATGACTACCGATGGCTACGATGTCTTCTGGGTTTAGATGAACTAATATGACATGTCTACCATGTTTGCAAGTCTAAACAGAGATGACAGGTGTAGTTTAGGCCATCTCATGAATTGACAGACAAGAAACAGCTGAATATGAGCAATAGAACATAAGCAGCCTAATGTTTACAGGTATGTTAACATAACAAATGACAGCTTAGCTAAATAATTTAGTTATTCGACAATGAAAGGGCACCCAGCGCTTTAATTCCAATGGAAATTATACGTATTTATTCAAGAACTTTAACGAGTTTCACTGTGGCACAATTCAGGGTGATAGCCAAAGTCGCAAAAGATAAATATTGACTACCCGAAAAATACAAGTTATGAAATAATGTAAGGCAGTATTAAAACAACCTTCATTCGTTCTCCTCCATTTCTTCAAGATTTTGAAGTAAAAAGGACATCTGTGTCGCCTCCAAGTCCTCCGCAACCACAAACAACACGGCTAATTCCTCCATGTTGTTTTTCTCCCAGCCGGTTTCAGAAACGTCCGAAACTGTCCCAGTTGGATCTGCTCAGGCGATTTTCATTTCCGCCTGAGGCAGGTAAGCCAACTGCTCACCGATGTCTACTCGAACACGCCCACCTGCTGACTGAGTTTCATGCCATCCTTATATTCATTAAAGCCCATTAAAATCATGTGGTTGTAACAAAGTGCTGCTGTGGCTTTTCAAATTAAATTACATTAAACACATTTACTTGCATTTTTAAAATTGAGTAATAATATTCATACTGTTTTTCATCCATTCAAAACTGCAAATTCCACATGGAAGTTTACACAGCATAAGCAAAGCCCAGCGAAAGCCTTGCCAACTCCAATATAACGGAAAAAAGTGAAATGCCATTCTTTGAGCACCAGGGGGCAGTGCTGAGGCTGCTAAACAGTATAATCTGGAAAAATACGTGGAGGTGAATGGAGCTAAATGCTATAAAATTATCATCACAATCGATTTCAAATATTTTCGCGGAACTGGATTAGTACTGGCAATGTTACACGGCCTAATGCTTATAATTAATACATAATTATAAGTCGACATAGAATCGATGGTTGTGTTATGATCTCACTTTCAAAACATTTCCACTAGCATTGACGCTATGCAATGTTGATGAGTTCGCCGGTTCATGAATATTCATTACCGGCGGCACCTCAGTCAATGGTAACCAACTAACCAGGAGCTCTCGCTTGCTCAGTAAAACCATATATTCTCTAGAAGCTTCTTGTTGCAACCAGATTGTCTATAAGATATAAGGTGATGGACTAGCTAGTACTTTGTTCGTCCACATAGTTGTCATTCTTGTGCTGTTATTACCGAAAGATTTCGGCTGGCTGTGGGGCCGCCCATCTTGCTTGCTTTGCTCCTGTCCAAAGCGGTCCTGAATATTCATGACTAAATTTGCATAACCAGATAATTATTTTCCTAAACGGTTCAAGATTTAATTAATCTAAGTGTGTAGAAAAGCATATTTTCTTATCTGCTGTCTGCGAACTTTCTCCAACTTACAACAAAAAAATATTTGGGTTTCTGGAAAAAACTTCCATTGACCCCCATTCATTCTCCTCTGTTGAGCCCAGTTTTAGTGCTCATAGTCGCCCCTAGAGGTGAAACATGATATTCACACAGTTCGCATATCTCTACTATACAATCTGTATAAGGGGTTTGTCACTTATTTCACTTTTGGACCCGAACACAACAGCCTTCTCTATTTCTTTCAGTGAAATTCACTTTTAATAATACATTACTTTAAACTGATTTACTTGCACTTCTTTAATTGAAACAATATTTACATTTTATTTTTAAATGTGTGAATTAAAACATTTTTTATTACAATAAAATATTTTTTTCACACATATTTTTTTTTATTGTTTTCAATAGCCTAGAACCTTTATAAAATAAAATAAAAATATTCAAAATTATGTTACATTTAATTAATTTATTTAAAATTTTTAAATGGGTTCTTTTATTTAGGAGAATGGTAAGAGCCCTCGTTTATCAACATTGTGTAGAAAAGGTTCTTAATTCACTTGTGTGGAGAAAATGTAGAATGTTTCTACGTACAAACACTTGTATAAACAAAAGCAGAAACATTTCCAGATAAATCACGCAAAACTTCTTCAAAAGGCCTACATACTTTACTGAATTTGCCCTCTCAACAATTGTTGCACAAATGTGATACTTTGCACATCGAAAATATTGGAGCTGAATTGTGTGATTTTCATGAACATTTGAATATTTGCGGTATTTTAGGAATGGAATAAACCGTGTCACTGTACCTGCTTGTGAGAACACCCGTTGCCTCACAAATTGCTTGCATGCTATGCAGTACCTCTCCCTGATAAACATCTGTGTCTATCAGACTTCCAGTTTTCAGTTGCTTTTTAAAATATCAAAGGCAAGATATAGCTCGCCATTTAACTTGCCTAACAGAATCATTTTTGTCGTATTTTACAAGAAAACAACTCTGCGTACAGTAAATATAGATTTTTAGCAGTATAACCAACTTGCTTCTACTCTGAACAAAAGTCGACGTAGATATTTTCTGTATAGACCTGTGTGTAAGTGGGGAAACTCACTACATAACCTGGATAATTTAACCCGACAATGTTGCAGGTTTCATGTGTGGAAGGGGCTTTATATTTGTCATGAAACAGCGGTCTAGGCTACACACTGACCTTTGACCTACCCTTCTCACTCACAAAAATACTCTTGTATAAGAACCCTGCAAAAAATGATGTTGCTTAAGTAAAAATGGGAAACGGTTACAAACACAACCCAAGTTGTTTATTTATTTTAACTTTATTGAAAACGCAAAAATGTCAGCCACTAATTTGTTGTATCTTCACTGCTATACCTGCTGTTATTCCTGGCTGGTCTGTAATTCCTTCTATTCAACCACTGACCACATTTTCCATATAGCCTAGCCTACCACACTGCCTGGCCAAAAAAGTTGCAGACTCTAATATTTAGTTAGACCGCCTTTAGCTTTGATTACGGCGTGCGTTTTCATTTTTGGCCGAGATCTTGACGACGGAAGAGTCGAACCACTCCGTAAAGTATTTTCCAGCACATCCCAAAGACTTTTAATGGGGTTAAGGTCAAGAGGAGGTACACTTGGTCCTGTGAGCATTATCCAGGCCCTAACCTAAAAGGTGCCAATGTTATTTATTAAAAAATTTGTTTCAGATTTTTTTCCCAATTTAGTAGCCAATTGAACCCCTATTCTAATTCAATTCCCCCCATGTAGCAACCGCTTGAGAACCACCGCTATACAACCCTGTCAGCCGGTAGTAGGAAGGAGGGCGCTGTTACATCTGGCACTGCTGCGCATGTGCAATGGTATTCATGCGCAATGTTCGGTTGACATGACCGGATCTGCTTTCTTGTGTTGTTGTGGTTGTTAATTAAATGGAGTACGCTCCAACGTTAGCTCCGACCTCAGTCTTCATTATTCCTAGAAATCCTACATAACATTGGCGACGAGAATGGCTGATTGTTCCGTGCCTCCACCCTCTCCCTTCCTAGCCCTGCCGGGAGAGCCACCGATGCCGTGGCCCCGCTGGATTTCCTCGTTCTAAACTTATATCCTAGCTGCCGGCCTGGAGAAAGTTTCCGCGGAGAGGAAACGTGCGCTGCTGCTGCACTGTCTAGGAGCAGAGGGACAGCGCGTGTTTCAAACTCTCGGCCCCGCAGCGACGTACAAAGAGGCTGTGGACCTACTGGAAAAACATTTCGCCACCTCCCAAAGTGCTCTTCTCCGCCGTGTCATATTCGGACGGAGGCACCAACGCCCGGGTGAGTCAGTGACGCAGTACGTGGCTGATCTACGAGGTTTGGCTAGCTCATGCAAGTTTGGGGCGTTACAAGACGAAATGATAAGAGACCACCTCATATTGCACACGAACTGTGACAAGATTAGGGAAAGACTGTTGATGGAAAACGATGAGTTGACATTAGCAGCAGCTTTAAACCTAGCAGTCCAGGTTGAATCTGCTCTCGAATGCGCAGCTACTTTGTCTGCCTCCTCCAACTCGCTAGCACTGGAAAAGGCAGCGGGCGCGCTCGTCTCACAGGTGCCCCTCCTCCACGTGAGTGCAGACAGCAGCGGGGAGAACGTACTACTAGCCTCTCAGTCACGTGATCACCCACACCAGCCGTGTGGGAATTGTGGCTCTTCCGCACACAATTCAAGAGCTCAGACCTGTCCTGCCCGTGGTAAAACCTGCTCCAACTGCGGAAAGCTGAATCACTTCCGCAAAGTCTGTAGGTCTGCCCCAGCTAGAGCCTCCCAGCCACCTACCACAATCATCCACAATGTCAGCTCAGGACGAGAGTCATTTAAAACATGCTCATTGATTGTTGGTGATGTCACTCTGCCCCTCCTCCTTGACACCGGAGCCACAGTGTCCCTCCTGAACTTGGCGACTTATGCACAGTTCTTCTCCCACGAGCCACTGGGGCCGCCCACCACCACCCTGCGTGGCTATGCTAACTCAGAGATTGATATTGTGGGCTCCCTTCAGCTACCTGTGAAATACGGCGAGAAGACACTGCCAGTCTTCAGGTTCAATATCGCACGCCACGGGACCAACCTCCTAGGCCTAGACCTCTTCAACGGCCTCGGTTTCACTTTGCTAGACACCACTGGCTCTGAGATCCATACCGTTGCCATCCCCTGGCAGCAACAGTGGCCTGCGCTGTTTAGCGGTGTGGGCTGCCTTGATGCTTTCGCCCACCAGCCCCTGTTAGACCCGCAGGTGGCGCCTGTCATCCAGCCTCTCCGCCGCTCCCCCCTGGCCCTCCGCGATGACATCTCCTCTGAGCTACAGAGCATGCTTGATGGCGACATCATCGAGCAGGTGAATGCGTCGCCCTGGATCTCCAACATTGTGGTGGCAAAGAAGAAGTCTGGGGGACTGCGACTCTGCGTGGACTTGAGAGCGGTAAACAAGGCCATCATCCCTGACAAATATCCCTTGCCAACGACAGAGGAGCTCACCGCCCAGTTCTACAGGTCCACTGTCTTCTCCAAACTGGACCTCCGCCAGGGCTACCTCCAAGTGCCACTACACCCCGAGAGCCGCAACCTCACTGTGTTTATCACCCACAAAGGGGTCTTCCGCTACAAACGCATGGCTTTCGGTCTAAGCTCCGCCCCCAGCTGCTTTCAAAAGATCATGGCCTCCATCTTTGCTGGGATCCCGGGTGTGGCCATCTACCTTGACGACATCGTGGTTCATGGGGCCACCGTCGAGAGCCACGACGAGCGCCTCCACAGCGTGTTCAACGCAATGGCCAAGCACCACCTCACACTCAACGGCGAGAAGTGTGTCTTTGCCGCCCCGGTCATTGAGTTTGTGGGGTTCCGCCTCTCGGCTGACGGCATATACCCACTTCACTCAAACACAGAGGCCATCCACCGTGTCCCGGAGCCAACCTCAGCTGCTCAGTTGGCCTCCTTTCTAGGCATGACGGCGTTCTACCTCCGCTTCCTGCCACAATACTCGGCCACGACTGCGCCACTGCACCAGCTGCTGAAACATGACGAGCCCTGGCTCTGGACGCCTGCCTGCTCAGACGCCGTGCGCCTCCTGAAGGCCCAGCTCACCTCACCACCAGTCCTAGCGCACTTCGACCTAGCCGGCCCCACCCTTGTCACATGCGACGCCTCCGCCACGGCTATTGGTGCTGTGATGTCCCAGCTGCAAGAGGGGGTTGAGAGGACGATCGCCTTCGCCTCACGAGCTCTCAGCTCCACGGAACAGAGGTACTCAGTGGGGGAGCGGGAAGCCCTAGCTTCCTAGCTCTGGGCATGTGCCAGCGCTCACATGCCCAGAGGCACGCTAGGGCTTCCCGCTCCCCCACTGAGTACCTCTGGGCATGTGAGCGCTGGCACATGTACCTCTACGGACGCCCATTCACACTGAGGACGGACCACCAGGCCCTCACCACCCTCCTGGCCACGTCAGGCACTGGCCACAAACCACTCTGTCTCCACCGTTGGGCCGACCGCCTGCAGCAGTACAACTTCCGCCTACAGTTCACGCCAGGCCGGGACAACGTGGTGGCTGACCTGCTGTCACGCTCAATCCCCAACCCACCCTCAGACCCACCTTTGGCCCCCGAACGGGACCAGGCCGAGCACGACCTCGTCCAGCTCCTCCACACACCCCTTCAGGAGACAGTGTCGCTGAGGGAGCTCCAGGACGTCTCAGCTGACAACCCTACCCTCTCTACCTACATCAGACAGGGCTGGCCGGCGAGGGTATCTGATGAGCTGCTCCCCTACTTCAGGATCAGGGACGAACTGTCGTGCTGGAACGATACCTGCATCGCTCGCGGGCTCTGCACTGTGGTCCCGAGTTCCCCTCGGGCACGCGTCCTTGCTATGGCGCACGAGGGCCACTTGGGCATAGTCAGGCTCAAGCAGCGGTGCCGCGATGCGGTGTGGTGGCCAGGCATCGACAGGGAAATCGAGACCCTCGTCAAGGACTGCACTGCTTGCCTTCTTAGCGGCAAGACCAGGGCCCCAGCCCCACCCCCGCCCATGCAGCCGTTGGACTGGCTATCACAACCCAGTGCCAGATGTACTGATTCTCTCCGAGCCCCTCCCCCCACCCGGAAGCAGCCGCCAATTGCCGCTCCCACTGGGCACCGGCCACGCTCGGATCTGGCAGGACCGGGGCGCGAACCCCGATCCTCGGAGCACAACTGCACTGACTGAAAGTCAGCGCTCTTACCGTTGTACCACCGCGGTGGCAAAAGGTGCCAATGTAAGGTCGTCTACTTTGTTTAAATGCATCTTATTTATACATTGTTTTGTAAATAGTAGGCTAGGCTATATGGAGAATGTGCTTAAGTGGTTGCATGTAAGGAAATGCAGAGCAGCCAGATGGCCGATGGATCCACTGTTAGCACTGGCACAATTGGGATTCGATTCGAGACCGTGGGGCTCGTCATGCACCATAGCATGGTGCTTTAACCAGATGAGTCCCCCGGCTGGCCTCTTCTGGGTTATTTTGGCCTCAGCAGATTTAGATATTTATAGAAGTTTCTCCAGTGAAAAATTTGCTCTTGAGAGGGCGAAAAACCACAGACATCCCTGTCAGTAGAAAGCCAAATTGCCAAATTAGATCACCAAATTAAGTCTGAATTAAGATAAAAGTGGAAAATTCCCTCTCTGCTCCATAAATGGCAGCAAAAGTATTACTTCAAGAGCAAATATGGTTCATAATTTTAAAAACTAAACTACCAAAAAATATATAATAACAAAATAACAATCAGCAGCGTGACAAATCAAAAGCTGAAGATCAGCTCCAGTTACAGGTCCACTACACCTCTGTCCTGCGAGGATAAGAACGCCTAGAACAGCTACAGGTCCACTACACCTCTGTCCTGTGAGGATAAGAACGCCTAGAACAGCTACAGGTCCACTACACCTCTGTCCTGCGAGGATAAGAATTAGCATCATTAGCATTAGTACCATTATGAGCAGTATTAGCATTAGTACCATTATGAGCAGTATTAGCATTAGTACCATTATGAGCAGTATTAGCATTATTACCATTATGAGCAGTATTAGCATTAGTACCATTATTAGCAGTATTAGCATTAGTACCATTATGAGCAGTATTAGCATTAGTACCATTATTAGCAGTATTAGCATTAGTACCATTATTAGCAGTATTAGCATTAGTACCATTATTAGCAGTATTAGCATTAGTACCATTATGAGCAGTATTGGCATTAGTACCATTATTAGCAGTATTAGCAGTAGTACCATTATGAGCAGTATTAGCATTAGTACCATTATGAGCAGTATTGGCATTAGTACCATTATTAGCAATATTAGCATTAGTACCATTATTAGCAGTATTAGCATTAGTACCATTATTAGCAGTATTAGCATTAGTACCATTATTAGCAGTATCAGCTCTTCTTTCGTCTTTGCTGCTTACTGCTCTCCTTCTTCAGCTTTTTCCTGCATCAGAAAAAACGTCAACAAATTGTTCAAAGGGTTGCACTTACGGTTGCCCGCCTTGCGGTTGTACTTACGGTTGCCCGCCTTGCGGTTGTACTTACGGTTGCACGCCTTGTGGTTGTATTTACGGTTGCCCGCGTTGTGGTTGTACTTACGGTTGCCCGCCTTGCGGTTGTACTTACGGTTGCCCGCGTTGTGGTTGTACTTATGTTTGCCCACCTTTCGGTTGTATTTACGGTTGTCCGCCTTATGGTTGTACTTACGGTTGCCCGCCTTGCGGTTGTACTTACGGTTGCCCGCCTTGCGGTTGTACTTACGGCTGTGAATTTGACTGTTCCCGTTCCTTCTGCAGGGTTTCCACTTGGAGTTCCAGATTTCTGATTTTTTCTGAGGCACAAAGCAGCCATGATTAGCCAAGCATACAGCAGACAATACTATCCAGAGCAACTAGCTCACTTTAACAACGGCAGTGCCCCACCTGGGAATCGAACCTGCAATATCGAAGTTGTAAGCTCGGTTCCCAATCCACTACACCCCCCCAAACCAGATAATAAGTGCTCTCTGAGCGACGGACCTTCCAGCAACATCTTTACATCTTCTGGAAGCCTCTCACTGTTCCGACGAAGACCTCCTCTGATCCAAGAGAAAATCTGAAAGATGACACAATCAAAACCTCAACTAAGGCCTCCATATGTATAACACTACCTGTGTGTGTGTGTAGCGTATCTGCGTCGTAGATATGCATGAAAAGTGCAAGAAATGTTGAAATGCGACCTTTGAGGTAAATTGCTGTTATTGCCCGCACTCTTAACCCATAATTGCCTGAACTGATTGCGGCCATTAACAGCAATTTTGCTCGAAATACGGCTGCATTTCAACATTTCTTGCACTTTTCATGCGCAAAATTTATACAAATAAGTACTTAAGTACCTCAACATAAGTACGTAGCTAATTAACTTTACGTTTCATTTACACTTTAAGTAGAGATATCCATGTTAAAGTAGGATTTTATAAATAACTACTGAGTGGGTTTTCTACGTGATCGTAAGACCATTTTATAACTCAGGCCCACTGGCTGCAACAAGTCCTGGCTCTACAATCTGCCAGAGAAGACATCTAAAAACCTTGGCCTGCTGAGGACCTTGTACTTGTAGCACCTCCAAAATGCAACTGTCATTTATGATGCGTCTGAAAAACTTACAGAGGCCAGGTCTTGGGTAATTGACCGAACCATATTCCTCACAGAGTGGACTATCTCCAAGCAACAGGCCAAGTAAATGAGGTCCTCCAGGACTATCCTTATGGCCATAACCAGCTCTGATCCTGGCAACCAGCCCTCTGGCACACTTTCCGCCACCTGAAACAAAATGCATTAAAAACCCCTCTTACATGGGCCCTTTGGGTCCAATAAGAGCCCATCTTTAAACCTGGGTCCAATCAGAGCCCATCTCTAAACCTGGGTCCAATCAGAGCCCATCTATAAACCTGGGTCCAATCAGAGCCCATCTCTAAACCTGGGTCCAATCAGAGCCCATCTCTGAATCTGGGTCCAATCAGAGCCCATCTCTAAACCTGGGTCCAATCAGAGCCCATCTTTAAACCTGGGTCCAATCAGAGCCCATCTCTAAACCTGGGTCCAATCAGAGCCAATCTCTAAACCTGGGTCCAATCAGAGCCCATCTCTAAACCTGGGTTCAATCAGAGCCCATCTCTAAACCTGGGTCCAATCAGAGCCCATCTATAAACCTGGGTCCAATCAGAGCCCATCTCTAAACCTGGGTCCAATCAGAGCCCATCTATAAACCTGGGTCCAATCAGAGCCCATCTCTAAACCTGGGTCCAATCAGAGCCCATCTCTGAATCTGGGTCCAATCAGAGCCCATCTCTAAACCTGGGTCCAATCAGAGCCCATCTCTAAACCTGGGTCCAATCAGAGCCCATCTTTAAACCTGGGTCCAATCAGAGCCCATCTATAAACCTGGGTCCAATCAGAGCCCATCTCTAAACCTGGGTCCAATCAGAGCCCATCTATAAACCTGGGTCCAATCAGAGCCCATCTCTAAACCTGGGTCCAATCAGAGCCCATCTCTGAATCTGGGTCCAATCAGAGCCCATCTCTAAACCTGGGTCCAATCAGAGCCCATCTCTAAACCTGGGTCCAATCAGAGCCCATCTTTAAACCTGGGTCCAATCAAAGCCCATCTCTAAACCTGGGTCCAATCAGAGCCCATCTGAAGGGCCAGATTTAGAGATGGCCTCTGATTCGACTAAGGTTGAGAGATGGGCTCTGATTGGACCAATGGGCTGGGAATTTTCAGGAAAAACGTCCTACAAGCCAAATATTTACATGTATAAAAAGGAACAAATTGCACTGCTTTCAAGTTTCTTTTGAAGTGGTCAGTCAGGGATCTTTACTGGTGTTCAAAGGGTTTAAAGTATTTCCAATAATAATTTATTAATTCCCAGGTCTGGTCATTACAAAAATACTATATTGCAGTATGAACCCGTACCACACAGATAAACCCCTGCATATCTACACATAAAAAGCCTGAAAACACTGAAACTATGCTGTGTAACTATAAAATCTAGGGATTCCTGCATCAATAAAACAATATTCTTCTTCCACTATGCAAAATAAAAGTGAGAACAGGCATAGTACACACACTGACTTAAGAATTTAAAATGGCTTAAACTTACTCTTTTGCCCGAGTTCTTATTGTCCATAAATTAATTCAGTTAAATTAAATTAATTTGAATCTTAATTTAATTTTGAATCCATTCTATTTGTATATAAGCCACAGACATACAGGGCAAAAGACACCGGAAAATGGGAAACGAGGAAGATGGGGAAAGTAAGAAAGCTTTATAGTACTGTTCTGAGTGCAGACTCTTACTCCTATTGTGTTGGTATTGGTTATATACACCAAGCTGCTTATTTTGTGAATCTGAGAAAATTTGATGCTTTATCCAGTTAGGTCAAGAGCTACACCTATTTCCAAGAGTATAGATCATGTGATAAAATATGACCCGACTTACCCAGTTAACCCATGCAAGCCGGTAGTACTGTAGAAGCATAGGTATGGTGGCTACGATGGAATTCCCATCTGAATGAAGACGCAGTTATTAGAAAACAAATTGCATTACAAGGCAGCTTAAACAAGGCAGGCATAGCACAAAACACAAGTATTTATTTGTCACCACAGGTGATGCCAGGACCAACCGTCAGTAAACCTGCAGGGCTGTGGGGCCCATCTACACACTGGAACAGAGCCTTAACAGATACTAGACCGTGGGGCCCATCCACACACTGGAACAGTGCCTTAACAGATACCAGACCGTAGGGCCCATCCCACAGTAACATTAACTGTGCGATTCCTTAACTCTCATATTAACATAGTTTTCCACTAGCCAATATACTACAACAACATAATAGAATTCCTGAAATTCAGTTATGGCTTTTGGTTTTGGTGTGCCACCACAAGATTTTCAGTGGCCCCATCTGGCCACCCCAATGAAAAATTTCTGGGGGCGCCACTGAGAGCAGGCTGTACGCAAACAGGAATTTATTTTATTTTTTAAATTATTAATTAAATAATTTTTTTTTAAAAGGGCACTTCTCTATAAGAGGCCAAACAGCAGGTGCTCAAGCCCCCTTTGAGGTCTATCTATGAACGTGTATGAGCAGTGGTATGTAGCCGTGCCACGCAAACCAACCAACTCGCCCGTCCCAAAATCTGGCTCGCGCTCACTCTAAGCAATATCGCAAAGCGTCATACGTTACTTTTCACACGGAAACTGGATTGGGAGATCAGTAATATCCTACCAAACTTAATGTGATGTATATAAAACTAACATCAGAAAGTTACTTCGATCGTAAATCTACAAATACAGATTACCCGGTACTCCGCTCTTCCCCCACGCCACTTTTTTTTTTTGTTTTGTTTTTTTTTCTCAGATTTGACTCTGACCCCACTCTGAAGGCTCCAGAGGGTTTTAGTATTGATTCCGTTATTACAAGTAACCCCTGTGATCGCCTTGTAATCCCCCTTCCCCAGATCCAGTCTGCTCTTAGTAAAGTGTGCACCAGGAAATCAACTGGGCCGGATGGCCTGTCTGCTACGCTGCTAAAAAAATGCTCCACTGAGATTGCAACTGCTTTTGGCCCTATCTTCCAGCAGTCATTAGATAGCCACACAGTCCCCTCACTGTGGAAGAAGTCGAGAATTATTCCGATCCCTAAAGTAAATTGCCCGTCCTCAAACAAGGACTTTAGACCAATTGCCTTAACTTGCGGGATCATGAAATGCTTTGAGCGGTGTATCGTAAATGTACTAAAAAATGAGGTTTCTGCTTACCAGGACCCTCTTCAGTATGCGTACAGAGCGGGGCGCAGCACGGAGGATGCAGTGGTTAGCTTAACACACCTAATCAGCAAGCATCTGGAAGATCGAAAAGCCTATGCACGAGTTTTATTTGCAGATTTTAGTTCCACCTTCGATACCGTCCAACCTCATTTACTTGTACACAAGCTAAGGGACATGTGTGTAAACCCTTTTATCATTAAATGGTTTTATTCTCTTTTAACCAACAGATATCAACAGGTCATGGTGAATGGCACTCTCTCCATGGGTAAACGCTGCAGCACGGGCGTCCCACAAGGGGGTGTGAGCTCCCCGTTTCTTTTTACAGCCTACACAAATAGCTGTACAAGTAGTCATCCCACCAATTACATTATAAAATTTTCGGATGACACCATTATACTGTAGCGACCCGGAAGCTGGGTCGCAGCAATGCATACTTGTGGGCGCAATGCGCCATGGGAAATCGCGGGTGTTAGCGATTTCTCTTAATTACTAATGTTTAAAGGTACAGTTTTGATCCAATGTTGTTACCATATCGTTAGTTGTTATCTGTGTTAATCTACTGTAGTTTGTGTGAATGAATGCGAACACCGTGAATGAATGTGTGTGCGATAAACGTGTACCTCCGCTATTAGCGGGTATTGATTTGGAGTTCCTTCGTGCTTTGTTTTACGAAATAAACACGTGACCTGGAGTCGTGCGGTGTATGGGGCACAGGTTACGAAGCAGCTGAGAACTTGTGTGGACCTTCCATTCTTGCTTGCACGCTCGCCACATTGGTGTCAGAAGTGGGATGACGCAGAGAATGGAAAGGGAGATCCGCGAACTGGAAGAAGCTCTACAGCTGATCCAGGGGCGCCAGTCAATCAAATCGGGCGGGATGCAACCCCAACCTGACGGCGCCAGCGCACCACGGCTCCACTGCCCCCTAGCGACCAGGAGGACGAATGGCGACACCACTCCACAGCCCGCCGCTGATGATGAGCGGCTACCCCACGCTGCTGGAGATCGCCACCTAGGGGTCGGAGACAGTGCAGAAAGTCCAAAGGCTCTTTTGAGAGCTGGTAAGATCGCCGCTGGAGATCGCCACCTAGGGGCCGGAGGCAGTGCAGAAATTCCAAAGGCTCTTTTGAGAGCTGGTAAGGTAGACCTGCCGCCTACTGCTGCACAGCACCCCCTAGCAGCCCGGAGGACCACAGATGCTGCCAACACCGAACTACAGCAACCCATCACCACCGCCGCTGCCCACGAGCGGCCACCAGGGGCCCCGGTACTCAGTCGGCCACCCCTCGCCACAGCACCCCGAACGCCAGCCAAGCTGCCCAAATTCGGCGGAATAACGCCGCTGGAGCCATACCTGTCCCAGGTCCAGATAGCAGCATGGCACAACGGCTGGAGCAGCGAGGAGGCTGCCACACACCTAGCCCTGGCTCTGGAGGGTAAAGCAATACAGGTGTTGCTCGACCTCGGGCCTGCGGAACAGCGCGACTACCACACCCTGACCACCGCCTTGGAGAGACGGTTCGGGCAGCACCGATTCGCCGACCAGAGCCGAGAGGAACTGGCCAGCCGCCGCCGACAAGAGGGAGAGAGCCTGGGCACCTTCGCCGCCGACGTACAGCTGCACGCTCAACGGGGCTACCCGCAGTTCCACGCAACGGCTCAAGAAGAGCTGGCCCTCCACGCCTTCCTACAAGCACTCACGCCAGAGCGACTGCGCCAGCACGTCCGCCCCGCACGCTCAGCGAAGCCATTCAGGAAGCCGAGCGAGCCGAGGCAATACTCGCCACTCGGGCCGACCCGCAGAGAACCTCCTCCCCAGGTCCACGCATCAGGCTGGCCGACTACGACGAGGAGGACGACACAGCAGAGGTCCGCCGAGCCCGATCACCACCCCCACGGTCTACAAACTGGCCCGCAGCGGCTTGGCGACGGCAACCAGGGCTGACCAACCGCTGCGACGAGCCGGGGCACATCGCTCGTGACTGCCCGGCCCCAGCACCAAAGGTGAGGACCAGGCAGCCGGCGGGAAACGACAGCGGAGTGGCCCAGTGAGGGGACCGCCACTCCAGCCTTCAGCCCCCCTCTACGGCCGATGCACGCCCGTAGGCCGCCTAGGCTACACCCAAGGACTGTATCTGAACTGCCAGCTCGACGGCCACACCTGCTGGGCCCTAGTGGACACGGGGTCCACCATCTCCCTGGTACGGCCGGGGCTCCTTCCGGGTACCACCAGACCACTCCCCACAGCATGGTCACCAACCAACACCCGGCTGACAACGGTGACGGGAGAGACGTCGGCCATGAAGGGGAAGAAGTCGCTGCAGATTCGCGTTGGCGAACAAGGGCTGGTCCATGAGTTCTGGCTCGCCAGCATCCAGGAGCCCTGCATCATTGGCCTGGACCTGTTGAACCGCTGGGGCGCGCGTGTTGACGTGTCAGGGGCAGCCATCACCCTCGGCACCGAGACCATAGCACTCCAGCACCATCGTGAGGGGAAGAAGACCCGACGGGGCCCTCACCAGGCCGCAGCTGCTCAGCACGCCCCAAGACCGGGCGCCACACTGCCACCGCTGCCCCGACCACAGCCTGACGTGGAGGAGGAGAGCCCATCTAGCCCGGCGACAGCAACTACTGCGGGGGATAAGAAGGTCATCGCAACTAAAGTCCTGGGAACTGTGAAGTGGTTCAATGTGAGAAATGGCTACGGTTTCATCAACAGGAATGACACAAAAGAGGATGTCTTCATACACCAGACGGCGATCAAGAAGAACAATCCCAGGAAGTACCTTCGCAGTGTGGGAGATGGAGAGACAGTGGAGTTCGATGTTGTAGAGGGGGAAAAGGGTGCAGAGGCGGCTAATGTAACAGGCCCGGAGGGGGTCCCCGTCCAGGGCAGTAAGTATGCGGCGGACAGGAACCGCTACAGGAGATACCCACGCCGCCGCGGCCCCCCACGGGGCGGAGACTACCCGCAGGGTTACCAGAGCGACGGCGAAGGGGAGGTCCCGGAGAAGCTGTCTGAGGTGGTGTACCGGGTGCGTATGCCCGGTCGGGGTCGCCTGGTGGTGCTCCACCGGGACAGGTTGGCACCCTACCGACCTCTCACACCGCCTGCTTCTCGCACCCCGCCTGTTGTGCTCGCACCGCCTGTTTCTCTCACCCCGCCTGTTGTGCTCGCACCGCCTGTTGAGGAGGGGGGGGCCAGTCCGGACACTGCCCGTACGGAGCCGGGTGGTTCCCCAGCATTGACAATTCATGCGCCCTCCAGGCGGCCGGGTCGTCAACGGCGACCACCGGCACGTTACCGGGACTTTGTGTTGGGTGATGGGGTCGTTGGGGACAACTGACCCCTTAGAAGGGGGCTATGTAGCGACCCGGAAGCTGGGTCGCAGCAATGCATACTTGTGGGCGCAATGCGCCATGGGAAATCGCGGGTGTTAGCGATTTCTCTTAATTACTAATGTTTAAAGGTACAGTTTTGATCCAATGTTGTTACCATATCGTTAGTCGTTTACGTTATAGTTGTTATCTGTGTTAATCTACTGTAGTTTGTGTGAATGAATGCGAACACCGTGAATGAATGTGTGTGCGATAAACGTGTACCTCCGCTATTAGCGGGTATTGATTTGGAGTTCCTTCGTGCTTTGTTTTACGAAATAAACACGTGACCTGGAGTCGTGCGGTGTATGGGGCACAGGTTACGAAGCAGCTGAGAACTTGTGTGGACCTTCCATTCTTGCTTGCACGCTCGCCACAATACTTAGTCTGCTGAAGGAAGCAGAATGTCCCTCAGCGTACCATGGTGAGATCGCCACGTTTCAGGCATGGTGTAAGGATAATCATTTAATCCTAAACACCAAAAAGACAAAATAAATGATATTTGATCCCAGAGAAGTGAGAGCTCATGACCCTGTGACCATTGACAACAGTATTATTGAGCAGGTCAACTCTTATAAGTACCTGGGTATCTACATTGACAACTCCTTTAAGTGGAACTTTCATGTTGACCACCTATGTAGTAAACTAGGTCAACGACTCCACTTCCTTAGAAGGCTCAGACTGTTCGGAGTGAGCACTAAGATTATGATGTTGTTTTACAACGCTGTGTTAGGCAGTCTCATCCGTTATGGTATGGCTGCTTGGTTCGGAACACTATCCGTCCAGCTCAAAACAAGAATCGTCAGTACTGTAAAAACTGCATGGAAAGTGATGGGTAGGTGTGACTATGTGCCCCTTCAAACTGTTTACGAGCAAAATGTTGTCAGCCTGGCTCAAAAAATCCTTGATGACCCATCACACGTTCTGTTCACCGAATATGAGCTACTGCCTTCGGGCAGACGGTATAGAACAATAAGATGCAAGGGTAACCGCCTTAAGCTCTCTTTTCTTCCAACTTCAGTCCAACTGTTGAATAGACAGATTGTCGACACTGCCGTGTCCAGCAGGGGTCAGCATGTCACCAGCCGTGCAGAGGGGCGATGACTTCTCACTTAGACTGGTGCTTTTTGTCTTTATATTAGTGTTCTTATTTCGTTTTATTAATTTTTTTATTTTTTATTTTTATTTTTTATTTATTTTAAATTGTTTTTATTCTGTTCTTATCTTTTCTTTTACTTGTTCTTATTCACATTTTACAGGTTTTAGTGGTAATAATTGTTCCACCGCTATTTCTTTTAACCTGTATGTTTTAACTGTTCTTAATTTCTTTTTACTAGGCTATTTTTATTTGAGGTTCTTACCCCGTCGGGTTAAAAAATGCACTTTTGTGGTTGCACTTTGTACAATTGCATTTTTACTGCAGGACTTTTTGCACTTTACTTATGTGCACTTATTCATTCGCTTACACTGGACTGAAGTCCGTTTTTCACATTCTCACTTTAGGTGGGGGATATAGTTCCTCCCATATACTTCTCTGTGATTGTGAGTCCACACTCATGTGTCGATGGAACCAAAATATCCTGATTGTTTGTCCACTTTGATGTTGTGTACTGTCTGCTGTGCAGTTTCAATTACTCTGTGCCTGAATCAATTTTCCCTTCGGGGACAATAAAGTTAATCTCATCATCTCATCTCACTCGCAAACTGTCGCTACCTTGTCCGCAATTACAGAAGTGGGTTGGACACTACCAACTACCCGAGCCAATCGGCTATATGCATCAGGGCGATTATGCTTACCGTCACACTGGTTGGACGTGTACCACAGTGTACCCAACCACAGCAAACGTAAAACTAATACGCACAAAGCGTACGCCATGTTCACAGCGCTTCAACGGGACTGAATGATCGTCAGTTCGTGAATCTGCCTAATATACACGTCCATTATATGTCCATTAAGCGACATTGTCGTTGTGTGACGTAACAATAGGCGCAAATCGATTGCGCAATAAAAATATCGGTACATCGGCAAGTAAAATACATTTTAAGCTTTTAAAGATATCACTGGGTTACATGCACAGCAATATACTGTAACGCTTCACATTGTAAGGGGGTTGTATGGAAATTATCGATTTCCCATATTGAAATATATGTTCAAAACAGTCCACATATTTACAATACATTGACGTGTATTCCATATTTGTAAGAGGGCTAATGTTTTTTTACCAGAGTTACTGTAATGTGACTGCTGGCATTATCTACAACAGGGGTAGGCAACCCTGGTCCTGGAGTGCCGTTGACATTTCTGGTTTTTACATCTAAGCTTGATCACAAGAGTTTGATGGATAATTAAAAGCCTGAGCCTAAATATTCTGTATGGTGTAATGCTGTGTGCCTCCAGCACATGGCCACCTGCATTCATTAAACCTAATTATCATGAATCCGGTTATGTAGTTCTAGATTTGGATGGAGCAAAAACCAGGACCAGGGTTGCCTACCCCTGGGTTATATCACGCAAGATGTGGTAGCCTTATTTAAGTGGCCCTATATAAGAATTGTATAACTTCATATATGTATAACAGTACATGGCACTTTCGTAAGCACTACATAAACATTCATAAGAGCTCATGACAATAACCATCAACAGGCATATGGTTTTTCGTCACCACTGATGCAGCAAGTGTCACCAACCATAAATTGGCACGGCAAGTTGCAAGTAATTGCAGATGAGGCATGTCATTAATGATACAAATCAAATTTACTGGACATGTAAGTAGACCTGTTTACCAAATTATGTGTGAATATGCATTGCAATGAATACAAACCATAATGGAAATCCAGTCCATTTATTAGTTTAGCCAGCTTAATCACTCACCCAATCAGAAATAAGGATGGTGGGAAAAAACACATTCTTTGGGTTGAGGCGAGAGAAACCCAGGCAGACCACTGAAAACCACGGAAACGGAGGGAATCTATTGAGAAGCGGTCGGTAATTTAGTGAGCTATATTTTAGAATCTAACTTATAGCGATAGAAATCTTTAAATCCAGCATTTTGTAGTGGCGGCTGGCGAGGTTACCTAGCCACCATGAAGCTAAGTAATGACTAGCTGAGATTGGTTCAGTGAGGCGTTACATAACTGGTTCTAAAGTTCATGTCTGATTTGCATGTAGTGCCCAGAGTGGGCATAAGAGAGGCTTGTAGCCTGCACTCTGGACTCTGTTACTGTGACCGTTGCAAGTCAGTTTTACTCTGAGCAATAAACGCCACTATGAGTTCACCTCAGGATCCGCCTGGTATATCTCTGAATTCATTACACTAATGTAAGAAGTGGAACGTAGGATCGAAGATGAACTGTTGCGCCTACTGGGGAAATGGCCAATGGGTCAAGAAAGGGAGTGGGAATCAACGGTATTTTACCAGCCTTGAGCTATTTTGCTTACATTCGATACTTTTGCTACCACGGCGGTTGAGACAAGGATAATCCTAAACTAACTTTAGTTATAAAAAGATGATTGGAGTGGCGCGAGTAGTTGTTGCACATAAAATGTAAGTTACAAAGTAGTAGGTTCTGAAAGAACAAACGTTTTTGGCGTTATCCTGGAACATTAGCTGACCGTAATTTGTAAAAGGCAAGCTAGCCGTTATCAACCAGGGGGTGGGGGTGGGACTAGGACTAGATTTAGCTGTAAATTACACTGCAACAGTATGGAACACATGGTTGGCTAAAAGTCATCAAGGGTCTGATGTATCAAACAAGCCTTAAACCATCACTCTGCTGCCAGATATGGATGGATAAATTGAAGGGTTTCTTCTCCAGACTTATTTTTCTATAGAGTTCAATAGGGCAATTTGTCAGGAGAAACATCCCTTAAAGTGATCCATCCATATCTACTGCTTATCTGGCAGCAGAGTGATGGATTGAGGCTTGTTTGATACCTCAGACCCTTGATGACTTACAGCCATTTTGCCAACCATGTAGGCCTATTCCATACTGTCCCAGCATAATTTACAGCTAAATCTAGTCCCACCCCCAATTTCCATAGAGATGCAGTCTGTTCAATTTAACCTCATTGTCATTGTATCCTTTCAAACTCAAAGTGCTAGAGTACAGAACCAAAATAACAAAAAATGTGTCACTGTGCAATGAATTATGGTGCTCACTGTGTTTCACGTGCTTCGCAGTAACGCTAATGTAAGCTGAAAACAATTCATTCAGATGAAAAAGAAGTTGCTGCCATCTAACATTCAAGTAGCATTTAGTTTTCTATTTTTCTGTTGATAAAAATAGGGGTTGACCCGGAAGGGGATAGAGACGGGGGTGAAGAGGGAAAAGGCGGTTCAGTGTGTGTAGCTGAGAGCAGTGGTGTGGAAGAGTGAGAAAGCACCCCGATAAAGGTAGAAGTTGCCCGTGTCCCCGACTCCTGGTGTCTTCTTTGATCAAGCCTGTAGGAGGAGCAGAAATGGAATCTCAGTGCGCTAATTACTTAGTGCTATATAACGCAGAAGCAGCGTTATACTGGTGGCCAAACACTCCGAACTCTAGCACCAAAAGCCAGCTTGTGAGTAGCCTACTTGTTTCAAACATAAGCTAATGGGACTTTTAAAACACAAGCCAGAGCTACATTACTCACTGAAATGTCTGATGATGAACGGGAGAGAGCCGCAGCCCAGGCTAGCTAACACACAGATAACGCCACTTCGCTTGGAGCTGCTGCCACCGCCATTTCAGGGTGACGACAGTGAATCGTTCAATTCATGGGTCAGCTGCTTTGAAGTTGCCTTAAACATGTCATCGTCAGAGCATATCAGTCCAGGAGCTCAAACAGGAATAAAGTGTTTATGTCAGTATTCAGACTGCAGAAACACTTTTCCCAAGCCTGGTCCTACAGCAGAGGTGGATAGTGCAGGTTCAGAAAGTAAAACTCCACCCCAGTATTTTGTTCCAATCACCTGGATTTGCTAATTAGTACAATTCTTCAACCAGGAGGTAGAACTAATTGGTGAAATCAGCTGACTGAGTTAATGGGTGGAAGGATTTTATCCTATAACACCGGGCGTGTTCGGCTAGAGCCGATTTACGTCATATCTGCGTCGGCCTGCATCGGAAACTGTCCGAGATGGCCGAAAAGTCGGTGCTGCGTGAACTAAGGCGGAAATGACAACATAAGGTTAAGCAGGCGCCTTAGCAGCGGTGCAGTTGCTCTCGGGCGTCTTCAACAACATCGCCGCGCCTTCAAACTAACGAACGACAGAATTGGTTAGAGAGCGAGGAGAGAGTGGTGTTTCCTCACGACAAACGCGGATAATTTCACAATATCGCCACCTATCTCGGCGTATTGATTCTACTCTCAAAATAAAATCTAAATGAAATGTACCCCTCCCTAATAGTGTTCAAACACAGGTACAGGCTATAAGAGTCATTTAGTCAATCTTACAATGTAACAGCTGTAGTCTATTTCCCCCCTCTTTCTGGTCTCTTATCTAATTTCACAATTAATATTTATTTTGTTGTTTTTCTTATTGCTCTTATTTTAAAAAATATATATATATTTAATACAATCCTTTTTTTGTACTTCAATTAATGTGATTTTGTTTCATAATGTGAGGATCTAGTATAAGCCCAACCTATCGAACACATTTCTGTACATTACTTTTGTGTACTTGAATTTATTTTTTATTCATACAAATAATACATAAATATGCGTTTTGGGAGTTTGGGATTGTAGCACATACGGTCACTACTGTGGTTATTATATACTGTACCTTACATGTACTTTCTTGAGATAAACCAATATGGATGTGAAAAGTACAATATTGGTAATGTTACACTAACAAATGCCAATTCTCATTCTTGACTGCTTCTGTAATCCAACTGTAGGCCTACCTCTAACTTTATAAAATATGTTGTCTGAACCTAGAAGTGTCAAGAAATAACCAAAAAAAAAGGCCTGGCCAAATATAGGTAACTTCATGTTTTGTTCAATAATGTAACTATATTGGATTAACATATTTTATATAAAATTAAAGATGCAACTTTGTTATGAGTGTTTTGTATTTTGCATTTGTATAACAGCTGGTTTAAGAGTAAAATCCTAATGGGACTGTTGTCCAAAAAATTGTCCTCTTCAAAACATTTGGTGTGAGCATTGTTAGCAATTTAAATGTATTGCTTTTCGTGGTCAAGGAGGTAGATCAAGGATACTCTTCAATTCAATTCGAAAGATTAAAACACTGTATTTATTTGTCAGCTCGAAGTCTTTACAGAAGAATACAATGGGTTAGTACATCTGTGGTCCTCTGGAAGCGCGCTCGAAGCGCGCTCTCCGGAAGCGCGCTCTCGCTCACACGCTCTCGCGTGCACGCTCGCACCATCTCTGCTACTGTGGTGCTTATATACTGTAGTGCTAAAAAGGGGTATGTCTTCTACCTTCCATTTTCATACATCACTGGGCGTATGATTTAAACCAATCATATCAAGCATTTAGAATTACGTATTCCTAGTACTTTTCCACTAAGTTGTTTATGATAGAAACTCATCTTATGACAGTGTTTTTGTGGCAAATCCTTTATCTGAAGAATGTTTCTCAGGACATTTTCCTGTGGCCCTCCCTCTCAGAACTCTCAGAACACAGGCCCAAGGTCACCCATTCGAAACTCAACTACCACAGACAAGTTTATACATTCTATTACACCATGTACTTTCATATAATAAATGTCAAATTCCCACAGCATATAGAACATTAAGGTAGGACCACCAAATGATAACACATTAATTTTTGTCAAAGTATTTTGGAAGTTACCTAATTTATATTTCTCTTCACTATCCTTGTTATCAGTAAGACTCATTCGGATCTGAAGGGATGTTCTGCTGATGTTCTTCTGTTGAGAAGTGGAGTTTTCTCTATCTCCAGATGGGACAGTGTATAGGCAGACCTCTGCCTGTCAAATTCCAGCAGAGGGGACCACATACAAATAAGACAATTCCATAATAACATGAAGGGAAGGACAAATTAAACAATATTATGTAACACATCCTGGCGCTACTGTGCTGTACATCCACTTTGCAAATTGTTGAAAGATTAATGATTGAGATTAAAGATCTAACACTGTTATTATAGCTATGGGTTCATTAGATGTGGGTGTTCTGGTCTCCAAAACAAAACCGATAAATTATACTAGCAATTAAGACCACATTTTCAGAATATTTATTTCACACAATATGGTGACATTCACAAAAGGTAAATAAACTAGCACTATTCCCCTCCACCACCATTCAAGCCACAACGACACCGGGTTCTTTCTGTCATTTTGTATGTTTATTGTCAAATCAGAAATATACGAACAATGATTGATGACAGGTAAAAGGAAGACAACATGTTGATATTGGAATACATCTTATGCAAATACAATTCTATTTATCCATACGTTACCATAACTGGCAAGGAAAATGTCATCTTTCTTACATTGTTCCCTCAAAACACATAACAACTCCCAGTATCCCAATGTCCCCTATATGTACTATATTAGTTATTCATTCATACAAACTCAATTTATCTTGTTAAAGACATTGAATGGCATTCAATTCAATATGTTCATTGTCAGGGTCCAAAGGGACCACATGCTGTCATGTAATTTGAATAAATCATGAACACTGACATTATGAGTAGCTGAATCACCTCAGTTTTTCCTATGTTTTGGCTCTGTACTCCAGCACTTTTGATGTGAAATGATACAACAACTGTGAGGCTAAAGTACAGACTGTAAGCTTTAATTTGAGGGCATTCTCATCCATATTGTAACTGAAGAAGGCTGGAGTACAGGCCTGGCATAGCATCACCAGTGAAGATACCCAGCATCTGATGATTTCTACAGCTCGCAGACTTCAGGCAGTCCTTGCATGCAAAGGACATGCAACCACCAAGTATTATTCTTTCATAGCAACATAATTAATGATTAGGATTAATACACTTTCCCCTTATGTCACAAGGAATATATACAATGCATTAACTGTACAACTCTAAAAAAAAGTCCCATGAAAGAGACATTTCTCATTTATATTGGTACAAATATTCTGCAATAAAATATGCTTTAGAACCACCACTCAAAGGTCTATGAAAACATGCATGTAAGTTATGATACATAACATAGCTACATATATTCTCACATTACAATGTATGACTACCGATGGCTACGATGTCTTCTGGGTTTAGATGAACTAAAATGACATGTCTACCATGTTTGCAAGTCTAAACAGAGATGACAGGTGTAGTTTAGGCCATCTCATGAATTGACAGACAAGAAACAGCTGAATATGAGCAATAGAACATAAGCAGCCTAATGTTTACAGGTATGTTAACATAACAAATGACAGCTTAGCTAAATAATTTAGTTATTCGACAATAAAAGGGCAACCAACGCTTTAATTCCAATGGAAATTATACGTATTTATTCAAGAACTTTAACGAGTTTCACTGTGGCACAATTCAGGGTGATAGCCAAAGTCGCAAAAGATAAATATTGACTACCCGAAAAAAGTTATGAAATAATGTAAGGCAGTATTAAAACAACCTTCATTCGTTCTCCTCCATTTCTTCAAGATTTTGAAGTAAAAAGGACATCTGTGTCGCCTCCAAGTCCTCCGCAACCACAAACAACACGGCTTCCATGTTGTTTTTCTCCCAGCCGGTTTCAGAAACGTCCGAAACTGTCCCAGTTGGATCTGCTCAGGCGATTTTCATTTCCGCCTGAGGCAGGTAAGCCAACTGCTCACCGATGTCTACTCGAACACGCCCACCTGCTGACTGAGTTTCATGCCATCCTTATATTCATTAAAGCCCATTAAAATCATGTGGTTGTAACAAAGTGCTGCTGTGGCTTTTCAAATTAAATTACATTAAACACATTTACTTGCATTTTTAAAATTGAGTAATAATATTCATACTGTTTTTCATCCATTCAAAACTGCAAATTCCACATTGAAGTTTACACAGCATAAGCAAGGCCCAGAGAAAGCCTTGCCAACTCCAATATAACGGAAAAAAGTGAAATGCCATTCTTTGAGCACCAGGGGGCAGTGCTGAGGCTGCTAAACAGTATAATCTGGAAAAATACGTGGAGGTGAATGGAGCTAAATGCTATAAAATTATCATCACAGTCGATTTCAAATATTTTCGCGGAACTGGATTAGTACTGGCAATGTTACACGGCCTAATGCTTATAATTAATACATAATTATAAGTCGACATGGAATCGATGGTTGTGTTATGATCTCACTTTCAAAACATTTCCACTAGCATTGACGCTATGCAATGTTGATGAGTTCGCCGGTTCATGAATATTCATTACCGGCGGCACCTCAGTCAATGGTAGCCAACTAACCAGGAGCTCTCGCTTGCTCAGTAAAACCATATATTCTCTAGAAGCTTCTTGTTGCAACCAAATTGTCTATAAGATATAAGGTGATGGACTAGCTAGTACTTTGTTCGTCCACATAGTTGTCATTCTTGTGCTGTTATTACCGAAAGATTTCGGCTGGCTGTGGGGCCGCCCATCTTGCTTGCTTTGCTCCTGTCCAAAGCGATCCTGAATATTCATGACGACATTTGCATAACCAGAGAATTATTTTCCTAAACGGTTCAAGATTTAATTAATCTAAGTGTGTAGAAAAGCATATTTTCTTATCTGCTGTCTGCGAACTTTCTCCAACTTACAACAAAAAAATATTTGGGTTTCTGGAAAAAACTTCCATTGACCCCCATTCATTCTCCTCTGTTGAGCCCAGTTTTAGTGCTCATAGTCGCCCCTAGAGGTGAAACATGATATTCACGCAGTTCGCATATCTCTACTATACAATCTGGATAAGGGGTTAGTCACTTATTTCACTTTTGGACCCGAACACAACAGCCTTTTCTATTTCTTTCAGTGAAATTCACTTTTAATAATACATTACTTTAAACTGATTTACTTGCACTTCTTTAATTGAAACAATATTTACATTTTATTTTTAAATGTGTGAATTAAAACATTTTTTATTACAATAAAATATTTTTTTCACACATACATTTTTTTATTGTTTTCAATAGCCTAGAACTTTTATAAAATAAAAATATTCAAAATGATGTTACATTTAATTAATTTATTTCAAATTTATAAATGGGTTCTTTTATTTAGGAGAATGGTAAGAGCCCTCGTTTATCAACATTGTGTAGAAAAGGTTCTTAATTCAATTGTGTGGAGAAAATGTAGAATGTTTCTACGTACAAACACTTGTATAAACAAAAGCAGAAACATTTCCAGATAAATCACGCAAAACTTCTTCAAAAGGCCTACATACTTTACTGAATTTGCCCTCTCAACAATTGTTGCACAAATGTGATACTTTGCACATCGAAAATATTGGAGCTGAATTGTGTGATTTTCATGAACATTTGAATATTTGCGGTATTTTAGGAATGGAATAAACCGTGTCACTGTACCTGCTTGTGAGAACACCCGTTGCCTCACAAATGGCTTGCATGCTATGCAGTACCTCTCCCTGATAAACGCTTGCATGCTATGCAGCACCTCTCCCTGATAAACGCTTGCATGCTATGCAGCACCTCTCCCTGATAAACGCTTGCATGCTATGCAGTACCTCTCCCTGATAAACGCTTGCATGCTATGCAGTACCTCTCCCTGATAAACGCTTGCATGCTATGCAGTACCACTCCCTGATAAACGCTTGCATGCTATGCAGTACCTCTCCCTGATAAACGCTTGCATGCTATGCAGTACCTATCCCTGATAAACGCTTGCATGCTAAGCAGTACCTCTCCCTGATAAACGCTTGCATGCTATGCAGTACCTCTCCCTGATAAACGCTTGCATGCTATGCAGTACCTATCCCTGATAAACGCTTGCATGCTATGCAGTACCACTCCCTGATAAACGCTTGCATGCTATGCAGTACCTATCCATGATAAACGCTTGCATGCTATGCAGTACCTCTCCCTGATAAACGCTTGCATGCTATGCAGTACCTCTCCCTGATAAACGCTTGCATGCTAAGCAGTACCTCTCCCTGATAAACGCTTGCATGCTATGCAGTACCTCTCCCTGATAAACGCTTGCATGCTATGCAGTACCTCTCCCTGATAAACGCTTGCATGCTATGCAGTACCTCTCCCTGATAAACGCTTGCATGCTATGCAGTACCTCTCCCTGATAAACGCTTGCATGCTATGCAGTACCTCTCCCTGATAAACGCTTGCATGCTATGCAGTACCTCTCCCTGATAAACGCTTGCATGCTATTCAGCACCTCTCCCTGATAAACGCTTGCATGCTATGCAGCACCTCTCCCTGATAAACGCTTGCATGCTATGCAGTACCACTCCCCGATAAACGCTTGCATGCTATGCAGTACCTCTCCCTGATAAACGCTTGCATGCTATGCAGTACCTCTCCCTGATAAACGCTTGCATGCTATGCAGTACCTCTCCCTGATAAACGCTTGCATGCTATGCAGTACCACTCCCCGATAAACGCTTGCATGCTATGCAGCACCTCTCCCTGATAAACGCTTGCATGCTATGCAGTACCACTCCCCGATAAACGCTTGCATGCTATGCAGTACCTCTCCCTGATAAACGCTTGCATGCTATGCAGTACCTCTCCCTGATAAACGCTTGCATGCTATGCAGTACCTCTCCCTGATAAACGCTTGCATGCTATGCAGTACCTCTCCCTGATAAACGCTTGCATGCTATGCAGTACCTCTCCCTGATAAACGCTTGCATGCTATGCAGCACCTCTCCCTGATAAACGCTTGCATGCTATGCAGTACCACTCCCCGATAAACGCTTGCATGCTATGCAGTACCTCTCCCTGATAAACGCTTGCATGCTATGCAGTACCTCTCCCTGATAAACGCTTGCATGCTATGCAGTACCTCTCCCTGATAAACGCTTGCATGCTATGCAGTACCTCTCCCTGATAAACGCTTGCATGCTATGCAGTACCTCTCCCTGATAAACGCTTGCATGCTATGCAGTACCTCTCCCTGATAAACGCTTGCATGCTATGCAGTACCTCTCCCTGATAAACGCTTGCATGCTATGCAGTACCTCTCTCTGATAAACGCTTGCATGCTATGCAGTACCACTCCCTGATAAACGCTTGCATGCTATGCAGTACCTCTCCCTGATAAACGCTTGCATGCTATGCAGTACCTCTCCCTGATAAACGCTTGCATGCTATGCAGTACCTCTCCCTGATAAACGCTTGCATGCTATGCAGTACCTCTCCCTGATAAACGCTTGCATGCTATGCAGTACCTCTCCCTGATAAACGCTTGCATGCTATGCAGTACCTCTCCCTGATAAACGCTTGCATGCTATGCAGTACCTCTCCCTGATAAACGCTTGCATGCTATGCAGTACCTCTCCCTGATAAACGCTTGCATGCTATGCAGCACCTCTCCCTGATAAACGCTTGCATGCTATGCCGTACCTCTCCCTGATAAACGCTTGCATGCTATGCAGTACCACTCCCTGATAAACGCTTGCATGCTATGCAGCACCTCTCCCTGATAAACGCTTGCATGCTATGCCGTACCTCTCCCTGATAAACGCTTGCATGCTATGCAGTACCTCTCCCTGATAAACGCTTGCATGCTATGCAGTACCACTCCCTGATAAACGCTTGCATGCTATGCAGCACCTCTCCCTGATAAACGCTTGCATGCTATGCAGCACCTCTCCCTGATAAACGCTTGCATGCTATGCCGTACCTCTCCCTGATAAACGCTTGCATGCTATGCAGTACCTCTCCCTGATAAACGCTTGCATGCTATGCAGTACCTCTCCCTGATAAACGCTTGCATGCTATGCAGCACCTCTCCCTGATAAACGCTTGCATGCTATGCAGTACCTCTCCCTGATAAACGCTTGCATGCTATGCAGTACCTCTCCCTGATAAACGCTTGCATGCTATGCAGCACCTCTCCCTGATAAACGCTTGCATGCTATGCAGTACCTCTCCCTGATAAACGCTTGCATGCTATGCCGTACCTCTCCCTGATAAACGCTTGCATGCTATGCAGTACCTCTCCCTGATAAACGCTTGCATGCTATGCCGTACCTATCCCTGATAAACGCTTGCATGCTATGCAGTACCTCTCCCTGATAAACGCTTGCATGCTATGCCGTACCTCTCCCTGATAAACGCTTGCATGCTATGCAGTACCTCTCCCTGATAAACGCTTGCATGCTATGCAGCACCTCTCCCTGATAAACGCTTGCATGCTATGCAGTACCTCTCCCTGATAAACGCTTGCATGCTATGCCGTACCACTCCCTGATAAACGCTTGCATGCTATGCCGTACCTCTCCCTGATAAACGCTTGCATGCTATGCAGCACCTCTCCCTGATAAACGCTTGCATGCTATGCAGTACCTCTCCCTGATAAACGCTTGCATGCTATGCAGTACCTCTCCCTGATAAACGCTTGCATGCTATGCCGTACCTCTCCCTGATAAACGCTTGCATGCTATGCAGTACCACTCCCTGATAAACGCTTGCATGCTATGCAGTACCTCTCCCTGATAAACGCTTGCATGCTATGCAGTACCTCTCCCTGATAAACGCTTGCATGCTATGCAGTACCTCTCCCTGATAAACGCTTGCATGCTATGCAGTACCTATCCCTGATAAACGCTTGCATGCTATGCAGTACCTCTCCCTGATAAACGCTTGCATGCTATGCCGTACCCCTCCCTGATAAACGCTTGCATGCTATGCAGTACCTCTCCCTGATAAACGCTTGCATGCTATGCAGTACCTCTCCCTGATAAACGCTTGCATGCTATGCAGTACCTATCCCTGATAAACGCTTGCATGCTATGCAGTACCTCTCCCTGATAAACGCTTGCATGCTATGCAGTACCTCTCCCTGATAAACGCTTGCATGCTATGCAGTACCTCTCCCTGATAAACGCTTGCATGCTATGCAGTACCTCTCCCTGATAAACGCTTGCATGCTATGCAGCACCTCTCCCTGATAAACGCTTGCATGCTATGCAGCACCTCTCCCTGATAAACGCTTGCATGCTATGCAGTACCTCTCCCTGATAAACGCTTGCATGCTATGCAGTACCACTCCCTGATAAACGCTTGCATGCTATGCAGTACCTCTCCCTGATAAACGCTTGCATGCTATGCAGTACCTCTCCCTGATAAACGCTTGCCTGCTATGCAGTACCACTCCCTGATAAACGCTTGCATGCTATGCAGTACCTCTCCCTGATAAACGCTTGCATGCTATGCAGTACCTCTCCCTGATAAACGCTTGCATGCTATGCCGTACCTCTCCCTGATAAACGCTTGCATGCTATGCAGTACCACTCCCTGATAAACGCTTGCATGCTATGCAGTACCTCTCCCTGATAAACGCTTGCATGCTATGCAGCACCTCTCCCTGATAAACGCTTGCATGCTATGCAGTACCTCTCCCTGATAAACGCTTGCATGCTATGCCGTACCTCTCCCTGATAAACGCTTGCATGCTATGCAGTACCTCTCCCTGATAAACGCTTGCATGCTATGCAGTACCTCTCCCTGATAAACGCTTGCATGCTATGCAGTACCTCTCCCTGATAAACGCTTGCATGCTATGCAGTACCTCTCCCTGATAAACGCTTGCATGCTATGCAGTACCACTCCCTGATAAACGCTTGCATGCTATGCAGTACCTCTCCCTGATAAACGCTTGCATGCTATGCAGCACCTCTCCCTGATAAACGCTTGCATGCTATGCCGTACCTCTCCCTGATAAACGCTTGCATGCTATGCAGTACCTCTCCCTGATAAACGCTTGCATGCTATGCAGTACCTCTCCCTGATAAACGCTTGCATGCTATGCCGTACCTCTCCCTGATAAACGCTTGCATGCTATGCAGCACCTCTCCCTGATAAACGCTTGCATGCTATGCCGTACCTCTCCCTGATAAACGCTTGCATGCTATGCCGTACCTCTCCCTGATAAACGCTTGCATGCTATGCAGCACCTCTCCCTGATAAACGCTTGCATGCTATGCAGCACCTCTCCCTGATAAACGCTTGCATGCTATGCAGTACCTCTCCCTGATAAACGCTTGCATGCTATGCAGTACCACTCCCTGATAAACGCTTGCATGCTATGCAGTACCACTCCCTGATAAACGCTTGCATGCTATGCAGTACCTCTCCCTGATAAACGCTTGCATGCTATGCAGCACCTCTCCCTGATAAACGCTTGCATGCTATGCAGTACCTCTCCCTGATAAACGCTTGCATGCTATGCAGTACCACTCCCTGATAAACGCTTGCATGCTATGCAGTACCTCTCCCTGATAAACGCTTGCATGCTATGCAGTACCTCTCCCTGATAAACGCTTGCATGCTATGCAGTACCTCTCCCTGATAAACGCTTGCATGCTATGCAGTACCACTCCCTGATAAACGCTTGCATGCTATGCAGTACCTCTCCCTGATAAACGCTTGCATGCTATGCAGTACCTCTCCCTGATAAACGCTTGCATGCTATGCAGTACCACTCCCTGATAAACGCTTGCATGCTATGCAGTACCTCTCCCTGATAAACGCTTGCATGCTATGCAGCACCTCTCCCTGATAAACGCTTGCATGCTATGCCGTACCTCTCCCTGATAAACGCTTGCATGCTATGCAGTACCTCTCCCTGATAAACGCTTGCATGCTATGCAGTACCTCTCCCTGATAAACGCTTGCATGCTATGCAGTACCTCTCCCTGATAAACGCTTGCATGCTATGCAGCACCTCTCCCTGATAAACGCTTGCATGCTATGCAGCACCTCTCCCTGATAAACGCTTGCATGCTATGCAGTACCACTCCCTGATAAACGCTTGCATGCTATGCAGTACCTCTCCCTGATAAACGCTTGCATGCTATGCAGCACCTCTCCCTGATAAACGCTTGCATGCTATGCAGTACCTCTCCCTGATAAACGCTTGCATGCTATGCAGTACCTCTCCCTGATAAACGCTTGCATGCTATGCAGTACCTCTCCCTGATAAACGCTTGCATGCTATGCAGTACCACTCCCTGATAAACGCTTGCATGCTATGCCGTACCTCTCCCTGATAAACGCTTGCATGCTATGCAGCACCTCTCCCTGATAAACGCTTGCATGCTATGCAGTACCTCTCCCTGATAAACGCTTGCATGCTATGCAGTACCTATCCCTGATAAACGCTTGCATGCTATGCAGTACCTCTCCCTGATAAACGCTTGCATGCTATGCAGTACCTATCCCTGATAAACGCTTGCATGCTATGCAGTACCTCTCCCTGATAAACGCTTGCATGCTATGCAGTACCTCTCCCTGATAAACGCTTGCATGCTATGCAGTACCTCTCCCTGATAAACGCTTGCATGCTATGCAGTACCTCTCCCTGATAAACGCTTGCATGCTATGCAGTACCTCTCCCTGATAAACGCTTGCATGCTATGCCGTACCTCTCCCTGATAAACGCTTGCATGCTATGCCGTACCTCTCCCTGATAAACGCTTGCATGCTATGCAGCACCTCTCCCTGATAAACGCTTGCATGCTATGCAGTACCTCTCCCTGATAAACGCTTGCATGCTATGCAGTACCTCTCCCTGATAAACGCTTGCATGCTATGCAGTACCTCTCCCTGATAAACGCTTGCATGCTATGCAGTACCTCTCCCTGATAAACGCTTGCATGCTATGCAGTACCTCTCCCTGATAAACGCTTGCATGCTATGCAGCACCTCTCCCTGATAAACGCTTGCATGCTATGCAGTACCTCTCCCTGATAAACGCTTGCATGCTATGCAGTACCTCTCCCTGATAAACGCTTGCATGCTATGCCGTACCTCTCCCTGATAAACGCTTGCATGCTATGCAGCACCTCTCCCTGATAAACGCTTGCATGCTATGCCGTACCTCTCCCTGATAAACGCTTGCATGCTATGCAGCACCTCTCCCTGATAAACGCTTGCATGCTATGCAGTACCTCTCCCTGATAAACGCTTGCATGCTATGCAGTACCTCTCCCTGATAAACGCTTGCATGCTATGCAGTACCACTCCCTGATAAACGCTTGCATGCTATGCAGTACCTCTCCCTGATAAACGCTTGCATGCTATGCAGTACCTCTCCCTGATAAACGCTTGCATGCTATGCAGTACCTCTCCCTGATAAACGCTTGCATGCTATGCAGTACCTCTCCCTGATAAACGCTTGCATGCTATGCAGCACCTCTCCCTGATAAACGCTTGCATGCTATGCAGCACCTCTCCCTGATAAACGCTTGCATGCTATGCAGTACCACTCCCTGATAAACGCTTGCATGCTATGCAGTACCCCTCCCTGATAAACGCTTGCATGCTATGCAGTACCTCTCCCTGATAAACGCTTGCATGCTATGCAGCACCTCTCCCTGATAAACGCTTGCATGCTATGCAGTACCTCTCCCTGATAAACGCTTGCATGCTATGCAGTACCTCTCCCTGATAAACGCTTGCATGCTATGCAGTACCTCTCCCTGATAAACGCTTGCATGCTATGCCGTACCTATCCCTGATAAACGCTTGCATGCTATGCAGTACCACTCCCTGATAAACGCTTGCATGCTATGCAGTACCTCTCCCTGATAAACGCTTGCATGCTATGCAGTACCTCTCCCTGATAAACGCTTGCATGCTATGCAGTACCTCTCCCTGATAAACGCTTGCATGCTATGCAGTACCTCTCCCTGATAAACGCTTGCATGCTATGCAGTACCTCTCCCTGATAAACGCTTGCATGCTATGCAGTACCTCTCCCTGATAAACGCTTGCATGCTATGCAGTACCTCTCCCTGATAAACGCTTGCATGCTATGCAGTACCTCTCCCTGATAAACGCTTGCATGCTATGCAGTACCTCTCCCTGATAAACGCTTGCATGCTATGCAGTACCTCTCCCTGATAAACGCTTGCATGCTATGCCGTACCTCTCCCTGATAAACGCTTGCATGCTATGCAGTACCTCTCCCTGATAAACGCTTGCATGCTATGCAGTACCTCTCCCTGATAAACGCTTGCATGCTATGCCGTACCTATCCCTGATAAACGCTTGCATGCTATGCAGTACCTCTCCCTGATAAACGCTTGCATGCTATGCAGTACCTCTCCCTGATAAACGCTTGCATGCTATGCAGCACCTCTCCCTGATAAACGCTTGCATGCTATGCAGTACCTCTCCCTGATAAACGCTTGCATGCTATGCAGTACCTCTCCCTGATAAACGCTTGCATGCTATGCAGTACCTCTCCCTGATAAACGCTTGCATGCTATGCAGTACCTCTCCCTGATAAACGCTTGCATGCTATGCAGTACCTCTCCCTGATAAACGCTTGCATGCTATGCAGCACCTCTCCCTGATAAACGCTTGCATGCTATGCAGTACCTCTCCCTGATAAACGCTTGCATGCTATGCAGCACCTCTCCCTGATAAACGCTTGCATGCTATGCAGCACCTCTCCCTGATAAACGCTTGCATGCTATGCAGTACCACTCCCTGATAAACGCTTGCATGCTATGCAGTACCTCTCCCTGATAAACGCTTGCATGCTATGCAGTACCTCTCCCTGATAAACGCTTGCATGCTATGCAGTACCTCTCCCTGATAAACGCTTGCATGCTATGCAGTACCACTCCCTGATAAACGCTTGCATGCTATGCAGTACCTCTCCCTGATAAACGCTTGCATGCTATGCAGTACCACTCCCTGATAAACGCTTGCATGCTATGCAGTACCTCTCCCTGATAAACGCTTGCATGCTATGCAGCACCTCTCCCTGATAAACGCTTGCATGCTATGCAGCACCTCTCCCTGATAAACGCTTGCATGCTATGCAGCACCTCTCCCTGATAAACGCTTGCATGCTATGCAGTACCTCTCCCTGATAAACGCTTGCATGCTATGCAGTACCTCTCCCTGATAAACGCTTGCATGCTATGCAGCACCTCTCCCTGATAAACGCTTGCATGCTATGCAGCACCTCTCCCTGATAAACGCTTGCATGCTATGCAGCACCTCTCCCTGATAAACGCTTGCATGCTATGCAGTACCTCTCCCTGATAAACGCTTGCATGCTATGCAGTACCTCTCCCTGATAAACGCTTGCATGCTATGCAGTACCTCTCCCTGATAAACGCTTGCATGCTATGCAGTACCTCTCCCTGATAAACGCTTGCATGCTATGCAGCACCTCTCCCTGATAAACGCTTGCATGCTATGCAGTACCTCTCCCTGATAAACGCTTGCATGCTATGCAGTACCTCTCCCTGATAAACGCTTGCATGCTATGCCGTACCTCTCCCTGATAAACGCTTGCATGCTATGCAGTACCTCTCCCTGATAAACGCTTGCATGCTATGCAGTACCTCTCCCTGATAAACGCTTGCATGCTATGCAGTACCTCTCCCTGATAAACGCTTGCATGCTATGCAGTACCTCTCCCTGATAAACGCTTGCATGCTATGCAGTACCTCTCCCTGATAAACGCTTGCATGCTATGCAGTACCTCTCCCTGATAAACGCTTGCATGCTATGCAGCACCTCTCCCTGATAAACGCTTGCATGCTATGCAGTACCTCTCCCTGATAAACGCTTGCATGCTATGCAGTACCTCTCCCTGATAAACGCTTGCATGCTATGCAGTACCTCTCCCTGATAAACGCTTGCATGCTATGCAGTACCTCTCCCTGATAAACGCTTGCATGCTATGCAGTACCTCTCCCTGATAAACGCTTGCATGCTATGCAGTACCTCTCCCTGATAAACGCTTGCATGCTATGCAGTACCACTCCCTGATAAACGCTTGCATGCTATGCAGTACCTCTCCCTGATAAACGCTTGCATGCTATGCAGTACCTCTCCCTGATAAACGCTTGCATGCTATGCAGTACCTCTCCCTGATAAACGCTTGCATGCTATGCAGCACCTCTCCCTGATAAACGCTTGCATGCTATGCAGTACCTCTCCCTGATAAACGCTTGCATGCTATGCAGTACCTCTCCCTGATAAACGCTTGCATGCTATGCAGTACCTCTCCCTGATAAACGCTTGCATGCTATGCAGTACCTCTCCCTGATAAACGCTTGCATGCTATGCAGTACCTCTCCCTGATAAACGCTTGCATGCTATGCAGTACCTCTCCCTGATAAACGCTTGCATGCTATGCCGTACCTATCCCTGATAAACGCTTGCATGCTATGCAGCACCTCTCCCTGATAAACGCTTGCATGCTATGCAGTACCTCTCCCTGATAAACGCTTGCATGCTATGCCGTACCACTCCCTGATAAACGCTTGCATGCTATGCAGTACCTCTCCCTGATAAACGCTTGCATGCTATGCAGCACCTCTCCCTGATAAACGCTTGCATGCTATGCAGCACCTCTCCCTGATAAACGCTTGCATGCTATGCAGTACCTCTCCCTGATAAACGCTTGCATGCTATGCAGTACCTCTCCCTGATAAACGCTTGCATGCTATGCAGTACCTCTCCCTGATAAACGCTTGCATGCTATGCAGCACCTCTCCCTGATAAACGCTTGCATGCTATGCAGCACCTCTCCCTGATAAACGCTTGCATGCTATGCCGTACCTCTCCCTGATAAACGCTTGCATGCTATGCAGTACCTCTCCCTGATAAACGCTTGCATGCTATGCAGTACCTCTCCCTGATAAACGCTTGCATGCTATGCAGTACCACTCCCTGATAAACGCTTGCATGCTATGCAGTACCACTCCCCGATAAACGCTTGCATGCTATGCAGTACCTCTCCCTGATAAACGCTTGCATGCTATGCAGTACCACTCCCCGATAAACGCTTGCATGCTATGCCGTACCTCTCCCTGATAAACGCTTGCATGCTATGCAGTACCTCTCCCTGATAAACGCTTGCATGCTATGCAGTACCTCTCCCTGATAAACGCTTGCATGCTATGCAGCACCTCTCCCTGATAAACGCTTGCATGCTATGCAGCACCTCTCCCTGATAAACGCTTGCATGCTATGCCGTACCTCTCCCTGATAAACGCTTGCATGCTATGCAGTACCTCTCCCTGATAAACGCTTGCATGCTATGCAGTACCTCTCCCTGATAAACGCTTGCATGCTATGCAGTACCACTCCCTGATAAACGCTTGCATGCTATGCAGTACCACTCCCCGATAAACGCTTGCATGCTATGCAGTACCTCTCCCTGATAAACGCTTGCATGCTATGCAGTACCACTCCCCGATAAACGCTTGCATGCTATGCCGTACCTCTCCCTGATAAACGCTTGCATGCTATGCAGCACCTCTCCCTGATAAACGCTTGCATGCTATGCAGCACCTCTCCCTGATAAACGCTTGCATGCTATGCAGTACCTCTCCCTGATAAACGCTGGCATGCTATGCAGCACCTCTCCCTGATAAACGCTTGCATGCTATGCAGTACCTCTCCCTGATAAACGCTTGCATGCTATGCAGCACCTCTCCCTGATAAACGCTTGCATGCTATGCAGTACCTCTCCCTGATAAACGCTTGCATGCTATGCCGTACCTCTCCCTGATAAACGCTTGCATGCTATGCAGTACCTCTCCCTGATAAACGCTGGCATGCTATGCAGCACCTCTCCCTGATAAACGCTTGCATGCTATGCCGTACCTCTCCCTGATAAACGCTTGCATGCTATGCCGTACCTCTCCCTGATAAACGCTTGCATGCTATGCAGTACCTCTCCCTGATAAACGCTTGCATGCTATGCAGTACCTCTCCCTGATAAACGCTTGCATGCTATGCCGTACCTCTCCCTGATAAACGCTTGCATGCTATGCAGTACCTCTCCCTGATAAACGCTGGCATGCTATGCAGCACCTCTCCCTGATAAACGCTTGCATGCTATGCAGCACCTCTCCCTGATAAACGCTTGCATGCTATGCCGTACCTCTCCCTGATAAACGCTTGCATGCTATGCCGTACCTCTCCCTGATAAACGCTTGCATGCTATGCAGTAACTCTCCCTGATAAACGCTTGCATGCTATGCAGCACCTCTCCCTGATAAACGCTTGCATGCTATGCAGTACCTCTCCCTGATAAACGCTTGCATGCTATGCAGTACCTCTCCCTGATAAACGCTTGCATGCTATGCCGTACCTCTCCCTGATAAACGCTTGCATGCTATGCAGTACCTCTCCCTGATAAACGCTTGCATGCTATGCAGTACCTCTCCCTGATAAACGCTTGCATGCTATGCAGTACCTCTCCCTGATAAACGCTTGCATGCTATGCCGTACCTCTCCCTGATAAACGCTTGCATGCTATGCCGTACCTCTCCCTGATAAACGCTTGCATGCTATGCAGCACCTCTCCCTGATAAACGCTTGCATGCTATGCAGCACCTCTCCCTGATAAACGCTTGCATGCTATGCCGTTCCTCTCCCTGATAAACGCTTGCATGCTATGCAGCACCTCTCCCTGATAAACGCTTGCATGCTATGCAGCACCTCTCCCTGATAAACGCTTGCATGCTATGCAGTACCTCTCCCTGATAAACGCTTGCATGCTATGCAGTACCTCTCCCTGATAAACGCTTGCATGCTATGCAGCACCTCTCCCTGATAAACGCTTGCATGCTATGCAGCACCTCTCCCTGATAAACGCTTGCATGCTATGCAGTACCTCTCCCTGATAAACGCTTGCATGCTATGCCGTACCTCTCCCTGATAAACGCTTGCATGCTATGCAGCACCTCTCCCTGATAAACGCTTGCATGCTATGCAGCACCTCTCCCTGATAAACGCTTGCATGCTATGCAGTACCTCTCCCTGATAAACGCTTGCATGCTATGCAGTACCTCTCCCTGATAAACGCTTGCATGCTATGCAGCACCTCTCCCTGATAAACGCTTGCATGCTATGCAGCACCTCTCCCTGATAAACGCTTGCATGCTATGCAGTACCTCTCCCTGATAAACGCTTGCATGCTATGCAGCACCTCTCCCTGATAAACGCTTGCATGCTATGCCGTACCTCTCCCTGATAAACGCTTGCATGCTATGCCGTTCCTCTCCCTGATAAACGCTTGCATGCTATGCAGTACCTCTCCCTGATAAACGCTTGCATGCTATGCAGCACCTCTCCCTGATAAACGCTTGCATGCTATGCAGCACCTCTCCCTGATAAACGCTTGCATGCTATGCAGTACCTCTCCCTGATAAACGCTTGCATGCTATGCAGCACCTCTCCCTGATAAACGCTTGCATGCTATGCAGCACCTCTCCCTGATAAACGCTTGCATGCTATGCAGCACCTCTCCCTGATAAACGCTTGCATGCTATGCAGTACCTCTCCCTGATAAACGCTTGCATGCTATGCAGCACCTCTCCCTGATAAACGCTTGCATGCTATGCAGCACCTCTCCCTGATAAACGCTTGCATGCTATGCAGCACCTCTCCCTGATAAACGCTTGCATGCTATGCAGTACCTCTCCCTGATAAACGCTTGCATGCTATGCAGCACCTCTCCCTGATAAACGCTTGCATGCTATGCAGCACCTCTCCCTGATAAACGCTTGCATGCTATGCAGTACCTCTCCCTGATAAACGCTTGCATGCTATGCAGCACCTCTCCCTGATAAACGCTTGCATGCTATGCAGCACCTCTCCCTGATAAACGCTTGCATGCTATGCAGCACCTCTCCCTGATAAACGCTTGCATGCTATGCAGTACCTCTCCCTGATAAACGCTTGCATGCTATGCCGTACCTCTCCCTGATAAACGCTTGCATGCTATGCAGCACCTCTCCCTGATAAACGCTTGCATGCTATGCAGCACCTCTCCCTGATAAACGCTTGCATGCTATGCAGTACCTCTCCCTGATAAACGCTGGCATGCTATGCAGCACCTCTCCCTGATAAACGCTTGCATGCTATGCAGTACCTCTCCCTGATAAACGCTTGCATGCTATGCAGTACCTCTCCCTGATAAACGCTTGCATGCTATGCAGCACCTCTCCCTGATAAACGCTTGCATGCTATGCAGCACCTCTCCCTGATAAACGCTTGCATGCTATGCAGTACCTCTCCCTGATAAACGCTGGCATGCTATGCAGCACCTCTCCCTGATAAACGCTTGCATGCTATGCAGTACCTCTCCCTGATAAACGCTTGCATGCTATTCAGCACCTCTCCCTGATAAACGCTTGCATGCTATGCAGTACCTCTCCCTGATAAACGCTGGCATGCTATGCAGCACCTCTCCCTGATAAACGCTTGCATGCTATGCAGTACCTCTCCCTGATAAACGCTTGCATGCTATGCAGTACCTCTCCCTGATAAACGCTTGCATGCTATGCAGTACCTCTCCCTGATAAACGCTTGCATGCTATGCAGCACCTCTCCCTGATAAACGCTTGCATGCTATGCAGTACCTCTCCCTGATAAACGCTTGCATGCTATGCAGTACCACTCCCCGATAAACGCTTGCATGCTATGCAGTACCTCTCCCTGATAAACGCTTGCATGCTATGCAGTACCTCTCCCTGATAAACGCTTGCATGCTATGCAGTACCTCTCCCTGATAAACGCTTGCATGCTATGCAGTACCACTCCCCGATAAACGCTTGCATGCTATGCAGTACCTCTCCCTGATAAACGCTTGCATGCTATGCAGTACCTCTCCCTGATAAACGCTTGCATGCTATGCAGTACCTCTCCCTGATAAACGCTTGCATGCTATGCAGTACCACTCCCCGATAAACGCTTGCATGCTATGCAGTACCTCTCCCTGATAAACGCTTGCATGCTATGCAGTACCACTCCCCGATAAACGCTTGCATGCTATGCAGTACCACTCCCCGATAAACGCTTGCATGCTATGCAGTACCTCTCCCTGATAAACGCTTGCATGCTATGCAGCACCTCTCCCTGATAAACGCTTGCATGCTATGCAGTACCTCTCCCTGATAAACGCTTGCATGCTATGCAGTACCACTCCCCAATAAACGCTTGCATGCTATGCAGTACCTCTCCCTGATAAACGCTTGCATGCTATGCAGCACCTCTCCCTGATAAACGCTTGCATGCTATGCAGTACCACTCCCCGATAAACGCTTGCATGCTATGCAGTACCTCTCCCTGATAAACGCTTGCATGCTATGCAGTACCTCTCCCTGATAAACGCTTGCATGCTATGCAGTACCTCTCCCTGATAAACGCTTGCATGCTATGCAGCACCTCTCCCTGATAAACGCTTGCATGCTATGCAGCACCACTCCCTGATAAACGCTTGCATGCTATGCAGTACCTCTCCCTGATAAACGCTTGCATGCTATGCAGCACCTCTCCCTGATAAACGCTTGCATGCTATGCAGTACCACTCCCTGATAAACGCTTGCATGCTATGCAGTACCTCTCCCTGATAAACGCTTGCATGCTATGCAGCACCTCTCCCTGATAAACGCTTGCATGCTATGCCGTACCACTCCCTGATAAACGCTTGCATGCTATGCAGTACCACTCCCTGATAAACGCTTGCATGCTATGCAGTACCTCTCCCTGATAAACGCTTGCATGCTATGCAGCACCTCTCCCTGATAAACGCTTGCATGCTATGCCGTACCTATCCCTGATAAACGCTTGCATGCTATGCCGTACCTCTCCCTGATAAAGAGGAGGCGCACACAGTTGCAGCAGCTCAGTGTTTCTCCGGTCTGTGCCGTGTTTGGCTGTTTTTGTACGTTATGTGTTTCGTTTTGTGTACTTTCTGTCGGGCGAACATCTACAGCCGACATGATCTCCTGAGGATTGGAGTATGTTGCGAACGGAGCGTAACAAGCGAGTTCCTCCGTACTCACAAGATCCCGGTGGAGTTAGCGAGGAGCCCCGGCTCTCCGTGGATTATCATCCCCGCAGGGAGGAGGCGCAGGCGGCGCAGAGAAAGGAGGCAGAAGCGAGGCTGCAGGGCCGGCGTACTAGCCAGGCTACGGAGGCAGCCATTCAAACCACCGCTTCCCAGCCTATTTCTCACAAATGCCAGATCCCTCGCTAACAAAATGGATGTATTGAGGCTACAGGCTGCAGCAAACAACACCGTGAAGGATGCGTGCATTCTGCTTGTCACGGAGACCTGGCTTCATCAATCCATCCCGGACTCTACCATCGAGCTAGAAGGCTACACCACACAGCGCCATGACAGATCAGCTAACTCCGGTAAGAGCAGAGGAGGGGGGCTCTGTGTCTACGTCAACAACAGCTGGTGTACCAACACAGTGACCGTAGACAGACACTGCTCGCCAGATTTGGAATCTCTGACTGTTAAATGCAGGCCCGTTTATCTCCCTAGAGAGTTTACTGTTGTCATGATAACAGCTGTTTACATACCACCGGACGCAAATGCTAGCTCAGCTATCGGACTTTTATACACTAGCATTACCAATAAGCAGAGCATGTATCCTGATGCAGTGCATATCATAGCGGGGGATTTTAATCATGTGGATTTAAAGGCAGCACTCCCTAAATTCCACCAGCACGTTAAGTGTGCTACAAGGGGAGATAACACCCTGGACAAGGTGTACACTAACATCAAGCTGGGCTACAGGGCCAGACCACTACCTCACCTGGGTCAGTCCGACCACTTGTCCTTGCTTTTAATCCCAGCATATGCCCCCCTCAGGAAAACTGCTCCTGTCATCACTAGGACTGTTGCTACATGGCCAGAGGGGGCCTCCGAGCAGCTGCAGGACTGCTTTGAAAGGACTGACTGGGGGGTCTTTGAACATCAGGACCTGGAGGTGTTCACAGACAGTGTTCTGTGCTACATTAAGAACTGCATAGACACTGTCACTGTGGACAAATGCATCCGGGTCTACCCCAACCAGAAGCCCTGGATGACACGCGGGGTCCAGCAGCTGCTGAAAGACAGGAACATCGCCTGGAGGTCCGGCAACAAAGACCTCTATAGCACAGCCCGAGCTGACCTGAGGAGGGGCATCAGAGCGGCCAGGGCAGACTACAGGAGGAGGATAGAGGACCACCTGAGCAGCAATAACAGCAGGCAGGTGTGGCAGGGAGTTCGGCACCTGACTAATTACAAGTCCAACCTCGGAGCTGCTGAAGGTGGCTGCGCGCTGGCAGAGGAGCTGAACATCTTTTTTGCCCGCTTCGAGGTCACAGCAGCAGAGACAGCACCACCACTCCACACGGCCCACGGCAGCATAAACCTCACAGTGGAGGAGCATGAGGTGAGGCGCACGCTGCGGGCCGTCAACCCGAGGAAGGCAGCTGGTCCCGATGGTGTCCCGGGGCGCGTGCTGAAGGACTGTGCAGATCAGCTGGCTGGAATCTTCACCAAGATCTTCAACCAGTCCCTGGCTCAGTCCACCGTCCCACCCTGCCTGAAATCCTCAACTATAGTCCCCCTGCCCAAGAAAGCCCACATCTCTGGCCTCAACGACTACAGACCAGTGGCACTCACTCCAGTGGTGATGAAGTGCTTTGAGAAGCTGGTCCGTAGTCACATCACAGCAGCCCTGCCCCCCAGCCTGGACCCCTACCAGTTTGCCTACAGAGCCAACCGATCCACAGAGGACGCCATAGCCATAGCACTCCATACTGCACTATCACACCTGGAGCAGCAGGGGAGCTATGTGCGGATGCTCTTCGTGGATTATAGCTCTGCTTTCAACACCATCCTCCCTCACAAGCTGGTGGTCAAACTGGGGGATCTGGGGCTTCCACACACCACCTGCATGTGGATTAACAGCTTTCTGTCTGATCGCAGGCAGAGGGTTAGAGTGGGCCACCACACATCCACGGCCCTAAGCCTCAGTACCGGCTCTCCTCAGGGCTGTGTGCTGAGTCCCTTGCTCTACTCCCTCTACACGCATGACTGCTCCCCTGTCCACCACAGCAACACCATTGTGAAGTTTGCGGACGACACCACAGTGGTGGGGCTCATCTCCAGGGGAGAGGAAGAGTCTGCCTACAGAGATGAGGTGGAGAGGCTGTCCACATGGTGCAGGGCCAACAACCTGCTCCTCAACACATCCAAAACTAAAGAACTCATCATAGACTACAGGAGGAAGAAAACAGAGATCCCGCCACTAATCCTCAGTGGGGACTGTGTGGAGAGGGTGGCAGACATCCGCTTCCTGGGAGTCCACATCGAGGAGAGCCTATCCTGGAGTGTGAACACCTCTGAGCTGCTGAAAAAGGCCCAGCAAAGACTGTACTTCCTGAGAATTCTCAGGAAGAATAACATCTCACAGAGACTACTGGTGTCCTTTTTCCGTGCCTCCATAGAGAGCATACTAACGTACTGCATGTGCGTATGGTACACCAGCTGCACAGCGGCTCAGAGGAAAGCGCTCCAGAGGGTCATCATCACCGCCCAGAAGATCATCGGCTGCCCCCTCCCCACACTGGAAGAACTACATCATTCCCGCTGTCTCAAAAAAGCCCATAGCATCATAAAGGACACCCACCATCCCGCTCACTCTCTGTTCCAACTGTTGCCCTCAGGCAGGCGGTACAGAGCATTAAATGCAAGGACAAATAGACTCAAACACAGCTTTTATCTAACTGCAATAACCACCCTCAATGCTCAAAAGAAATAATGAATCTGACAGAAAAGTATGCATGTGGTGTGTATGACTGTGTTTTATGCCTGCTATTTATTCTTTTATGTTGCACTGTCAAGAAGCACTTTTAAATTTCGTTGTACCTGTGACAATGACAAATAAAGATCTATCTATCTATCTATCTATCTATCTATCTATCTATCTATCTATCTATCTATCTATAAACGTTTGCATGCTATGCCGTACCTCTCCCTGATAAACGCTTGCCTGCTATGCAGTACCTCTCCCTGATAAACATCTGTGTCTATCAGACTTCCAGTTTTCAGTTGCTTTTTAAAATATCAATGGCAAGATATAGCTCGCCATTTAACTTGCCTAACAGAATCATTTTTGTCGTATTTTACAAGAAAACAACTTGCGTACAGTAAATATAGATTTTTAGCAGTATAACCAACTTGCTTCTACTCTGAACAAAAGTCGACGTAGATATTTTCTGTATAGACCTGTGTGTAAGTGGGGAAACTCACTACATAACCTGGATAATTTAACCCGACAATGTTGCAGGTTTCACGTGTGGAAGGGGCTTTATATTTGTCACGAAACAGCGGTCTAGGCTACACACTGACCTTTGACCTACCCTTCTCACTCACAAAAATACTCTTGTATGAGAACCCTGCAAAAAATGATGTTGCTTAAGTAAAAATGGGAAACGGTTACAAACACAACCCAAGTTGTTTATTTATTTTAACTTTATTGAAAACGCAAAAATGTCAGCCACTAATTTGTTGTATCTTCACTGCTATCATCATCATCATCATCATCATCATCGGTTTAAAGTCCGCTTTCCAGGCACCGCTGGGTTGGACTGGATTCTCGATATGGCTTTCTTCCACCGGGAACGGTCCATGGCCATCTCGTGGTCGATGCCGAGTGCTCTCATGTCAGCCAGCACGGTCATCTGCCAGGTCTTCTTAGGTCGGCCACTGGGTCTTGTCACCTCTAAGTTAATCGACATCACTTTCTTCACCCAGTCGTTCTCTTCCTTCCTTACTACATGTCCGTACCATCGCAGTCTGCCTCTCGTCACCACATCCACTATGGCCTCCACTCCCATCCTCTGTCTCAGCTCTGCACTGGTCTTTCTCTCCCTCAGAGACACACCGCACATCCATCTAATCATCCTCATCTCCGCTCTGTTCAGTTTCTCTTCATGCTCCACCCTCAGGGCCCATGTCTCACTTCCGTACGTCATGCCACTTCTGATATCTTCACTGCTATACCTGCTGTTATTCCTGGCTGGTCTGTAATTCCTTCTATTCAACCACTTACCACATTTTCCATATAGCCTAGCCTACCACACTGCCTGGCCAAAAAAGTCGCAGACTCTAATATTTAGTTAGACCGCCTTTAGCTTTGATTACGGCGTGCATTTAAATTTTTGGCCGAGATCTTGACGACGGAAGAGTCGAACCACTCCGTAAAGTATTTTCCAGCACATCCCAAAGACTTTTAATGGGGTTAAGGTCAAGAGGAGGTACACTTGGTCCTGTGAGCATTATCCAGGCCCTAACCTAAAAGGTGCCAATGTTATTTATTTAAAAATTTGTTTCAGATTTTTTCCCCAATTTAGTAGCCAATTGAACCCCTATTCTAATTCAATTCCCCCCATGTAGCAACCGCTTGAGAACCACCGCTATACAACCCTGTCAGCCGGTAGTAGGAAGGAGGGCGCTGTTACATCTGGCACTGCTGCGCATGTGCAATGGTATTCATGCGCAATGTTCGGTTGACATGACCGGATCTGCTTTCTTGTGTTGTTGTGGTTGTTAATTAAATGGAGTACGCTCCAACGTTAGCTCCGACCTCAGTCTTCATTATTCCTAGAAATCCTACATAACATTGGCGACGAGAATGGCTGAATGTTCCGTGCCTCCACCCTCTCCCTTCCTAGCCCTGCCGGGAGAGCCACCGATGCCGTGGCCCCGCTGGATTTCCTCGTTCGAAACTTATATCCTAGCTGCCGGCCTGGAGAAAGTTTCCGCGGAGAGGAAACGTGCGCTGCTGCTGCACTGTCTAGGAGCAGAGGGACAGCGCGTGTTTCAAACTCTCGGCCCCGCAGCGACGTACAAAGAGGCTGTGGACCTACTGGAAAAACATTTCGCCACCTCCCAAAGTGCTCTTCTCCACCATGTCATATTCGGACGGAGGCACCAACGCCCGGGTGAGTCAGTGACGCAGTACGTGGCTGATCTACGAGGTTTGGCTAGCTCATGCAAGTTTGGGGCGTTACAAGACGAAATGATAAGAGACCACCTCATATTGCACACGAACTGTGACAAGATTAGGGAAAGACTGTTGATGGAAAACGATGAGTTGACATTAGCAGCAGCTTTAAACCTAGCAGTCCAGGTTGAATCTGCTCTCGAATGCGCAGCTACTTTGTCTGCCTCCTCCAACTCGCTAGCACTGGAAAAGGCAGCGGGCGCGCTCGTCTCACAGGTGCCCCTCCTCCACGTGAGTGCAGACAGCAGCGGGGAGAACGTACTACTAGCCTCTCAGTCACGTGATCACCCACACCAGCCGTGTGGGAATTGTGGCTCTTCTGCACACAATTCAAGAGCTCAGACCTGTCCTGCCCGTGGTAAAACCTGCTCCAACTGCGGAAAGCTGAATCACTTCCGCAAAGTCTGTAGGTCTGCCCCAGCTAGAGCCTCCCAGCCACCTACCACAATCATCCACAATGTCAGCTCAGGACGAGAGTCATTTAAAACATGCTCATTGATTGTTGGTGATGTCACTCTGCCCCTCCTCCTTGACACCGGAGCCACAGTGTCCCTCCTGAACTTGGCGACTTATGCACAGTTCTTCTCCCACGAGCCACTGGGGCCGCCCACCACCACCCTGCGTGGCTATGCTAACTCAGAGATTGATATTGTGGGCTCCCTTCAGCTACCTGTGAAATACGGCGAGAAGACACTGCCAGTCTTCAGGTTCAATATCGCACGCCACGGGACCAACCTCCTAGGCCTAGACCTCTTCAACGGCCTCGGTTTCACTTTGCTAGACACCACTGGCTCTGAGATCCATACCGTTGCCATCCCCTGGCAGCAACAGTGGCCTGCGCTGTTCAGCGGTGTGGGCTGCCTTGATGCTTTCGCCCACCAGCCCCTGTTAGACCCGCAGGTGGCGCCTGTCATCCAGCCTCTCCGCCGCTCCCCCCTGGCCCTCCGCGATGACATCTCCTCTGAGCTACAGAGCATGCTTGATGGCGACATCATCGAGCAGGTGAATGCGTCGCCCTGGATTGTGGTGGCAAAGAAGAAGTCTGGGGGACTGCGACTCTGCGTGGACTTGAGAGCGGTAAACAAGGCCATCATCCCTGACAAATATCCCTTGCCAACGACAGAGGAGCTCACCGCCCAGTTCTACGGGTCCACTGTCTTCTCCAAACTGGACCTCCGCCAGGGCTACCTCCAAGTGCCACTACACCCCGAGAGCCGCAACCTCACTGTGTTTATCACCCACAAAGGGGTCTTCCGCTACAAACGCATGGCTTTCGGTCTAAGCTCCGCCCCCAACTGCTTTCAAAAGATCATGGCCTTCATCTTTGCTGGGATCCCGGGTGTGGCCATCTACCTTGACGACATCGTGGTTCATGGGGCCACCGTCGAGAGCCACGACGAGCGCCTCCACAGCGTGTTCAACGCAATGGCCAAGCACCACCTCACACTCAACGGCGAGAAGTGTGTCTTTGCCGCCCCGGTCATTGAGTTTGTGGGGTTCCGCCTCTCGGCTGACGGCATATACCCACTTCACTCAAACACAGAGGCCATCCACCGTGTCCCGGAGCCCACCTCAGCTGCTCAGTTGGCCTCCTTCCTAGGCATGACGGCGTTCTACCTCCGCTTCCTGCCACAATACTCGGCCACGACTGCGCCACTGCGCCAGCTGCTGAAACATGACGAGCCCTGGCTCTGGACGCCTGCCTGCTCAGACGCCGTGCGCCTCCTGAAGGCCCAGCTCACCTCACCACCAGTCCTAGCGCACTTCGACCTAGCCGGCCCCACCCTTGTCACATGCGACGCCTCCGCCACGGCTATTGGTGCTGTGATGTCCCAGCTCCACGGAACAGAGGTACTCAGTGGGGGAGCGGGAAGCCCTAGCTTCCTAGCTCTGGGCATGTGCCAGCGCTCACATGCCCAGAGGCACGCTAGGGCTTCCCGCTCCCCCACTGAGTACCTCTGGGCATGTGAGCGCTGGCACATGTACCTCTACGGACGCCCATTCACACTGAGGACGGACCACCAGGCCCTCACCACCCTCCTGGCCACGTCAGGCACTGGCCACAAACCACTCTGTCTCCACCGTTGGGCCGACCGCCTGCAGCAGTACAACTTCCGCCTACAGTTCACGCCAGGCCGGGACAACGTGGTGGCTGACCTGCTGTCACGCTCAATCCCCAACCCACCCTCAGACCCACCTTTGGCCCCCGAACGGGACCAGGCCGAGCACGACCTCGTCCAGCTCCTCCACACACCCCTTCAGGAGACAGTGTCGCTGAGGGAGCTCCAGGACGTCTCAGCTGACAACCCTACCCTCTCTACACTCTCAACCTACATCAGACAGGGCTGGCTGGCGAGGGTATCTGATGAGCTGCTCCCCTACTTCAGGATCAGGGACGAACTGTCATGCTGGAACGATACCTGCATCGCTCGCGGGCTCTGCACTGTGGTCCCGAGTGCCCTTCGGGCGCGCGTCCTTGCTATGGCGCACGAGGGCCACTTGGGCATAGTCAGGCTCAAGCAGCGGTGCCGCGATGCGGTGTGGTGGCCAGGCATCGACAGGGAAATCGAGACCCTCGTCAAGGACTGCACTGCTTGCCTTCTTAGCGGCAAGACCAGGGCCCCAGCCCCACCCCCGCCCATGCAGCCGTTGGACTGGCTATCACAACCCAGTGCCAGATGTACTGATTCTCTCCGAGCCTCTCCCCCCACCCGGAAGCAGCCGCCAATTGCCGCTCCCACTGGGCACCGGCCACGCTCGGATCTGGCAGGACCGGGGCGCGAACCCCGATCCTCGGAGCACAACTGCACTGACTGAAAGTCAGCGCTCTTACCGTTGTACCACCGCGGTGGCAAAAGGTGCCAATGTAAGGTCGTCTACTTTGTTTAAATGCATCTTATTTATACATTGTTTTGTAAATAGTAGGCTAGGCTATATGGAGAATGTGCTTAAGTGGTTGCATGTAAGGAAATGCAGAGCAGCCAGATGGCCGATGGATCCACTGTTTGCACTGGCACAATCGGGATTCGATTCGAGACCGTGGGGCTCGTCATGCACCATAGCATGGTGCTTTAACCAGATGAGTCCCCCGGCTGGCCTCTTCTGGGTTATTTTGGCCTCAGCAGATTTAGATATTTATAGAAGTTTCTCCAGTGAAAAATTTGCTCTTGAGAGGGCGAAAAACCACAGACATCCCTGTCAGTAGAAAGCCAAATTGCCAAATTAGATCACCAAATTAAGTCTGAATTAAGATAAAAGTGGAAAATTCCCTCTCTGCTCCGTAAATGGCAGCAAAAGTATTACTTCAAGAGCAAATATGGTTCATAATTTAAAAAACTAAACGACCAAAAAATATATAATAACAAAATAACAATCAGCAGCGTGACAAATCAAAAGCTGAAGAACAGCTCCAGTTACAGGTCCACTACACCTCTGTCCTGCGAGGATAAGAACGCCTAGAACAGCTACAGGTCCACTACACCTCTGTCCTGCGAGGATAAGAACGCCTAGAACAGCTACAGGTCCACTACACCTCTGTCCTGCGAGGATAATAATTAGCATCATTAGCATTAGTACCATTATGCGCAGTATTAGCATTAGTACCATTATGAGCAGTATTAGCATTAGTACCATTATTAGCAGTATTAGCATTAGTACCATTATGAGCAGTATTAGCATTAGTACCATTATGAGCAGTATTAGCATTAGTACCATTATGAGCAGTATTAGCATTAGTACCATTATTAGCAGTATTAGCATTAGTACCATTATGAGCAGTATTAGCATTAGTACCATTATGAGTAGTATTAGCATTAGTACCATTATGAGCAGTATTAGCATTAGTACCATTATGAGCAGTATTAGCATTAGTACCATTATGAGCAGTATTAGCATTAGTACCATTATTAGCAGTATTAGCATTAGTACCATTATTAGCAGTATTAGCATTAGTACCATTATGAGCAGTATTAGCATTAGTACCATTATTAGCAGTATTAGCATTAGTACCATTATGAGCAGTATTAGCATTAGTACCATTATGAGCAGTATTCACATTAGTACCATTATTAGCAGTATTAGCATTAGTACCATTATGAGCAGTATTCACATTAGTACCATTATGAGCAGTATTAGCATTAGTACCATTATGAGCAGTATTAGCATTAGTACCATTATGAGCAGGGTTGCACTTACGGTTGCCCGCCTTGCGGTTGTACTTACGGTTGCCCGCCTTGTGGTTGTACTTACGGTTGCCCGCCTTGCGGTTGTACTTACGGTTGCCCGCCTTGTGGTTGTACTTACGGTTGCACGCCTTGCGGTTGTACTTACGGTTGCCCGCCTTGTGGTTGTACTTACGGTTGCCCGCCTTGTGGTTGTACTTACGGTTGCCCGCGTTGTGGTTGTACTTATGTTTGCCCACCTTGCGGTTGTACTTACGGTTGCACGCCTTGTGGTTGTACTTACGGTTGCCCGCGTTGCGGTTGTACTTATGTTTGCCCGCCTTGTGGTTGTACTTACGGCTGTGAATTTGACTGTTCCCGTTCCTTCTGCAGGGTTTCCACTTGGAGTTCCAGATTTCTGATTTTTTCTGAGGCACAAAGCAGCCATGATTAGCCAAGCATACAGCAGACAATACTATCCAGAGCAACTAGCTCACTTTAACAACGGCAGTGCCCCACCTGGGAATCGAACCTGCAATATCGAAGTTGTAAGCTCGGTTCCCAATCCACTACACCCCCCCAAACCAGATAATAAGTGCTCTCTGAGCGACGGACCTTCCAGCAACATCTTTACATCTTCTGGAAGCCTCTCACTGTTCCGACGAAGACCTCCTCTGATCCAAGAGAAAATCTGAAAGATGACACAATCAAAACCTCAACTAAGGCCTCCATATGTATAACACTACCTGTGTGTGTGTGTGTAGCGTATCTGTGTCGTAGATATGCATGAAAAGTGCAAGAAATGTTGAAATGCGACCTTTGAGGTAAATTGCTGTTATTGCCCGCACTCTTAACCCATAATTGCCTGAACTGATTGCGGCCATTAACAGCAATTTTGCTCGAAATACGGCTGCATTTCAACATTTCTTGCACTTTTCATGCGCAAAATTTATACAAATAAGTACTTAAGTACCTCAACATAAGTAGCTAATTAACTTTACGTTTCGTTTACACTTTAAGTAGAGATATCCATGTTAAAGTAGGATTTTATAAATAACTACTGAGTGGGTTTTCTACGTGATCGTAAGACCATTTTATAACTCAGGCCCACTGGCTGCAACAAGTCCTGGCTCTACAATCTGCCAGAGAAGACATCTAAAAACCTTGGCCTGCTGAGGACCTTGTACTTGTAGCACCTCCAAAATGCAACTGTCATTTATGATGCGTCTGAAAAACTTACAGAGGCCAGGTCTTGGGTAATTGACCGAACCATATTCCTCACAGAGTGGACTATCTCCAAGCAACAGGCCAAGTAAATGAGGACCTCCAGGACTCTCCTTATGGCCATAACCAGCTCTGATCCTGGCAACCAGCCCTCTGGCACACTTTCCGCCACCTGAAACAAAATGCATTAAAAACCCATCTTACATGGGCCCTTTGGGTCCAATCAGAGCCCATCTCTAAACCTGGGTCCAACCAGAGCCCATCTTTAAACCTGGGTCCAATCAGAGCCCATCTCTAAACCTGGGTTCAATCAGAGCCCATCTCTAAACCTGGGTCCAATCAGAGCCCATCTCTAAACCTGGGTCCAATCAGAGCCCATCTCTAAACCTGGGTCCAATCAGAGCCCATCTCTAAACCTGGGTCCAATCAGAGCCCATCTCTAAACCTGGGTCCAATCAGAGCCCATCTCTAAACCTGGGTCCAATCAGAGCCCATCTCTAAACCTGGGTTCAATCAGAGCCCATCTCTAAACCTGGGTCCAATCAGAGCCCATCTATAAACCTGGGTCCAATCAGAGCCCATCTCTAAACCTGGGTCCAATCAGAGCCCATCTATAAACCTGGGTCCAATCAGAGCCCATCTATAAACCTGGGTCCAATCAGAGCCCATCTCTAAACCTGGGTCCAATCAGAGCCCATCTTTAAACCTGGGTCCAATCAGAGCCCATCTCTAAACCTGGGTCCAATCAGAGCCCATCTCTAAACCTGGGTCCAATCAGAGCCCATCTGAAGGGCCAGATTTAGAGATGGCCTCTGATTCGACTAAGGTTGAGAGATGGGCTCTGATTGGACCAATGGGCTGGGAATTTTCAGGAAAAACGTCCTACAAACCAAATATTTACATGTATAAAAAGGAACAAATTGCACTGCTTTCAAGTTTCTTTTGAAGTGGTCAGTCAGGGATCTTTACTGGTGTTCAAAAGGTTTAAAGTATTTCCAATAATAATTTATTAATTCCCAGGTCTGGTCATTACAAAAACACTATATTGCAGTATGAACCCGTACCACACAGATAAACCCCTGCATATCTACACATAAAAAGCCTGAAAACACTGAAACTATGCTGTGTAACTATAAAATCTAGGGATTCCTGCATCAATAAAACAATATTCTTCTATCCACTATGCAAAATAAAAGTGAGAACAGGAATAGTACACACACTGACTTAAGAATTTAAAATGGCTTACTCTTTTGCCCGAGTTCTTATTGTCCATAAATTAATTCAGTTAAATTAAATTTATTTGAATCTTAATTTAATTTTGAATCCATTCTATTTGTATATAAGCCACAGACATACAGGGCAAAAGACACCGGAAAATGGGAAACGAGGAAGATGGGGAAAGTAAGAAAGCTTTATAGTACTGTTCTGAGTGCAGACTCTTACTCCTATTGTGTTGGTATTGGTTATATACATCAAGCTGCTTATTTTGTGAATCTGAGAAAATGTGATGCTTTATCCAGTTAGGTCAAGAGCTACACCTATTTCCAAGAGTATAGATCATGTGATAAAATATGACCCGACTTACCCAGTTAACCCATGCAAGCAGGTAGTACTGTAGAATCATAGGCATGGTGGCTACGATGGAATTCACATCTGAATGAAGACGCAGTTATTAGAAAACAAATTGCATTACAAGGCAGCTTAAACAAGGCAGGCATAGCACAAAACACAAGTATTTATTTGTCACCACAGGCGATGCCAGGACCAACCGTCAGTAAACCTGCAGGGCTGTGGGGCCCATCTACACACTGGAACAGAGCCTTAACAGATACTAGACCGTGGGGCGCATCCACACACTGGAACAGAGCCTTAACAGATACTAGACCGTGGGGCGCATCCACACACTGGAACAGTGCCTTAACAGATACCAGACCGTAGGGCCCATCTACACACTGGAACAGTGCCTTAACAGATACCAGACCGTAGGGCCCATCTACACACTGGAACAGAGCCTTAACAGATACTAGACCGTGGGGCGCATCCACACACTGGAACAGTGCCTTAACAGATACCAGACCGTAGGGCCCATCTACACACTGGAACAGAGCCTTAACAGATACTAGACCGTGGGGCCCATCCACACACTGGAACAGTGCCTTAACAGATACCAGACCGTAGGGCCCATCTACACACTGGAACAGTGCCTTAACAGATACTAGACCGTGGGGCCCATCTACACACTGGAACAGAGCCTTAACAGATACTAGACCGTGGGGCCCATCCACACACTGGAACAGAGCCTTAACAGATACTAGACCGTGGGGCGCATCCACACACTGGAACAGTGCCTTAACAGATACCAGACCGTAGGGCCCATCTACACACTGGAACAGAGCCTTAACAGATACTAGACCGTGGGGCCCATCCACACACTGGAACAGTGCCTTAACAGATACCAGACCGTAGGGCCCATCTACACACTGGAACAGTGCCTTAACAGATACTAGACCGTGGGGCCCATCTACACACTGGAACAGAGCCTTAACAGATACTAGACCGTGGGGCCCATCCACACACTGGAACAGAGCCTTAACAGATACCAGACCGTGGGGCGCATCCACACACTGGAACAGAGCCTTAACAGATACCAGACCGTAGGGCCCATCTACACACTGGAACAGAGCCTTAACAGATACTAGACCGTGGGGCCCATCCACACACTGGAACAGAGCCTTAACAGATACCAGACCGTGGGGCGCATCCACACACTGGAACAGAGCCTTAACAGATACCAGACCGTAGGGCCCATCTACACACTGGAACAGAGCCTTAACAGATACTAGACCATGGGGCCCATCCACACACTGGAACAGAGCCTTAACAGATACTAGACCGTAGGGCCCATCTACACACTGGAACAGAGCCTTAACAGATACTAGACCGTGGGGCCCATCCACACACTGGAACAGTGCCTTAACAGATACTAGACCGTAGGGCCCATCTACACACTGGAACAGAGCCTTAACAGATACTAGACCGTAGGGCCCATCCACACACTGGAACAGAGCCTTAACAGATACCAGACCGTGGGGCCCATCCACACACTGGAACAGAGCCTTAACAGATACTAGACCGTGGGGCCCATCCACACACTGGAACAGAGCCTTAACAGATACTAGACCGTAGGGCCCATCCACACACTGGAACAGAGCCTTAACAGATACTAGACCGTAGGGCCCATCCACACACTGGAACAGAGCCTTAACAGATACCAGACCGTGGGGCCCATCCACACACTGGAACAGAGCCTTAACAGATACTAGACCGTGGGGCCCATCCACACACTGGAACAGAGCCTTAACAGATACTAGACCGTGGGGCCCATCCACACACTGGAACAGAGCCTTAACAGATACTAGACCGTGGGGCGCATCCACACACTGGAACAGAGCCTTAACAGATACTAGACCGTAGGGCCCATCCACACACTGGAACAGAGCCTTAACAGATACCAGACCGTAGGGCCCATCCACACACTGGAACAGAGCCTTAACAGATACTAGACCGTAGGGCCCATCCACACACTGGAACAGAGCCTTAACAGATACCAGACCGTAGGGCCCATCCACACACTGGAACAGAACCTTAACAGATACCAGACCGTAGGGCCCATCCACACACTGGAACAGAGCCTTAACAGATACTAGACCGTAGGGCCCATCCACACACTGGAACAGAGCCTTAACAGATACTAGACCGTGGGGCCCATCCACACACTGGAACAGAGCCTTAACAGATACCAGACCGTGGGGCCCATCCACACACTGGAACAGAGCCTTAACAGATACCAGACCGTAGGGCCCATCACACACTGGAACAGAGCCTTAACAGATACCAGACCGTAGGGCCCATCACACACTGGAACAGAGCCTTAACAGATACTAGACCGTAGGGCCCATCCACACACTGGAACAGAGCCTTAACAGATACTAGACCGTGGGGCCCATCCACACACTGGAACAGAGCCTTAACAGATACCAGACCGTAGGGCCCATCCACACACTGGAACAGAGCCTTAACAGATACCAGACCGTGGGGCCCATCCACACACTGGAACAGAGCCTTAACAGATACCAGACCGTAGGGCCCATCCACACACTGGAACAGAGCCTTAACAGATACTAGACCGTAGGGCCCATCCACACACTGGAACAGAGCCTTAACAGATACTAGACCGTAGGGCCCATCCACACACTGGAACAGAGCCTTAACAGATACTAGACCGTAGGGCCCATCCACACACTGGAACAGAGCCTTAACAGATACTAGACCGTGGGGCCCATCCACACACTGGAACAGAGCCTTAACAGATACTAGACCGTGGGGCCCATCCACACACTGGAACAGAGCCTTAACAGATACCAGACCGTGGGGCCCATCCACACACTGGAACAGAGCCTTAACAGATACTAGACCGTAGGGCCCATCCACACACTGGAACAGAGCCTTAACAGATACTAGACCGTGGGGCCCATCCACACACTGGAACAGAGCCTTAACAGATACTAGACCGTGGGGCCCATCCACACACTGGAACAGTGCCTTAACAGATACCAGACCGTGGGGCCCATCCACACACTGGAACAGAGCCTTAACAGATACTAGACCGTAGGGCCCATCCACACACTGGAACAGAGCCTTAACAGATACTAGACCGTGGGGCCCATCCACACACTGGAACAGAGCCTTAACAGATACTAGACCGTGGGGCCCATCCACACACTGGAACAGAGCCTTAACAGATACTAGACCGTAGGGCCCATCCACACACTGGAACAGAGCCTTAACAGATACTAGACCGTGGGGCCCATCCACACACTGGAACAGTGCCTTAACAGATACCAGACCGTAGGGCCCATCTACACACTGGAACAGTGCCTTAACAGATACTAGACCGTGGGGCCCATCTACACACTGGAACAGAGCCTTAACAGATACTAGACCGTGGGGCCCATCCACACACTGGAACAGAGCCTTAACAGATACTAGACCGTGGGGCGCATCCACACACTGGAACAGTGCCTTAACAGATACCAGACCGTAGGGCCCATCTACACACTGGAACAGAGCCTTAACAGATACTAGACCGTGGGGCCCATCCACACACTGGAACAGTGCCTTAACAGATACCAGACCGTAGGGCCCATCTACACACTGGAACAGTGCCTTAACAGATACTAGACCGTGGGGCCCATCTACACACTGGAACAGAGCCTTAACAGATACTAGACCGTGGGGCCCATCCACACACTGGAACAGAGCCTTAACAGATACCAGACCGTGGGGCGCATCCACACACTGGAACAGAGCCTTAACAGAAACCAGACCGTAGGGCCCATCTACACACTGGAACAGAGCCTTAACAGATACTAGACCGTGGGGCCCATCCACACACTGGAACAGAGCCTTAACAGATACCAGACCGTGGGGCGCATCCACACACTGGAACAGAGCCTTAACAGATACCAGACCGTAGGGCCCATCTACACACTGGAACAGAGCCTTAACAGATACTAGACCATGGGGCCCATCCACACACTGGAACAGAGCCTTAACAGATACTAGACCGTAGGGCCCATCTACACACTGGAACAGAGCCTTAACAGATACTAGACCGTGGGGCCCATCCACACACTGGAACAGTGCCTTAACAGATACTAGACCGTAGGGCCCATCTACACACTGGAACAGAGCCTTAACAGATACTAGACCGTAGGGCCCATCCACACACTGGAACAGAGCCTTAACAGATACCAGACCGTGGGGCCCATCCACACACTGGAACAGAGCCTTAACAGATACTAGACCGTGGGGCCCATCCACACACTGGAACAGAGCCTTAACAGATACTAGACCGTAGGGCCCATCCACACACTGGAACAGAGCCTTAACAGATACTAGACCGTAGGGCCCATCCACACACTGGAACAGAGCCTTAACAGATACCAGACCGTGGGGCCCATCCACACACTGGAACAGAGCCTTAACAGATACTAGACCGTGGGGCCCATCCACACACTGGAACAGAGCCTTAACAGATACTAGACCGTGGGGCCCATCCACACACTGGAACAGAGCCTTAACAGATACTAGACCGTGGGGGCGCATCCACACACTGGAACAGAGCCTTAACAGATACTAGACCGTAGGGCCCATCCACACACTGGAACAGAGCCTTAACAGATACCAGACCGTAGGGCCCATCCACACACTGGAACAGAGCCTTAACAGATACTAGACCGTAGGGCCCATCCACACACTGGAACAGAGCCTTAACAGATACCAGACCGTAGGGCCCATCCACACACTGGAACAGAACCTTAACAGATACCAGACCGTAGGGCCCATCCACACACTGGAACAGAGCCTTAACAGATACTAGACCGTAGGGCCCATCCACACACTGGAACAGAGCCTTAACAGATACTAGACCGTGGGGCCCATCCACACACTGGAACAGAGCCTTAACAGATACCAGACCGTGGGGCCCATCCACACACTGGAACAGAGCCTTAACAGATACCAGACCGTAGGGCCCATCACACACTGGAACAGAGCCTTAACAGATACCAGACCGTAGGGCCCATCACACACTGGAACAGAGCCTTAACAGATACTAGACCGTAGGGCCCATCCACACACTGGAACAGAGCCTTAACAGATACTAGACCGTGGGGCCCATCCACACACTGGAACAGAGCCTTAACAGATACCAGACCGTAGGGCCCATCCACACACTGGAACAGAGCCTTAACAGATACCAGACCGTGGGGCCCATCCACACACTGGAACAGAGCCTTAACAGATACCAGACCGTAGGGCCCATCCACACACTGGAACAGAGCCTTAACAGATACTAGACCGTAGGGCCCATCCACACACTGGAACAGAGCCTTAACAGATACTAGACCGTAGGGCCCATCCACACACTGGAACAGAGCCTTAACAGATACTAGACCGTAGGGCCCATCCACACACTGGAACAGAGCCTTAACAGATACTAGACCGTGGGGCCCATCCACACACTGGAACAGAGCCTTAACAGATACTAGACCGTGGGGCCCATCCACACACTGGAACAGAGCCTTAACAGATACCAGACCGTGGGGCCCATCCACACACTGGAACAGAGCCTTAACAGATACTAGACCGTAGGGCCCATCCACACACTGGAACAGAGCCTTAACAGATACTAGACCGTGGGGCCCATCCACACACTGGAACAGAGCCTTAACAGATACTAGACCGTGGGGCCCATCCACACACTGGAACAGTGCCTTAACAGATACCAGACCGTGGGGCCCATCCACACACTGGAACAGAGCCTTAACAGATACTAGACCGTAGGGCCCATCCACACACTGGAACAGAGCCTTAACAGATACTAGACCGTAGGGCCCATCCACACACTGGAACAGAGCCTTAACAGATACCAGACCGTGGGGCCCATCCACACACTGGAACAGAGCCTTAACAGATACTAGACCGTGGGGCACATCCACACACTGGAACAGAGCCTTAACAGATACTAGACCGTAGGGCCCATCCACACACTGGAACAGAGCCTTAACAGATACTAGACCGTGGGGCGCATCCACACACTGGAACAGAGCCTTAACAGATACTAGACCGTAGGGCCCATCCACACACTGGAACAGAGCCTTAACAGATACCAGACCGTAGGGCCCATCCACACACTGGAACAGAGC